>ML058548.1:0-600000 GCA_003013855.2 Liriodendron chinense
GAGAGAGAGAGAGAGAGAGAGATTATGGGAGAGATTACAGGGCTATTCCGTCGAGAGGGGTAGATGGGTTGCCTTATAGATGTCATACTGATTCTTCCTTTTTGCAGGAGGGGAGATGAGGAGCTCTTGTCGTTAGAGGATGAATTTTCTGTCTTTTTCTCCCGGGAGTCGAGGCCCTCAAAAGCTTGAAGTTTTATGTGCTATGTAAAAGGTGTTGTAGAGGATTCTAGTTTGATAAAAGAAATGGAGATTGAGGAAGGGATATAAATGAGGGAGAAAGATTAAGGGAGAGATTATAGGAGAGTTTATGAGAGAGAGAGAGAGAGAGAGAGAGAGAGAGATGCTAGATGCAAAACCGAGTTGGACGGGGCTGATTGGGCCAGAATTGGATGAGTGCTAAAACCATGGCCCCAGCTCAGAAATTCAATTGGTCCACTCATCAAGTGGGCTTACACATGGATGTTGAATGTCGCGTCAGCTACATGATTCATCATTATCATCATCATATAAGCCTTATCCCAATTAATTGGCGTCAGCTACATGATTCCGGTTTCACCATTCCACTCTATCAAGGGCCATACCTTCAATTAGGCCATAGGTCATGAAGCCTTTTCTTACTACTTTCATCCATGTCCTTCTGGGTCTTCCCCTTGCCCTTAAAGAGCCTTCAACTTGTACCAACTCGCTCCTTCTATCCGGCACAGTTCTTGGTCTTGCACATGACCAAACTATCTAAGTCCACTTTCCCTCATCTTAGTACCTATTGGTGCTACTTTTAAGTACCCTCGAATGCATTTGTTTCTAATTTTATCCTTTCTCGAGTTGTCACTCATCCATTTCAACATCGTCATTTCACCTACATTCATCTTATGAGCATGTTGTTCTTGTTCCTTAACTGCCCAACATTTAAAGCATGGTTGTCTCATAGCTCTCTTATAGAATTTCCTTTTGGGTTTGAGTGGTACGCGATGATCACATAAAACTCCTGAGGCACATCTCTATTTCTTCCACCAACTTGAATTCCATGGGCAACATCCTTTCAATCTCTCCACTCATGAATTATTGACCCAAGGTATCAAAAGTGGTCATTTTGGGAAATTTCTTGGTTAGAAATCATAACTAATTTCTCATTTTTACTCCTACTATTACTAAAATTGCACTCCTTGTTCTCTATTTTAGTTCAATTAATTTTAAATCCTTTGGATTGTAAAGCATCCTCCATAAATCCAGCTTTGTGTTTACGCCCTCTTGTCTTGTCAATCAAAACTATGTCATCTACAAGCAAAATACACCATGGGATCTCTTCTTGTGTTAAGTCGTCCATAACCAATGCGAAAAGGTATGGGCAAACCGTGTTTGCAAGCCTACAGTAATTGGGAGCTCACTAGTCTCTTCCTAGTTGTCCTCACATTTTTTTTTCCTGCTCCGTACATATCCTTAATCACATCAATATAACCCCTTGAAACTCCTTTCTCAACACTCAACATATAAACTCTCTAGGGACCTTATCATATGTTTTCTATAAGTCAATAAAGGCCATGTGGAGATACTTCTCTCCCTATATTTCTCCATCAATTGTCCAAGTAGGAAAATAGCTTCGGTGGTAGACCTACCAGGCATGAAACCAAACTGATTTTCTGATACATTCTTTTCATGCCTCAGTCTTTGCTCAATAGCTCTCTTCCAAAATTTTGTTGTGTGGCCCATAAATTTAATCATACAATAGTTAGTGCAGTGTTGTGTCTCCTTTGTTCTTATTAATAGCTACTAGGCTACTTCTCCTCCATTTGTCTGGCACTTCCTTCGATCTTACAATCTTGTTGAACAACTTTGTCAACCAAAATAACCTAATATCTCTCATACACTTCCAAACCTCCATTGGTATGCTATTTGGTCTGAGGGCCATTTCTATTTTCATCTTCTCAAAGCATGTTTCACTTCATATCTTAATCTTACGAAAGTATGTATGGTGTCCGACGTCATTTGAGTATATGGTTTCTTCTATCCCTATGCTCTTAGAGAAGTCATTTAATAAGTTCTGAAAATAGCTTCTCCACCGTTCATTGATTCCGTAGTCTTTGTTAATGCGCTTTGGCTATTGCTCTTAATGCATCTAATATGGTCTAGGTCCCTAACCTTCATGTCTCTCATTTTTTCAATTTTGAAGACATCTTTCTCATCTTTTGTTCCCAATCTATTGTAAAGATCATCATAAACCTTATGTTTAGCCTCACTTACTAATTCCTCGGCCTCTTTTAAGCATTTTTATTTGTTCAAAATTTTGTTCATTTCTAGCCCCTTACTTGGCCTTGAAATATGAATGTTTCTCGTGAATAGCTTTTTGTACATTGTCATTCCATCACCAAGTTTCCTTACATAGTTGACTTTTCCTCTAAATATTTCTAAAACATCTTTTGCCACTTTCCTAATGCACTTGGCTATCCGATTCCACATAACATTTACTTCTTCCTCAACATTCCACTTTCCTTTTTTTATATTAATTTATTTTCTGAATAATATTGTTTGCTCTCCTTTTGAATTTCACCATCTTGTTTTTCGACACCTATTAATTTCACTCCCTTCCATCTCTTAATCTAAACATCCATAATCAGTAACATGTTGTGGAGCTAGACTCTCTTCCAGTACAACCTCACAATCCTTTCATATTGATCGTTCGGTTTTTCAAAATAGAAAGAAATCTATTTGGCTTGTATATGATCAACTTTTGAAAGTTATTAAATGTTCATCACACTTTTTAAAATATGTGTTGGTAGAGCTACATTGTATGCTACAGAAAAATCAAGGATAACATCCCCCATCTCATTTCTTCTCTCAAAACCATATTCTCCATGTACGCTCTCACATCCTCTACTTTAGTCTCCTATATGAGCATGAACATTTAAGTCTCTACCTACAATCATTCTCTTTGATCCGAATTCCTTACATTAGTCCATCCACATCCTCCTAGAATTGTCTCTTGATTTTAAATTATCTAACTCTATCCGTGGTGCATATGTACTAATAGCATTGATTATCTCCTCTCCTAACACAATTTTTATTAATAAAATCCGATCACTTCTATTATCTACAACTGCATCCTTTAAATCTTTATCTACCATTATCCCTACCCCATTTCTATTAATGTCCTTTCCTACATAGTAAAGTTTATATCTATCAATTTGTCTTGCTTTGGCCCCTTTCCACTGGTCTCTTGAGCGCTAGCTATGTTAACCCTCATTCATTTCATCATATCTAATAACTCCTGACTCCATACTCGTACCTATTAATGTTTCTATATTCTATGTGACAAGACGAATCTTATTCTCTTGGATTAGCTTCTTTACTCTTGCGTGTTCAGAATGACACGGGAATCCTTGCTTACTTCTCATTGTAAACAGGAGTTGGTGTGGCATGTCGCTTCTGGAGATGCCCAAGCCAACCCTTGTCCATTTCTCACCACACCTAGGTTTTGATGCAGTTTGTCACTTACATGGAATGCCCCAATTAAGTTTGGAATGTCATATTGTTCAGATTCATGATGACAATTATGGCATTAATTTGACATTAGCTGCCATCCTGATGTAACCCTCCCTTATCTGGATTGGGCCGGCAAGGAGAGCACAAAACTCCCATAGGCGCAATGTAATAGATTGTTGCAAAGTTTGATTGCAATCAAGCGCTATCAAATAGTCTAATTACATACGTTGATCACAATCAATGAGTTAAAAAGGGAGGGGTGCAACATGAGGACTTCTTAGGAGGTCACTTATCCTGGTACTGCTCTTACCCATCACAATGTGGACCACTGATTAATCGGCTCAAATTGTCTTACTTTACTCAATGAGATCCTTAATTCTGCCCTTTGAACATACATTTCTATGCCTAATCGAAGGAAATTTACAATGCGGCCAAACAACAAACTGGAAATTGGGAGGGTTGTTTTGAATCTATAAAACACAATGTACCTAATTTTAGTTATTGGAATTATAAGTGGTGAATTTACGTAACTTTCTTTTGGCAGGTGAATTAGCTTTAGGCTGGCAGATCTCATGATCTCTGAGATTGGAAGACGATGCATTCTAGCAGTGTCTTGCGCACAAAGCTCCACCTTCGCAGGCCACAACTTGGAATGCATTGGAGGTAGAGTTGGAAAGTTTTTGTCCTTGTTGAGCTTTGCTCAAATTATCATTGTAATCATGGGCCTTATATTTTATATAATGTTTTTATTTTTACAAGACATCAGTATTTTAATCCATGTTCTGAAACCTGGATAGACTTGGCCGGCCGTTGGCCTTTCTGATCCAACCGTCAAACAAGACCCAGGTTGTTTGGGCCTAGCAGTAGTTTGGACCCCCTCGCGTTAAAAACCATAGTCTGATGGAGGAGCATGTGCAAGGAAATCCTAACTAGAGGGAGTGGACAGCAAGGGTGAGATCTGTACCGTTCATCAGTCACTCTTCCCCACATATGTGCTATGGCCAAGATTTCCCCTTCTCCCGGCATAGATGTGTGGATAAATTGACTGTTAAAAAAATTGACTCCAGGTGGAAAACGAGTTCTTACAACCATATTTTGTTATGGGTTTTGACAGATCAGTCCATTTTGTTGTTGCTTGGATAAGGGTGAGGATCCCTACCGTTCACAGCATTAACTCAAAATCTGAACGGTCCAAGTAGTGATAACCTCCATATATTGGTCGTGGACTCAAAATCAGATTGATTAGGTCTATGGCACGTGAATGATATGTAGCTTTGCACCTAGGCGACACTGTGCAGTCTGGCTGCCCCATATCTCATATTTGTGGGAAGTATATGATCAGGTTTCCAGTTTTGACATGTGGGACCAATGCTTTTGTAATCGGTAATACAGACCATTCGTTGGTGGCCCACCAATGTGGATGGACGATGCGATGTAAATGGTACAACCATCACATTCTGATTGATGACAAGCGGCCCAACAGCTTATTTGCTTATTTTTAATATTAATTTTTTTTTTTTACAAGTACATAATTAATTTAAATAAATTTATTGAATTATTAAATAGTGAGTTGAGTCAAGTAATGACTCGGTGAGTTTCGATCAGAGCCAGCGACTTTTCAGGTTTCTGAAGTCAACTATCCTAGAGAAGTTTTTAACAAATGTGTAGTTTGCCAGGGTGGTTGATGCATATGATTACATAAATGTGGGGCCCATGGTTTGGTAATCCTAACCGTTTGTCAGGTGTTTTTTTTTTTTTTAATTTTTAATTTTTAATTTTTTAACATGAGTTACAGTTAATCTCACAGATTGGATGATCATAAGTCATAACAGTACAATATTCATGACCTTTATTCTTTGGATCTTGGCCCTTCCTAGTGGGGTTAGGGCGATTTACGGACCAATTTTCAGCTCAGGGTTTTGGGCCTCGCCCGCTTTGGGTTGGAATAGAGGGTCGTGGTATATGTCCGGGCCTCCCATTAAGGGTTTCCAGGATGCATGATGGACACAGTTAATGAACGGTTCATATCCTAATGTTGGCAGACTCGTCTCTGGCCTTGCGTAATTATCTTGGGCTGGGATCTAGTCTGTTTGGTTTGACCTATCATGGACCGCTCTGGGCTTAGATTGACTATGGGAGCTGGGCTTAAACTGACATGGGCCCGCTCATTGAGAACCCTACTTATATTCACTATGGTATCATGGTTTGGTTGAACCGTTGTTTCACCGGTTCCAACTCCTTTTCAGTTTTTAGTATTAGATCCTTGAAAATTCTTGGTATGAGTTTGTATGAGGGCCCATGGTTCAACGATCCAAATCATTGGTATGAGGGGCCTCACCTTCGACGGGCCATGTACTAAAAATCGATGAGATTAGAAAAATTCGAACTCTTCAGTAGGTGGCCAAGAAATAGAGGGCTAAGAAAGAAAACGTTGCAACGGTTCACATTCAACCAAAAAGGTAAAATATTTGGTGGCTAGGATCTTCCGACCTAGGGCTTTGTTTTGGTGCATTGATCATCAAAGAGATGGCCATCATATGAACTGTTTGGATGACTGAACCGTGGGCCCTGGTCGTACAAACAGAAAACCCTCCCTCAGCTGTACTGTACAAACATTTGCACTGGGCACCGAGGAATTATATGATATATGTGTTTTTGCAACTTATACTCAGGTTTCCAATTCTGACAAGCAGGACCCCGATAATCTAGTCCGTTGATCTGTTGCATCCTAACGTGGATGGACCATGTCCCCAATCAGTTTCTTTTTTACCAGGAATAATGTGGAACTCGGCCCCACATTTTTCTCAGCATCCACGGGTACTCAATTCTATTAAGTGGGTCCCTGTGATTTTGCAATCCAGCCATTAATTTTTGAGTCATGCCCCAAACATCTCCCAGATTGTAATATCCCAGCAACCAATATTATGAACTTTTTTGGGTTGAATGTGAACGGTCTGCGTATTTGATTTGCTTGTAGGAAATAAAACCGGTCAAGGAGACTCATATCCATCCACGTTGGCCATAGGTCTACTGGCTAAAATTGTGTGAGTAAAATCTGTCGGTTCTGCCGTGATGTATATGTTTAATCCACACAGCCCCTTTGTTTTATGCGCTCATTTTGGGGCACACGTTATATGCCTCATCATGCCCTGAAATGAATTGGTAAAACAGATGGACGACATAGATTAGACACATACATCATGGTGGGCCCTACAGAATTTACACATCTCCTGTTTTGGCTATGACTAAAAAATATAGAAGAATCTCAACCTTTTGATTTCTTGCCTATAGATAGATGGTTAAGAAGCGGGATGAAACAACGGTCCATATTCAACTGAAAAAAATCCAAATATTAGTCAATGGGATCTCCAAATCCGAGCTATTACTGGGGTACAGTACTCCAGCAACCATGCCACTCAATAGAAAAATGGTTTGGATTACCGAACCATGGACCCAACTTGTCATAATTGAAAAAGATGCGCACTGTAATGCGGGCCACTTAAAAAAATTGGACTTGACCACATTCTCATTCGGTGAATGTCACAAGAATTTTTAATACAATAAAAAAAAAAAAATCTAAAATACCAATTTGACTAATATACCCTCTGGATCATTATTCATTTATTAATTTTCCTTTAATATTTTAATATATTGAATATATCCTTTTAATAAGAATTAGAAAAATGTGACGTGGCGGTCATGTGCATGCCGGCTACAGGCAGTGTGCAGATCTCCCACCATGAGTTGATTGTGGGGGGAATCCCTATGCATTTTCCCCACCAAATTTTTAAAAAACCATGCTGGGTTTTGCCCAAATCATACCCTCTATCATGAACTACACGTCTAATCCATAGTTCAAAAACTGGCAGGCTTGACTCAAAACTCGGCAGAGTCAACTCAATTCAGTGAGATTTTGTGCAGAGTTACTCGAGTTAACCCGGCATTATTAGTCCTCTCAATGCAAATGAGTCTCTGGGTTTATACCAGCATTAGTATTACTAAAAATGGGAAACTTCGTCTCCCGCCTTGGGTAGGCTCATCAATTTGATTATTACTAAAATGTAAAAAAAAAAAAAAAAAAAAAAAAAAAACCAGTTGAGTCAACTTGACTCAGTGATATTTTGAGTTACTCAGTTGACTTGTCACTCAGTTGGGTAGACTCATCCAGTTGCGACCTGTGTCTTCCAATGAAAGGTACTTAACCAAAGCATCATCCAGCGGGGCGAATTATCTATTTATATTGCATATACTAATTCTAAAAATATTAAAATTTCATTCACATTCAAAGTATTTTTAATTTAATAATATTAAATATCGAGTCACACTTGAGTTGAGTCTTCGAGTTGACCCGCACAGATGAAGATCGGGTCAAAATTTCATGTTTTAAACTATGGTGTGATCTACACGCATGTGGCATGGATGTGTTTTAATCCAAATGGTCTTAATCCGAGGGCTCGTCGAAGATTCATGCATGTTAATCAAATGGTCTCCACATGTATTTGTTTTAATGATACTGTCCATCTATTTTTCCAATTAATTTTAGGGCGTCATTCCAAACTTGAAGCATATTAAAAGCTCAAGTGGACCACACCACAGAAAGCAATTGGGATAATGACGTCCACCCGTTGAAACCTTCCTAGGTCGACTTGTTGATAAGGTCACACAGACTTGGATGAAGGGAAAACACAAGTATCAGATTGATCTAAAACTTCGATTCCCTCAAGAAGTTTTCAATATTGGTAGGTGTTCAATTAACACTGTTTCTTGTGGTGTGGTCTACTTGAACTTTGGATATGTTTCTATTTTTGGTTCATGTCCTAAAATGACCTGGAAAAATGGATGGACGGCACAGATAAAACGCATACATTATGGTGGGCCCCACATAGTCTTCACACTATGGTAAAGGGTGGTGAGGACCTCACTACACAATCAGCATCCAAGCTAAATCGTCTAGAGCACTGTGCACAAAATCCACTCCATCCATTAGGCGAAAACTATTATTTTAACATTATGTACAAAAGATCAACTAAATAGAAAGATCATATGGGCCACACAAATGGGAACAATGTAAAATTGCTGTCTAGACTCGAGCTGATTTTTTTGTTATTCCGTCCATCCCAATGAGTCACACCTGGTAAACGGGTTTGATGAAAGATAAACACCGTGGTGGCCCTACACACCAACCTATGGTTGGTGTCTCATCTCCATTATTCCTGTGAGGTGGCTGACCTGATCTATGGATTTGTCTGATTTTTTGCCCCAGTTCCTAGAATCGAGAAGAGCACTTGGTGGACGGAGTGGATTTCACATTAATAACATAGTGCCCCAAAAAAGCATAGGGTGATTTGGGTCGAATTAGACCAAGTCCTTGGACCTCTCCTTGCAATTAATGGGTGAAGGTCTCAATTTGGACCGACCAGAGCATGTTTACGTCTCAAAATTCACCTCATTACTAAGTGGGTCAGGTTTTGGGACCTGACTAAAAACACAACCTAACATGACTGACACAAATTCGAAGTTTAACTTAAGAAAACTACAATGACCTAAATAAGGTCCGACTGGGAGCAAACCATAGAAATATGTGTATCCCCATGGTATTTTACATTTAAATGTATTTTCTTTATGAATGTGACCCTCGTGACATGCTTATCTACCGGTTTGCCTATCTATATATGGTATACATGTCAGTATGGCATGTGTGTCTGATTTGACATGTCTATTAAGTGGGCCCCACTATGTAGATATTATAACCGGGCGCAGCCACACACATGAGATGAATGGGTCAAGCTTATATGCTCTCCCATATGGGCTCTACATAGTAGGGCTTGTCTATTAGGTGGGCCTTACCATGTGAAAGTCTCACCGGCGTACTTTTTATGTGGGACCAAGCTGAGCGTCACAGATGAGATGAATGGCTCAAGCCCATATGCTCTTATAGATAGGCTCTACATGATATGGTCTTATTAGGTGAGCCCTACTATGTAGATATTATGTGAAAGTCTTGCCGTACTTTTTACACCAAACGGACTCTATATGGTAGGGCCCATCTATTAGGTGGGCCTTACCATGTGAATGTCTCACCTCACTTTTTACACTAAACTCAATTGAGCCTTACACATGAGATGAATGGCTCAAGTTTATATGCTCTTATAGGTAGGCTCTACAGGGTAGGGTTACCAGGTAAAAATTATGTGTGAAAGTCTTGCCGTGCTTTTTACACCAAACCCAATTGAGCCTCACACATGAGATGAATGGGTCAAGCTTTTATGCTATTATATATGGGCTTTATACGATAGGGCTCGTCTATTAGGTGGGCCCTACAATGTGAAAGTCTCACCATACTTTTTACATTAAACCCAACCGAGCCTTACACATGAGATGAATGGCTCGAGTTTATATGCTCTTATAGGTTGGCGCTACATAGTAGGGTATGTTTATTAGGTGAGCCCTATTATGTAAATATTATGTGTGAAAGTCTTGCTGTGCTTTTTACACCAAAGCCAACTTAGCCTCACACATGAGATGAATGGGTCAGGCTTCTATGCTCATATATATATGGGCTCTATACAGTAGGGCCCATCCATTAGGTGGGCCCTACAATGTGCAAGTCTCACCATAATTTTTACACTAAAGCCCATTTGAGCCTTACATATGAGATGAATGGCAAGTTTATATGCTCTTACACATAAGCTCTACATGGTAGGCTAGGGCATGTTTATTAAGTGAGCCTTACCATGTAAATATTATGTGTGAAAGTCTTGTTGTGCTTTTTACGCCAAACCCAACTGAGCCTCACACATGAGATGAATGGGTCAGGCTTCTATGCTCTTATATATGGCTCTATACAGTAGGGCGCATCTATTTGGTGGCCCTACAACGTGAAAGTCTCATCATACTTTTTACATTAAACCCAACTAAGCCTTCCTCATGAGATGAATGGCTCAAGTTTATATGCTCTTATAGGTAGGCGCAACAGAGTAGGGTATGTTTATTAGGTGAGCCCTACCATGTAAATATTATGTGTGAAAGTCTTTTCGTGCTTTTTACACAAACCCAACCAATCCCCACACTTGAGATGAATGGGTCAGGCTTCTATGCTCTTATATATTGCTCTATATGGTAGGGCGCATCTATTAGGTGGCTCTACAATGTGAAAGTCTCATCATACTTTTTACATTAAACCCAATTAAGCCTTCCTCATGAGATGAATGGCTCAAGTTTATACGCTTTTATAGGTAGGCGCAACAAAGTGGGGTATGTTTATTAGGTGAGCCCTACCATGTAAATATTATGTGTGAAAGTCTTTTCGTGCTTTTTACACCAAATCCAACAATCCCCACACATGAGATGAATGGGTCAGGCTTCTATGCTCTTATATATGGCTCTATACAGTAGGGTGCATCTATTAGGTGGCCCTACAACGTGAAAGTCTCATCATACTTTTTACATTAAACCCAACTACGCCTTCCTCATGAGATGAATGGCTCAAGTTTATTTGCTCTTATAGGTAGGCGCAACAGAGTAGGGTATGTTTATTAGGTGAGCCCTACCATGTAAATATTATGTGTGGAAGTCTTTTCGTGCTTTTTACACAAACCCAACTAATCCCCACACTTGAGATGAATGGATCAGGCTTTTATGCTCTTATATATGACTCTATATGGTAGGGCGCATCTATTAGGTGGCTCTACAATGTGAAATTCTCATCATACTTTTTACATTAAACCCAACTAAGCATTCCTCACGAGATAAATGGCTCAAGTTTATATGCTCTTATAGGTAGGCACAACAGAGTGGGGTATGTTTATTAGGTGAGCCCTACCATGTAAATATTATGTGTGAAAATCTTTTCGTGCCTTTTACACCAAATCCAACAAATCCCCACACTTGAGATGAAAGTAGGGCCCATCTATTAGGTGGGCCCCACTATATGAAAGTCCCATCATACCTTTTATGCCAAACTCAACGACTCTCACACAGGTAATATCAATGGCTCAAATTTATATGCTCTTATAGATAGGCTCTACACAGCTTGGTCCGTCTAGATGTGTCCTGCCTCACCTACTATATAGATAGTATGTGTGAAGGTCTTGTGTGCTTTTTTACATTAAAGCCAATTGAGCCTCACACATGAGATGAATGGGGCGCAATATTCTTACGCCAAACTAAATCCATTATAGACCCGGCTGGCTTAATTAACTCAGCCTTGACCAGAACCATCTCACCCATGAGATGAGTGTGTCAGGTGTGATTGCCTTATAACAGGTCTGATTCTATTTCGAAGGGCACTCGACCCTGAACCCAAATTTTAGTAGGCCGGGATAGGTTGAATTATGTACTTGATTAATAAAAGGGTTGGACCCAAAACTCACCTCGACATGACCCATTTTCATTTGCACACAAATTTGCAACTTTGGGTAAAAATTAGAAAAAAAACCCATCATTTATTTTATTTTTACTAAAAACAGGGAAAAAAATAAAAAAAATCCCAAAATGCCCATTTGGAGAGAAACTCAATAAGCTATTAAGTCATAAAAATAAATAGGATTTGGAATATATGTCGATCCCTATTCAATCATTTAAGTGGATTTTAGTAAGTACATATTCCTCTTGTCAAAGTTCTCATGATTGGGCTGTTGCTGCAAAATATACAATGCTAGCTAGTTTTGGGTTGAAATTTCAAAATGGGTAGGCCAAAATAACAATATCAAGACAGCCATGAACAAGCCCATATGTGGTGGAATCATCATCAGGTATGGGGTTACTTTCAAAACCTCCCAATATTCCTTGGCCTGTTTCAACTTAAATAAAAAATACAAAATAAAAGTTGGAAGTGGGCCACTAAATGCAAGGAGATTCGCGCCGGGCACGAATTGAATAGATGAGTTATGGTACATATGTCAATATGGTGCAAATATGCAAGATCTAATCCGTTCATCATGTTAAGCCCACTATGATCATCTCCTGCCCCGAAAATTAGGCCAGTGTACTCATCAGCTTGGTAAATCAAGACTTCTTGATGAGCTAAAACCCGTCTCGATTTTTTAGTTTAGCACGCTTACAGTGGGTCCTGCCTAATAAGCGGCCTGGATCATACACACATGTGCCACATTGGCATGTGATCTGCGGTTGATCTCCGGCGCGAATCCCATCACAAGATTTTTATATTCTAAAAGACAAAGGCATGAGTGGGAGAAGACGAGCTTTTCAGGTTGGTGAATGATGCTTGTGCATGTGCAGGTCCCTTATTTTATTTAGATAAATCCAATACCAATGGACAGGATTTTCCTTCTATTCTGCCTCAAAACATGCTATCTATTCCTTTGTTTTCTTCCATTTTCAAGTACGTACCATGCAGTATGCCCATGTACATGAACGCTTGGAATCTTGGTTTGGTTGAGAAAGGAAAACCTACAGTCGACTTACCATAACATTAGCCATGCAGGCATTGTTCCCGCCAACTTGTCATATGTGTATAAAATCTGTACCATGCAAACTGCAGGCCTGTCATGAAGATCAACTGACACAAAAAACCAGACGGGTCTGCTCATCAGGTGATCAACACCGTTGCAATTAGACGACCGACGGTCTGATCAGACATACAGGTATGGCCCATCTAATAAATGGGTCATCCTGCTTTTTTATTCAGTGAGCTTCATGATGGGATCTACTGTTTGAACGGTACAGATGTCTTACAAAGGTTGCATGTTGGCTGGAATGAGATTCCTGCATGAGAAGTTATGGTACAGTAGCCTGCAAGGGATTGGTTTCTCTTGTTTGGTTTACCCTTCAGATGGTCTACATCCAGATCTCTCACTCAAAATTTTTTTTTTTTTTTCTGGGGAGGTTTGCTAGCTCCATACAGAAATTTACACGTGGCAGGAGTGACAACCTGGCATGTGTGTGGAACATCTGAGAGCTGATTTTCCACTATCCGGTGGGCCGGTACTGTACGAAAATGATGGTTTAGTGTCAGCAGTAGTCCACATACAACGTACTGATGTAGGCCACCGAGTGGACCGGCCAGATTGGTCTGAACTCAGTATCTAGCACACATGCCAGGTTGGCAGTTGTGCCACGTGTAAAGTTGCACGTGGACTGCATAGATAGTGTGAGGTGCACGTGAACTGTATAGAGTGTGCCCGTGGGACGGCAGGAAGCTAGGTGGGGCCCACAGTAATGTTTGTAAAAAATGCACCCCGTCAACCGGTTTTGCCGGATCATGTTAGGACAGGAGTCTAAAGACTAAGGGCTGCACGACAGGAAATAATGAGGATTTAACGTCTACGATGGAAACATTGGTGGGCCACAGATGTTTTGGATCAGGCTAATATTTTTGTGTTTTCAGCTAATCCAAAGTAGGATGGACCTTATGAACGGCATAGATGACATAAAACATCATAGTCGACCCTAAAGAGGTTTCAATGATAGGCATTTTCTAACCCACTTTTTTTTTTTTTTTGTCCCATGGCCTGCTTGAGTTTTGGATCTCCTTCATTTTTTTTTTTTTTTTGGCTATGTTCAGCATACAAAACTGGGTGTATTGTCCTCTGCCTAACTTCCTGGTATAAAATGTTCCGTGGGCATGAATCCGTGTCAGCCCATAGACTATTGGAGCTAGTGCATTCATTGTTTTGCTCTTTCTTTTTAAAAAAGGTTTTTTTCCAGAAACTTTACATTTTATCTATTTTCAAATTTATTATTTAATAAAATAAAACTTTGAAACAATGCACGTAGATGCTTTTGTTTTTATTTACACATGCACTCATGCTGCACACACACGCACTCACCACAGTGGGATCTCACCACAATGGATACTCAAACCCATAGCCTTGTGTTGAAACTCTTGTGAGTCTACCATTGAGGTAGTATAGGCGTTGAATTCCAAAAAAAAGCTTGCTTTTAAACTATTATTTAAAATCTACTTATGGTTTTTGCTAATAGCAAAAAAAGAAAAAAAAATGAAGAAAAAAAAGAGCACACCGTCTAATATGATATGTATGTCATACTCTATTTTTGAAATAACATTTTTACACTTAAGGCAAACTGTCGAAACAAAATGCCAAAAAAGCACCATGCCTCTCCCTGCCTCCCTCCCTCCCCCCCCATAGAAAGCAGGGTGGATCTCAAGTGGGCCACACCATCACCTATTGTTGAAACCTTCCCAGGGCCACACCACCATCCACTGTCGAGACATTCCTAGTGCCACGCCACACATCGTTGGTTCCTGATGTGGGTTTCCTACAAAAGCCTTTCGTAGTGAGTTACTGTGCTTGGAAGCTAGGTGAGGCCCCATTGTGATGTTTGTGAGTAAACCACCCCATCCATCCATTTTGCAAGATCATTTTAGGACATAAGACAAACAATGAGTCGAATCCAAGAATAAGTGGGACACACCGCAGGGAAAACTGGAAAATGAAATGCCTACTGTTGAAACCTTCCTGAGTCACACCTAGATGTTTATATACCATCCAAACCATTTAAAAGGTCATTCCCATTGGTATGAACTAAAAAAATTTATCATGATATTGTAGCCATATGAATATTTCAATGGTGGGAGTTTAATTCCCATTGTTTCTTTTCGTGTGGCTCGCATCAGTCTTGGTTTACGCTGCGTATCCTAAAATGAGCTTGAAAAATAGATGAACGAAGTGGATTTCTCACAGACATCATGATGGGCCCCACCTAACTTCCTTGTCCAACAATGTTTTGCAAAGCCTTTTGCAGGAAATCTGCCTCCACTGGTTTTGGGTCCACTATCAAGTGGTGCTCCTCTAGCACCACCTTTCTGTTGGAGTTTCAAAATTGTGAGCACCATCATGATGTATGTGGCACATCCACACCGTCCATCCATTTTGCGAGGTCATTTTATGACATGGGCCCAAATACGAGGTGTATCCAAACCTCAAGTGGACTACACAGGAAATGGAAAGAATTAAATGCCTACCTTTAATGACTTCTTGGGGACTCAAACACATTGGATGAAAATAAAAGAATTACAATGGACCCTTAGGGCATGTTTGTTTCATGGTAAATGGAGGTAAATCCTGGAAATAAGTTATCATTACTTCTTACATCTGTTTGATAAGTGAGGGAATTCTCATTTCTTAAAATCCGGTCCCAAAAAGACTCACTTAAAATAATGGCCCCACTTTGATGTCTATGACTTATCCAAGCCGTCCATTTGTTTTACCAATCTTTTTTAGGACTTTAGCCCAAAAATGAAGTAGATCTAAAGCTTAAGTGGACCACACCACAGCAAATAGTGGTCTATATAACGTCCACCATTGAAAGCTATCTCATTCCTTGGGCCCACATTGATGTTTACTTGTCATCTAATCCATTCATGAGGTTACATAGACATGAATAAAGGGGGGATAACGAATATCAGATTCATCCAAAACTCCTAAGGCCAACAAGAAGCTTTCAAGGTAAACATTCAATTCCCACTGTTTTCCCACTGTTTCTTATGGTGTGGTCCACTTGAGATTTAGATCGCCCTCATTTTCTAAGACATTCCCTAAAATGAGATGGTGGAAAAAATGAACGGTGTAGATAAGTCCCTTGATTTTGGTGAATGTCAAGTCCAAAAAGCAGCTGTCACTTGTCACGGTGGGAGGAGCGCAAGAATTTCCCGGGGAGGTAATAAATGCTCATTTACCTTGATTTCCAAGGCAAATCCTCAAACCAAACAAGCCCTTAGGGCTCGTTAGATTTTTTCACATATTGTGAATTGACAATAAATATGGTAATTATTACCATTAACAACCGTTTGAAAATAACGACAGATGCAGTGATTTTCTGCCTCGAAGACTGGGAACTAAATCCCAGTAAACCAAATGCGTATTGCCTGCATTACTGCGAAGTGAAGATCGAAACGACCTAAAGTCGGCGACGTCTTGCCCAGCAATCAGACGAAAGTAGTAGTGCCATGTAGTATTCAATCGCGTACTCCTTCAAGCCCATCATTATAAGCCAAACCCACATCCTGTTACCATTCCTCTCCCTCCTTCCCAACGAAGACAGAACTGAACCTCTCTAGTAAGTTGTTTTTCGGGAAGCATTTCTCATGTGGAATGCTTATTGATCTCTCTGTTTTTCTAGAGACGATACTAATTCATGGCATGTCATGCCTGGGGGTTAGCTACTTCCATTGATGTATGTTTCATGCTGTAGGGGCGGAAGCAGGTGTCGACTATGGAGAATGAAGAACACGGTCGTCCTTTGCGGATCGATCCAGGATCAACTGTGCTGATTTTGAACGGTTAGCTTTATATTACTGAAAGTTTCTTCGTTACCATTTTCACCATTTAAACATTCTCTAACTAGCCTTTATCGTCTGTTCCCTTCTTGGTATTGATAAAGTGGAGCACCACTTCCTACCGTCTTTCTCTGAAATGTGCTTCTGCAAAATCAAAGCATCGCTTGTAACCAGGTACTTCGATTATTCTGTCCAAATCTCGTTATAGTTTCCACCAACATGTCGGTTTCCTCCTAAAAAAATACTAATATGATTTCAGACAGTGTAGATACTTTCAACTACATATCATGCAAACACATGCAACCAAGAAATTGGTTGTCATCCCTCTCTCTGTTCGGTGGGGTCGCTATTTGCCATTGGGGAAACAAGCATGCATGTTTACGATTGGAATTACATGTACATTTCACAGACTAGCATTTTCTTGGTTCCCTTTCAAGATATACCTAACTCAAATAATGGTTATTCGATTTATTTTTACTGCTTATCTTTGTCCCCTTCTTCGTCTTCTTTTTTTAACAATTCATCTAACTAAAATGTTAGATTTATTATGGATGCAAATTTACAGTTCAAGGAGTTCGGAAAAAAGTTTATTGATAAATACTTTTATGCATGATAATATTTATGGAGTGTAAATGCATGTTTAAAATTATGACATTTGAGAATTGACTAATTGGACAATTGCTAAAACCATCCCAACGTTATTGACTATTGAGTACGTGCGGCCCATTGTACGCATGCGTACGTAACACTAGACATTTTTTGGGCCCTCTTCTTGTCTCTTTTTATTTATTCTTTTGTTCATTTGAGTAAAGTGCTAAAAATCTATACGATATAAATTTGTGTCACTTATTGTAGGTTTAAATGATAATCACACCTACTACCTATTGGCTGCACAATCTATGTTTTGCCCATCTTGGATTGTTAAGCTGTCGGTAGGTGCAGAAATAGGTGGGAGGTAATCCAATGAATGAAATTACTATGGATCTGCAACTTCCCCAGGATATAAGCAATGACAAAAAAATATTATTATTTTAGAAACTTTCACTACATTGTTGTGGGATGATTGGTTAGTTATTTATAATGATTGAAATCTTCATGAAAATCAATCTGTGACAATTATGTCAACTTTAGATGTTAATAAATGCTTTCCCTAACTTGTACATATATCTCTTGTATTGTATATTTCTTATTTCTGTTTTGTAGAAACATCTTACTGTAACACCTCACCCTTAAACAAACCCAATCGACCACTTGAGATAGGTATTAAGGGATGACTTCAAGTATATGTGTCTTTCAGCTAAGTTTTTCATTATTTGTGCACCTATACTTTCTTTTGCCAACCTTATTCAATTAACTTGTATGAATGGTCATCGGTTAAACATCTGATAGGACTCTTTTAAAAAAAAAAAAAAAAACAGAGAAATGATGGATGTTACCTCATACATCACTTTTTTTGTACCAGACTAGTATGAGTTGAATTCATTATCTGAATGGTTTACATACTAATTTTTTGGTTTAAAGTATGTAACAAATCATTAAACCATATAACCTGTTAGGGAGGGTTATGAGTTCTATCTTTTACGATGGGTCGTCGTTCTACCTTTGATAGAAGTTTTCATTTGAGGAGATTCAGACGAAGGATTATAAAAACACATACATCTGTAGAGTATTACAGAGTTACAATAGTTGGACTATTTAATCTTGCGTGCCATTAATCATCCGTATAATGGGAATGTTTAGAAGTTGATAGTAGTTTCTATTAGTCGATTAAAAAAGATTTTTAAAGTAGAACGTAAAATCGGAGTTTAATATACAATTATTTGAGTAGAGAATAATTCAAAAATTTAGATTATAGAGAGAAGGTTCATATCTACATTGTGCAAATTAATGGCCTTAGGATCTCACAGGGTAGTATTCTGCAAGCCCGTCCCAATTAGGTCCATCTGTTATGGTAAAATATTTACTGTTGATGGTTCAAATATTACTAAATTTCATTTCATCTATCTTACAAGAATAGAAGATAGGATGGATCATGAAGCATGGATCGAAGAAGAGATGGCTGCATTTGCAGCCACTGTATCTGCCACAACAGCAGTGACAACTGCGAGAGACTATTATCGCAACTAACCATTTCGCAATCCTTCAAAAAAAGGGGATAACGAACGAGCCCGTATAATAAACGGACTTATAAGATTGAGAGACATTGACTGTATGGAGTAGTTATAAATGAACAAGGCAAATTTCTTTCAATTATGTGCAATATTGAAGAATCAGAATACACTTCCTGATGGAAAACATGTCAATATGAAGGAACAACTAATTATGTTCCTTCATAGAATTGGTTATAATGTACACAATCGTGTAAGCGGCCATCGCTTCATCTGGTCAAGAGAAACTGTTAGCCGATATTTCTCAAAGGCATTAGATGCAATTGGTTCATTACATCTACTGTTTGTGAAACTTCTTGGTCTAGACACACTGACTAAAAATCTCCACAAACCCTATTTGGAGTCTGTATTTTTAGGTATGAATTTTTTTTGAAGTATATTTGTACTATATTCTTCAAACATTATATATTGTCATCCATTGCTAACACACAAATAAAATTAGGATTGCGTTGGTGTAATCAATGGAACACATGTACTGACATTTATCTCAGTATTGGACAGTGGCACATATTGTAATCGGAAGCGCACTATATCTCAAAATGTTATGGCTGCTTGTAATTTCGATATGAAGTTCATATATGTGCTTACCGGATGGGAGGGATCTACATCCGATGCATGAGTATTACATAGCACCCTCACACATCAACATAATCCACTAATCATACCGCAAGGTACTATGCGTAACCATTTTCGTGTTATTGCATCTTTTATAAAAGCATTAACTCCACCATCCTCTAATTGTTGTTACAACCCTCTGTAGAAAAATACTACGTTGTTGATGCTGGTTACGCACTCTCTCCTGGTTTTATGGCACGACATCGTGGTATACGTTACCACCTCAATGAATACTGTATAGGCCGACAGCCACAAAACAAAAAAGAGTTATTCAATTACCGTAAGGCCCAACTTAGAAACGTGATGGAGATGTGCTTTGGAGTTCTAAAGGCTCGTTTTCTAATATTGAAAATAGCCCCTCAATATGAAATATTCACGTAGGTAAAGATTGTGATAGCTTGTTGCGTACTTCACAATTTCATTCGTAATTATGAGGCTGATGACAATATATCCGAAGAAGATGATGCATGCGATGTGTCGGGCAAGCTGAATCCATCACCCTTGGACATATTTAACGTTGATGATGTCTGCTTACTGGTAAATGCTACTCAAAGTGAATGGGACGAGTGGATAGCCCTACGAGACGAGATCACAACTAGGATGTGGAATGATTTGCATCCTATGAGTCGTAGGTTATGAAGTTGAAGTCATGTAAGGTGGATAAATTGGGCTTAGAAAGGATGCGCTTTATCATTGAATTTTTGTGTAGAATGCAAATGTTGACCATCTCTCTTCCTCCAGTAATATTTAAAGAGCATGAACTGTAGAAGTATTTTTGTTGTACACGTGTTTTCGGTTGACATTTTAATCATATCTATAGTATCATTTATGAAATGTCTATCTTCATTATTTGGTATATTTATACCTTAACACGAAATTTCATGTCAATCCTGATGTAGATTACAGAAGATTCTGACGTCAATATGTCTCTAAACCAACACGACAACTAATCAACCCCTAAAAAGGATAAAGGAAAAAAAATTGATGGAAGATGAAATGGAAACACCAAGACGATCTCTAACCAAATGTGATCCAAAATCACTTGAGGAGAAGGGAAACTCTTCGACTCCCATGCACTGGACTAAAGTAATAGACAACGTGCTTATCGATACGTTAATGGAGGTAGTTGTATTTGACAGAAAAATATCCTCAGGATTCAAGAAGGAGACGTATAAAATCGTTGTCGATAACATTAAAAGTGCTTTGGGTATCAAACTGATTTCCAACAATGTTGGGAATCGCCTTTAGACATTAAAAAAGTTGTACTTTGAGGTTCGTGACGTACTTCTTGCCTCTGGTTTTGGACGAGATGACGACCTAAAACTTGTGATTGTCCCTAATGATGTCTGGGATGATTACATTAGGGTACGAGTTAGGATTCATTGAACATTTCAATACCTTTACTTTATTATATATTTTTTATGATCTGAAATTCTGTTAACATCTGAACGGTTTTTTTTTACTGTCATAGTCGCATCCCTATGCTCAACATGTAAGAGGGAAACCAGTGCAAAGATATGATGATATGATCTTTTTGTTTGGGAATGACCGAGCTACCGGCAGAGGATCTTATATGGGGAACATATTTGCCAGTGCATTTTCTGAAAAATCAAGAGATTGAGAAACTTCACCTATTTTGTCTGTTGATTTGAATTATGACACGCTTATATTATCCTCTGATGATGTTAGTGACAGTGAACCAGACATTCGTTGGTCTTATTAAACTAGGGATGTCTTACATAACTCTCATCGCAGTCCTACAATAAACGGAAACAATTCGGCAACCTCCAATAGCATGGTTAATTTCAGGAAGAGAGCTCGACTTGGATGACCATGTGGCGTAATCGGTGCAGGAATGAGCGAGGTTGTCGCAACGGTAAAGTCACTCGTGATTAATATGTCCCAAGGGAAAGAGATGTCAAGTATATTGATGATTGTAGCAGCCTTGGAAGATATTGAGGGACTGACCTCACATGAGGTGTTGACTGCAACCAGAATACTGTTGAAGGATGAGGCAAACAGAGCTGCCTTACTTAACCTCTCATCCGCCAGGAGGCTAGACTATGTGTTGATGTTACTTTGAGCGGTGGAAAATGATTTCTAAGGGAGTGGTGGTTTTCCTAACTGGTTGTACATATTTTGACAAGTGCATGACATCTATTGCTACCAGTTGATAGCTTTTTGATCATCCGAAACTACCTTTTTGTCGCCTTAGGGCCCGTTGGTTAATTTGGACTGCTGTCTACAAGACTTAGACAACTTGAACTTATTTACTTAGATGTCTTGTTATATTTTTGGATATTTGACAGTTGGGAGTAAGCTGCATGAATCTGTTATTTTTTGGACTTTTGTGTTATTACGTATTTTGTATGTATTGTACTATGATCTTCCAATTATTTATGTTGGTATTTTATGTATTGTATTATGATCTCCCAATTATTTACGTTGGTGTTTCAAGTGCAGGAGAGGTATGGACTTGATGTTGTAGGACAGCAAAGCTACTATTCTTAGCAGCGTTGGATAGTTTGTTTTGGTATTTCTTACGCATTGTCACTATGTCTACTATTATATCAAATGCTTGTTTCTTATATTATTTTTTGTTTAATATGGCTTGTTTGTTATATTTTCTTTTGATTAATTGTGTTCAGATTGAGCAATCGTTGTTATCCTTAATTATAGTTCCTGCTTTATCTGATATACAATTTAGTATATTGTTAACATGTGGATAATATCTGTTATTCTGATTTTCATCTAAGTTGAGGTATGATAGAGATTGAGATTCAATACGTTCATATCTTTGTACACAAGTATATATAAATATTTTCACTGAAAATTGGTTTGTTGTGTGCTACAGATGGCGAAGAAGGCGTATGTTGTTTTTAGTGGCCGAAATCCAGGCATATACTATAGTTGGGAGGAATGCCAAGCTCAGGTGTTTGGTTTTTGTAATGCTAACTTTTGTGGGTATGCAAATGCCCAGGATGCCTTCAATGCTTGGTTACACTTAATTGGAAAAGGCGTTGCACCAAATGCTCTAGTTGTTGCAGTACCTGGTAATGTTGGTGGTATGGCAGATTCGCATGGACCTGAAGAATACAGGACTGGTGGCACATGTTCCTACGGCCCTTCATCTTCTGGTGGCCAGATGGTTGGAAAAGTACATGACGTTTCATATACTCAGGTGGGGGTCGCTCTCTTTGTGCTACTACTCATTTTGGTAATCCAGCTTTTCAGTCCTCGTTGATGGAGATGATGCTATGAAAATTCTACCTTCCACATGATGCTAGTGTCGGATGGCTTGAAAGCTTTCATGTGATGTTAGTTTCTTACACTAAATCTTCGTATGGTGTGGAAGGTATTTTCTGTGTTTATGCTATTTTGGACTTTTTTTTTATATATATATTTTGGGTAGGAGTTGATCCTTTTGTTTCATTCTTGTCATGCCCCGAAAATTATGTGTTGGGCAGTTCGCGGCTCCCAACTCTTTTGAGGTGACTGTATTTTGTGGAAGTATAATTTAATGGTACAAATCCATGGCATCAACTCATAAATAGAGATTTAAGCTAAACAGTGTATAATTCAGTTTGAATTCAAAGTGTAAATACATGTAATTATCCACACAATTAAGGAGTCCACTCAGCTGGGGCTCAATTTTATATATGTACAATGAAGAGACTATGACTGTCAACCTAGGACATCCAATCCAAGGCAGACAAAGAAGCACAAGACATAGGCAGGCCAACTGGTCGTGCATCTCACGCATCAAGTAGCAGCAACACCCGCATCAAGGATAACTGGTTGGTGTTTTAAAACACCCCTTAGGTGGGAGTGAGTAATAATACTCAGTGTTACTATTCCCTAAGTTAAACATGTTATCAATACAATTAACTACAGGTAATGAAGCATAAAAAATGGTGGGGATCTTATACCTACCACTCTAGCATCAGCAGATAATATAACTTCACAATCAAGTTTCTATTTTAGTTGGATAATGCATGCAACTATGATATGCAAATGTTATGTTCTGAAAAAATAAATGGTGGGGTTACCACCCAACAACAGCGTCGGACCAATGCACGTGCAAATGTGATGTATGCATAATTGTCAAGTATTAATTAAATTTCGTATTCAATTAGTAGTATTGGCGAAGCCAGAATACCTCAATTTTATCAAGAGTCTTATAAACAGGAACACGACCGAACACTGGACAACGAGGAAAGTCGGACACTAGATAGTGGCCTTACTGAACACTGGACAATGCCAAGTCGGGGTACCCTCTACCAGGCCGAGACCCACCGCGAGACCAAGGTGTCCTATGCCCGGCTCCTGGAATCCCAATTTAGGTCCGTCACCAAACATAGATGAATAATGAATCAAATGGTAAGGGTCTCGATGCCCTAAAATGTCATATGTATGGTAATGGGTCATCACCCAAGATCAATGATGGTAAGCTCGTCACCTAGCATTGGTGCTCAAGACTCGTGATAAGACTATCAGGATCAATATTGGTCAAAGACAACACAAACACAGTTACTCATATACTATGCTTGGCCCATGAGCTTCAATATGTAGGATTCAATGCTCAAGGCTATTGGAAGACTCATCACCCATACCAGCCAAAGACAACACAAACACAGTTACCCATATTTCATATCTGGCTCATGAGACTTGATACGTACAGTTATAAGTGACTGCACAACAATAGTAATTGTGGTATTCGAGATTCTACAGAATATGTAACAATGATTAAACAAATATGATTAGCTCTGAAATTGACTAATTTGGTAGGCTGAGTGAAACATCAACTGAACCGGCTTAGCTAGGGTCGGTTGATCATGTTACTTCCAAGTCGACCAAACAAGTCTATGACGGCCCAACCCACGTAGGTAGTCCATACATTACGATTTTTAGAGATTAATCTCAATCATGTCAATTACATAATATATTAAGCATGTTGTGAGAGGAATGGAACATCATAGCATTCATTTTCTCAATCAGGCATAAAACCAAACAGTTGATAGGCAATATATTTCATTTTATATATGGGCGTAAAACCAAACACCTGGCGTGCTATTGCAGGCCAACTCATCATATTCACAACCAGGTATAGCTTGGGAAAATGGAAATCCACTTACTCAAGCATAGGTGAACTTCTGTTCACTTATGAATTTCATTAAACATTTGATATGTACAACACATCAAACCCCATATTTTCATAAAATCGATTCAAATGGGCAATCAATCCACACATCGAAGTAAGCATGTAATTAATCAACACATACAGAACATCAATTATAAACATAAATCATTTGTTACTCAACTTTGAATGGAATTCAAGAAAAACTCAATTTTCACTATCTGGAACTCCCATGGGCTGATAATAGCCAACTTAGAAGAATAGTCCTCACTTATGTTTGTGAATCCACATTGTTAACGCCAAAAATTGACTAACAGATGTTGGTCAGAGACCAACTTTGATTCTTCGTCGTCTGACCTCCAATCGGAGATGAATGGTGTAGATTGGGGAACCTGCAATCACCAAGAAAGGTTAGGACCACCGTCGGTTGGCCCGGCTTATGGTCCTCTGATGGCAAATTCAGTACGGGTACTGTGATAGTAAGATGAAGTGTCCAATGTAGGCTTAGAGATTGTGTACCTTTATCATCTGTGAGGTCATCTATTTATGCAGATCCAGGTGATCCAGTCTGTTACGCAAGCTGTTAAGATTAGTACTGATTTCAGGGGATAAGGCACTTATCCTGTTAATCCTTAGATAAGGGGATAGCCTAATCACTTTACACGTCTAACTGATTACGTCTCTTGATGGAGATCCCTTGAGACACGGAGCCGTAGACGAAGATAAGCCCAAAATCGGCCTATACGTGCTGCTGGTATTATAGGCTAAGGGATGTCATTGCTGATCATCAGTAGTTAGAGCTGCTCGCACGTCGGAAGATGCTCGCGAGACAAGCTGCTCGCATTATAGGCTGCTAACATACCAGAGATCAAAGAGCAGAGAGCAGAGAGTAGAGAGCAGAGACCAGAGATCAGAGATCAGAGACCAGAGATCAGAGAGCAGAGACCAGAGACTAGGGCTGCTCGCATGACCAGAGACCAGAGACCAGGGCTGCTCGCATGACCAGAGACCAGAGCTGCTCACATTATAGGCTGCTCATGACGAGGGTGGCCATATTTGGGAGTGCTCATGACGGGAGTTGCTCACGAGCCGAGCTGCTCGCATGTTGATCTGATGGCATTGCTCGGGGATCTGAGATGAACTATAAACGGAGGAGGCTCGCTATTGAACAATCTGATAATGACTTCTCTCAATCACTTTCTGATCACATCTTTCGATGACCAACTTTATTCTACAACAAATGCCCCTCAAGTCCTTAGTGTTGAGGAGCTATGCGAAGGACTTGTATGTATATGTAACCGCCTATTTTCGGAGGAGAAGCCGTACATGATTGAGCATGCATTTATAAGTGCCAGCTTTCTGCATAGAGATAGGCTGGCCTATCAATTGAGTCTTTGGCCCTGCGGTGAGCAGGTGACTTAGTCACTTCATGCTATAATGTTTTACTCAACTCATGAAAATGAGTTGGACTCAATCTGGGAGGTCTTGGCGACCATGTCCGCATAGAGATAGACTGATCTATCGATTGAGGCTTTGATTCAATCTGGGAGGTCTTGGCGACCATGTCCGCATAGAGATAGACTGATCTATCGATTGAGGCTTTGATTCAATCTGGGAGGTCTTGGCAACCATGTCTGCATAGAGATAGACTGATCTATTGATTGAGGCTTTGATTCTACCAAGGGCAGAAGATTGGCCAAGAGAATGTATGTATTCCCTTCGGGGTTATTCGGGTCCAAAAAATGGAGTAGTGACCAAGTTATAGATTCCATAGCTGAACAGCTGGAATGAGAGAGATCGTCTTTATTTTAGAATGGTCCAATATTCACATGCTCTATAAAAAATATCAGAGTAAATGTTCCATGTGCCAAGGGTGACGTAGGGGTCTTCCTCGCATGTCTTCTAGATAATATGTACCTGGTCGAGCAATCTCGATGACTCGATACGGGCCTTCCCAGTTAAGATGCAATGACCGAGTGGCTGTTCCGATGTTTTGCCTGACACCAAGTTGTCGAGCTAAAAAACTCTGAATTTGACCTTTGAATTATGACAACGGGCTATACGTTGTTGATAAGCCACTACTCGAAGACAAGATATGTTCATTTTTTCTTCTAGGAGATTGAGGTGAAGTAATTGACTGCCACGTCCTTTTTCCATAGGTAGTGTTCTGATTATATCGATTCTCCATTGAGCGAAAGGCCAAGGACGGTCCATTTACTCAGACGGTAAATGAGGGAATGGAGAATATCGCTGATATTTGTCACATTTCTTTGAGAATTCGATAGCATTTGCCTTCATAGTGGGGCAATAGTATCATTGTCTCATTGCTTTGTTTGCTAGAGACCGTCCTTTGGGATGATTACCGCATGCCCCCTGGTGTATTTCATCTAGAACACAGTGTGCTTCTTCTGGATGGAGACACTTTAAATACAGTAAAGTAAAACTTTTACGTAACAATTTTTCATTTTGTAAGATGTACCTGGCAGCACGATAGCGGATTGTCGGGCTGATTTTTATCATCTGGGAGTCATCCGCTTTGGAGTAAAGGATGATGGGGTCCATCCAACAGGAAGATAAAAATAATGTGCGAGCTGCTCTGGAGCAACTTGATCGACACTCGGGGTAGATAGATGCTCGATAAGAACAGCTTGCGTCAGATCGGACTCAGGTACAGAAGATAATTTTGCCAAAGAACCTGCGAGCTTGTTCTCCTCTCGAGGAATATGACTTATTTTATATTTGTTCAATTTAAGCGAGCAGGATGAGTACCTGAGATTTGTACGAAGCCATCCGCTCCTCCTTTGCCTCGAATTCGTTGAGCACTTGATATACAACGAGCTAAGAGTCGTTGTGAATGAGTAAGTTCCTTATTACGTGTATATTTGCTAATTTGAGGCCGACAATTAAGGCTTCATATTCTGTTTCGTTGAGGCACGAGAGCTTTAACGCTACAACGATGGAATCCTTATGAGGAAAATGGATTCCTTTAGCATCTTCGTGAGAGAGAGAGATTGGATGATGGCTCCAAACTTAACGTGCTGGATGATTTTTCCACCCAATAAATATGCTAAGGCTTCTGGCATGCCTTTCGAGTATATGCTTTCCTGAGGCTTGGGAATCTCCTCCACAAGCCGGACCACTTGCAATGGATGGAGTGGATGACCGCTAGCTGGATGATGAAGATCAGCTGGGCGGCGTTAATGGTTGCTGGCCCCACACGTGATGTAATCTTGATTCAGAATGAGCCCAGTTTGCTAAATCGTCCATGGCTAGATGGTGATGAAAATGATGATGGAAGAGTTGGACAGTTGGCCCGATGATGGTGTACAAGTACCGGAGAACTGCAGCCATTGATTTGTTGGGGACCGTTGGACTGGACAGATGGATTGCTGGCTGCAATTGGAGATGTTCATTTGGACCGTCTTCCATTAATGGACGTACATGATGTCCAACTACTGCAAGTCGTGTGAGAGCATGCTAGAATCGAACGGTCAAAAGGGTGGAATGCTTTGAAGAAGGTGAAAGAATGGTCGAAGATCATTGCAGGACTACTGGTTCATTAGATCTTTGATCCACCATTGCTATATGTTGTACGACCTGGATTGACTCTGGAGGTTTTGCTGATATGAAGAATTGAAGGAATCGAAATTGGTTCCGTGCCTTAAACGATTTGTGATCCTCACAGTCGTTTTCCTGATCGGCGGATGCCATGAGAGAGGCAGAGATGACATTGTGATGTGTGAGGACCACGCCCTTGTTGATGCCGGTCATGCCGGAGGAGTTGAGGAGTGCGGCAATGTCGGACTACCCGATGGGCACTGGCAGGAATTCAAATAACGACCCTGAGATGAGATCTTCGAAGTAGGTGATCTTATTATTGGGGATGATCGGAGGGGTGTAAAGAGGGTTGACGGTCTCGATGCGTTCGAAGACGTCAGAGAGATTAGCGGTGGTGATGCTATGCACATGAGATGGACGGTTGGGAAGAAGACGTGGTCCACACGAAGACGTGTTGCTTGTTTGGAGGAGCTGTTGAAGGTGGAATCCACTTTGATGGACGTTGATTGCTGGAATTAGAGTAGTAGGGTCCTCAGTTGGACGGCTGATGATGGGCTGGAGATGCAGATATGTGCATAAGATTGTATAGTGGAATCTGATGGACGGTGATGATGATAGAGGTCCCAAATTGCTGCTTGGCTTCAACTAATCACGTGAGATGGAAGCACACGTGTGAGGCCTGGTCGTTCACCAGCTTTTGGATGATGATTACCCTGCTGAATGGTTGGGTCAATCTGCTAAAAGTTAGATGGTGTTGATCTTTTTTTTACGGTGAAGATGATGGACGTCCATCTGCATCGTTGGTTGATCAGGTGCTGATGATTGAAGATGGCTTACCTGTTGGGCGTTGATGATGTCCACCATTAGGTTGGATGTTTACACTTATGAAGGCTAGGTGACGTGGAATCAGGAACGTTGGATGAGGGGTTGTACACTTATGATGCCCTGGTCTCTGGAAGACGGGATGTATATGCAAGATGAAGGCCATCGATGATAGGTGCGACGTCATCAACTGATGGATGACTGAGCGGCTTGGTGGAGACGTGGGCCCCTCCTGACGTTGGAGTGCTGGAGAGGAAGATGAGACTGGTGGAGATGTGGGCCCCTCCTGACATTGGAGTGCTGGAGAGGAAGATGACACTGGTGGAGATGCACGTGTGAAATGATCCACCAACTCTTGGTTGAGCATGTGTGGTAGATGATGCTAACCATTGATTAGGTAAAAGGGAGAAGATGACTGAACGACGAAGGAAGAAATAGGCGAGAACAATTTAGTCGATTCCCACAGACGGCGCCAATCTGTTAACGCCAAAAATTGACTAACAGATGTTGGTCAGAGACCAACTTTGATTCTTCGTTGTCTGACCTCCAATCGGAGATGAATGGTGTAGATTGGGGAACCTGCAATCACCAAGAAAGGTTAGGACCACCGCCGGTTGGCCCGGCTTATGGCCCTCCGATGGCAAAGTCAGTACGGGTACTGTGATAATAAGATGAAGTGTCCAATGCAGGCTTAGAGATTGTGTACCTTTATCATCTGTGAGGTCATCTATTTATACAGATCCGGGTGATCCAGTCTGTTACGCAAGCTGTTAAGATTAGTACTGATTTCAGGGGATAAGGCACTTATCCTGTTAATCTTTAGATAAGGGGATAGCCTAACCACTTTACACGTCTAACTGATTACGTCTCTTGATGGAGATCCCTTGAGACACGGAGCCGTAGACGGAGATAAGCCCAAAATCGGCCTATACGTGCTGTTGGTACTATAGGCTAAGGGATGTCATCGCTGATCATCAGTAGTTAGAGCTGCTCGCACGTCGGAAGATGCTCGCGAGACAAGCTGCTCGCATTATAGGCTGCTCACATACCAGAGATCAGAGAGCAGAGAGCAGAGACCAGAGACCAGAGATCAGAGATCAGAGACCAGAGATCAGAGAGCAGAGACCAGAGACCAGGGCTGCTCGCATGACCAGAGACCAGAGACCAGGGCTGCTCGCATGACCAGAGACCAGAGACTAGAGACTAGAGACCAGAGCTGCTCGCATGACCAGAGACCAGAGACCAGGGCTGCTCGCATGACCAGAGACCAGAGACCAGGGCTGCTCGCATGACTAGAGACCAGAGCTGCTCGCATTATAGGCTGCTCATGACGAGGGTGGCCATATTTGGGAGTGCTCATGACGAGAGTGGCCATATTCGGGAGTGCTCATGATGGGAGTTGCTCACGAGCCGAGCTGCTCGCATGTTGATCGAATGGCATTGCTTGGGGATCTGAGATGAACTATAAACGGAGGAGGCTCGCTATCGAACAATCTGATAATGACTTCTCTCAATCACTTTCTGATCACATCTTTCGACGACCAACTTTATTTTACAACACACATGCTAACAATATTTAGAGCAACTGATTCGAAAGAAGTAGTGAAAATCCTATATAAATTCAAATAAAGATGGTTTTGAGAAAGAAAAGTCTGATTTGGGTTTGTAATTCGAAGTGTAGATCGGAGTATTACCTATGATTAATAGCTGACATCGATCGATTGAAGAATTCGGCGACGCATGTGACGAATCCGGGAGAAATCCCCAATTCTTAGCTACCCAGAATCCCTAATTTCATCTCAAATGAAATTCTTAAATGGGGATGATTATTTATAGTTCCAGATGGCCCAAGGTTGAGGCGAGTCACACAACTCACCCTCTTTGTTTATGATCTATGTTGTGCGGTTCAGGATAGGGTATTGGACATCTGGTGCAGGGAAAAGGTAAAGTCCAGTAAGACGATCGATTTCATGTAGATTCGTGATCAATGGCCTACTAACGAATGCTTTATAACTGTTCTAGGGTTTCGAGACACCAATTGGATGATTTTGAGAACAAAGTTTGGTGAATCTTTTTACTGGGTCGTAGCGTACACTAGCAAGTATCGGATTATAATAGTAACGCAGATTTATTTGGAGTTTTAGGCATTATGAATCGGATTAGGTTGCCAGTTGAGTCCGAATGGAGATTAGGTTGTCCATTAGGTTTGAATTGACTCTGATACTTAAAATGATCAACATCTGATTCATTGATCATAATAGTCTAAGGTGGGCTTGCATTGGGAATCGGTTATACATGTAAATGAATTGTGATTTCAGTAAATCATAGTTTGAAGTTTGTAAATTAATAGATCGGATGTAGGATTTGACGATTAGAAAGGAATCCGTAGCTATCCATGATATCTAACAAAGAATGTACGGTTAGATTGATGTGTCTAAATGTCTTAAGAAATTTTGATCGAATCGGATCGTTCAAACTAGAGTTTCATATACAAATATTCTAGATTCTTGGTTTTAAATCAGGCGTATACATTCTCATTTGAGAATTAAAACAGAAAAGTTTCTAGAGGCGCTCGAGTACTTTCAAGGCTCGATAATTGAAATTTCCAGGGCGTTACAATTTTGGTTAGTTATGTTTTGAGCATATGGTGTTTCGGATGTATGGTTGTGACAAGAATATGGAATTGCTACCGTGCGCATGGTGCTAGTGTCGGAGGGTTTGAAGGCCTCCATGTGATGTTAGTTTCTTACACCAAATCTCAGTATTGGTGTGGATGGTATTTTCTGTGTTTAATTCTGGACGTATGGTTGTGACAGGAATATGGATGTGTCAAAAGCTTTTGTATCGGCAGGTACATAACCACTTTGACATGGTTGATAATGGGTGTACGTGTTATGGTCCTTGAATGTATTTTGAGCATGTTCTATGAGTTTCACCTACAAAGGTGCCGTTTTTAGCTCTTTAAAAATTCAACTGGTCCACATTGCTGGGAAATTGTTAATCGAATGATTACCGTTGCAGAGGGATGAGGGTATATACGTTTTTTTTTTTTATGAAGCTTTGGTGATTGTTTTCACTTCGTCCATCACAACTACCTAATTTATAGGATTGATGGAAATATACAATACTGTGGGTCGATGATAGTTGTCCATGGTGGAAATATCTTTTCCCTACAAAATCCCAGTGGCCTGGTCTACTTTGGCCTTTTACAAGGCTTCCATCTTAGGATGTACGGCTAAATTGTGTTGAGTTTGCGGATGGATGGCGTGGATAACCAAATACATTGGTAGTTGGCCCATAGAGTCTACCTTACAAGGTGTATGCTATCCGATTTTGTGAACATAAAGTCATCTGTGAAGAGTATTTTCCAACAGTCGAGAATTGCACGTTCTTGTGAAAACAAATAGAGGTCAATAATTTTTTGTACAACTCATTGAGGACCACCACACGTAGCCCAAATAGAGTTGATGGGACTTTTACTTAGTTTGCCAAATAGGAGGTCATCAACATGCTCTTATTTCGCTGTTTCTCAATAAGAAATCAAATGTGGAAAAGAACAATCAAATCCTTCTGACAACTTTTGCCATTCCTTGTAAATGATAATCATTACTATTTTGCAACGAATTACACAATTGAAAAATCAAAGGGGCCCTTAATGTAGGTCCTCATTACCTAATCACATGTTGGATGACAAAAAAAAAAACAAATTACAGTGGGCCTTAGCATTTTTTAATGGTATGATTTAATTGCTTAACTCTTATGGGTACACGTGAGATTTGGATCTTTTTCATTTTTGGGCTCATTTCTTGAAATCATGATCAAAGAAGGATGGGCAGCATGAATTAAGCAAACGCATCATCATGGGGCCTAATTTAGTCCCCTACCAGAGTGGATTCTGCCAGTCATGCACAAGGAGCAAAAAGGTTTAAGAACCGCATGACCATCTTTTTGGAATATAATAAACAGAGTTCTTTGACCATTGCTAGTCAGAGTAAAAATGAATAGCTTTTTAACCTTATTCAAAACTATTAGTGAGTTTTAGGAAACAGTTTAAAAGCAAGCCTTTATTTGGAATTCAACCAAAATCTAAGCATCTCTATCACACAGCATATAAAATTTTTATTGAGAAAAAACTCTAAAGTAGTCACTAACATGTGTTATATTAGCACATATGTTATATGTTGGATGCTTGAAGATGGACAGTGGCACATGTGGTTTATGCAATGCGTTTGAAGCTGAATTGTGGCAAATGTAGGGCGTGTTGGGTGCTTGAAGCTATTTAGTGGCATATGTACCAGAAGACATGCATGGCATAGATGACAATACTTGTACACATTGGCACCATTGGAACATGGGGCATATTTGAAGCAATTGAAGATGGATATGATGGCACAGTAACAACAGATAGTCACATATAGCGCATAAGAGAAGATCATCCTGTTACATTGGTAGCACATGTGGTAAATGGTGTCACATGTGCAAATTAGCACACATGGGATGCTTTAGGCATATGGAACTCAAGAGAAGTGAATGGTAAGGAGACACACTAACCCCACTGGTGGGTGAGTGAATCATGTGACTAACCGTGTGGATGCGTTACATGACCCAAAAAAAAAAGGGCTGATGCATGGCATGTGTGGGGCATAACCAAATATGGACAATGGCTCATTTGACACATTAACACATGTGGCATATGTGATGAATGGTGGCACATTTGGACTCAAAACCTTGAGAAATTCATAATTTCCCTATGGCAGTGTTAAAATTATGCCTTAATAAAAGGGTAGAGGTGAACAAAAAAAAAAAAAGTAAAAAATAATATTTCCAACAAAATTTCTAGAAAAAAAGGCTAGCAAATAATGAAAGTGAATTTCATAAAATTTAGTTTTTTTTTAAATTTCATAAAATTTAGTTATTTGAATTAATATATGCCACGTGTATCATTTCCAAGTGCCTGCGTATCAAGCATCCTACGCAGCTGGAATTTCAAATAACTAGCCTTGTATACGCATCCTAGGTATTGTTGTTGTTGTTGTTTTTTTTTTTTTTTTTCCATCACAAACGTGTGCATCTCCATCTCTATGCACGCGTCCACATGTGCCAAACAGAGCATCCAAACCGTCTGTAAGGGAGGCCCCACTGTGTAGATGACTTGCCGTAGAATCAGATGGGTCCTCTCTTCATGTAAGCCACGGTATATGAACCAAAACGGACAGTTACATCGAGTGTGTCTTCTGTCCATTTGTTTTGTAAGTTGGTGGCCCACCTGTTGATTGCACCGGCCTGGTTTTTGGTCCTGGATATCTATGGGTTCTACACAACGCGGCCCTCCTGATGAGCGGACCACCATAATTTTTGGTCCAAGGCTTCTTTAGACGGCTTGAATGCTTCACGCGTGTATCAAGTTGGCAGGTGGAGGTCTACATTAGGCCTGGTATCACAAGTACGGCATTAGAAAACCTATGTGCTGTTGCCGTATCAGGGACTTAAACGTGTCATTGGCCATATAATCACATCTGTCACTCGAATCCTTTGCCAACTTACTAATGCTAGCCAACGCTAATAATAATTTATGTGCATGATAACTTAAAAAATAGCTGAAGATTGTATTACTGGGTCCCACTCAAATGGGGCAGATCTAACCACTGGATTGAGTCGGATCGTCTCTCCTTGATTGATCTGGCCCACCATGATTTGCCCCGACTAATTAATCTTCCCTTCCATCGTTCAAGACAGCAGTATAAAACACAAAATGGTATTAAATACAACTAAAAGTGATGAGAATATTAAAAACAAAAATGAATGCCTTTCAATGATCTGAACCGATCATATGATGCCCCACCGTGGATGGTGGATACCCAAATCAAAACTCTCGATTTGGAAAATTAGAACCTTCTCACACCTAACTCTTCTAGTGGGATCTAGCATGATCTATGGTGTTAGATAGATAATTAATGCTGAAGATGTAAGATCTAATAGGGTCTATGATTTAGATGCATAATCAATTTTTGATGGAAGATCTAAAATGATCTTTATTTTAGATGCATGATCAACGGTCAAAATTTAAGATTTTTACAGGATCTATGGTTTAAATACATGGCCGATGGTAAATATGTATGCTTTGGCATAACCAGTTATTTAGATGCACAATCAATGGCCAAGATTTAACATGATCTAATGGTTAGATGCATGACAAGACCAACTTCATTTGTGGAAGGATGGAATGCTTCAATGCTCTCAGAGCACTATAAGTTATAGTGCTCCCAGTTGTGTCGGGATACTTAGACAGTCCAATACATTGATCAAGACCGTTCATTCAATACAACACAAATTTCATGGGGTACCATGCAAACATCACATCAATCTGAAAAATACTTACCATTCGATCAATGGACTTATATATGCACGGTCAAGATTGTTTACTCTAAAATAGGTCAAATCAGCAATTTGATTCATTTGATTATTAAGATCCATCGTGTATTTCTAATGATTCCAAAGAATCACATTTATTAGGCAATCATAATCATCCCATCCATGTCTTGAAAAAAAGATGGCTACAAAAAATAAGTCCAAATGAAAGATGGATTAAGTCATCTCATCCAACCAATTTTTGTGTTATAGCCCGTAAAATGTGTTTTGGAGTTGATAAATGGTCTAGATTGATCGATCGGACCATCCAAGTGAATGGATGCAACTAGGAGCACTCTTATAGTGCTCTGAGAGCACCCAAGCATTTCTCTATTTTTTTTTCTCTTAAAAAGACATAATCTAAGTACAATCTTCAGCTTAAATTAGAAGATGTAAAATACAAGTAGAGAATTTACCTTATAATGGCATATAAGTGTCGTTTGTTTGATTATACAGAAGAATCATAATCGATGGTTAGAGTTTCATTGCAGTTTTGTCCAAAGGACCTCCCTCTTGATTATTGAAAACCACTCCAATCCTCACGGAATATTGCTCAAAATAAAATCCAACCAACCATTTGATCTTGCATCTTAAATAAGTTATCCAAATTGTATATTATCATTGAGGTGTGATCATGTCTGGTCCATCTAACTTGCCCCACATGATTTAACTTAGCAAGATTAACCACTTGATTTAATGTATGCACATTAAAGTAGCATGACCTCATTACAATCTACTAACATGTAATAGAGATGCCTTAATTTGATATCTAATTATTGTAGTCTCTTGCAAATATGAAATGAGTCACACGTCCTGATAAGTTCCTGAGAGTGGGCACTGAGCCTTAAACCTAAATCCCCAACTTATTACTACACTTGGCTTTTTTTTTAATTTTCTCAGAAAATCCAATGGATCAATCAAATAAAATTTAGTCCATCCTTAAGAAATATTAAGGGCCCGTTTGATTTTTTGGCTCTACTATAATTACTTTGTCAATGGGTAATAATTATTTATTTAGGTAATTACTTTCCTAATAATATATTACTTTTTTAATACTAAAATCGAGAAATTTGTGAAATAAATGTAGGGCCCACAGTGATGTATGTGGCTCATTCGCACCGCCCATTCATTATGTCAGCTGAATTTAGGGCGTGAACAAAAAAATATGAGGCAGATTCAAAGCTCAAGTGGACCACACCATATGAAACAGTGGGAATTGAATGATGACTATTAAAATCTTCTTTGGGCCCCTAGAAGTTTTGGATAAAGTTGATATTTGTATTTTCTCCTTATCTATGTCTGTGTGACCCTATGAACTAATTAGATAACAAATAAACCTCAATGTGTGCCCAAGGAAGGAAACAACTTTCAATAGTGGACGAATTAAGGCTACTGTTTCCTTTTATGTGGGGCATTTAAGTGTTGAATATTCAACCTAAATTTTTAGGCTCTTGCCCCAAGATATTATGATAAAATAGATGGACGACACAAATATATCATATACATTACCGAGCGAGCCCATACATTTAAGTTAATACTGGTGGATTGATTTTTAAGGTGGAATTACCAACTTATTTTCAAACCAAGTGAAAAAGTAATAATTACTTATTTACTCGAGATTTGCCAAACAATATGAATTTTATAAAATTGTTAAAAATATCAAATTTTAATGATAAGTTTTATGAAACGCCCCCTAAATCCCTAACCTCTCACATTGTAGACTAGAATTGATGTGAGGTCAGTTGAGTAGTTTTCGATCAAGTGGGGTGTAGAAAAATAATGTTACCCTACATCACAAAATGTTGGGAAGCTCAATTATGGTTTAGGCTACGTTTGGTTACACTAAATATCATGATATTTTGATCATGCAACCAAACCCTTTTGCAGTAATTTTGGGGATTTTTCGCTCATTATCTTTGAGCATTAGCAAGATTTAAAATCAATTAGTATGATTTGGAAAGTGGTTAAGGAGAAGAATATTTTCTTATGAAAAGTAGATAATTCCATCCCAAGTCTAGTAAAAAGGAATGTGGTAGAGCATAGTGACATACTAGTAAGAAAGAGAAAAAAGAAGTGGAAAAGTTCATTCTTTTTTATTAAAGAGAGGAATCTTTGCACCTTTCTTAGTCATTCGTCCTACATAAACCTGTGTCTCCTTTAGGCTTACATGAAAGCTTACAACCATCCAAGAAAGGTTGTGGGATGACGTAGGGTATCCCTTTTTTTTTTTTTTTTTTAATTTTTTTTTAAGTATCTTTAGTGGGCTTTCTTTCGTCTTTTACAAACAATTAGCATTCTTCACTTGAGTTGTGTTTCGATGCCATTTATTATTTTATAAGTAGCTGTTGGGAAGATTAATTCCTCTCCATAAATTTGGGAATTTTTACCCAAACAATCCTATAACTTGTGACTTTACCGATCGATGGTAGGGTGCTTTTGGTAAGTAAAATGACTAAAATGCCCTTAGTTATTATTATTATTAGTTTTTATTGGAAAGTTTTAGGCTCTAGGCAGTGTTGGTCAACGTGGCGTTTTTATGACATCCTACCCGCTCAACTGGTACATCCAACGATTCTAATCATAAGAACAAAAACTCAGGCCAATCCAACTATCATGTGGGCCACACCACAGAGAACATTATGCACCACCGAACCTTCCAAGCTTACGTGTGGCCTATCTGATGACTCGATCGGAGTGATCATTATGAATATGTTTGACGTCATGAACACATCATGCACATGATAATGGCAAGGGCATCATATTCATTTCACATCCCCATGATATTTAGAAAGGCGCATTTGTGGGGCCCACCATGATGTACATGTTTAATCCACGTCCTTCATACTACGTTTAATTTCCCAGCTCATTTCAGGGCATGATCCCAAAATCAAAGAATGTTCAAGTACTAGACCACACCAGAGGAAGCAATACGAATTGAAGACTAACACTTTTGTATTTTGAGTCCGGATCACCTGCTTGGCTTCAACATGATTTTTTTGTTCATCAACCACCTGATTGGTCCAGCTCAGCACTGATGTTGTCAACGATAACGTTGTCAACATTGACTGCATTAAATGCAACAGTAGTGATGTGTGATGAGCTGGACCAATCAGGCCTCAGCAACCAGGAAAATCCTGCTCAGACTGAGCAGACATGGGGATTCGTTTTGTGTTTTCCATTCACCCATGTCTGTGTAAAACCTTATCTATTGGTTGGATGACAAGCAAACATCACTGTGGGCCTTGGGAGGTTTCAATGGTGGGCATCATTATCCCCCCTTGAAATTTGGATATGCTTAGATTTGGGCTCATAACCTAAAATGAGCTGGTAATACAGATTGAGACGTGTATAATGGCACATGCAATGCTTGACCCACTCTGACAAAAGTGTTAAATTAGGATTTTTTTTTTTTGAAATCTGAACCGTCCATCAAACTTGCCCTCATAAAAAACTGATATAAATGAAATATAAATACTAGCCGTTCAAGAGAAAAGTATGTTAAAAAAATATTTTTAGTGGCAACCACACAAGCCCTTAAATTGTGTTTTTGATGTAATGAAACTTTCTCCGAAACTTCAAAACCTTTTGCCTATACTAACATATTAAATTAAAGGTTACATTCATCATATTGATTTAATTTTGAGGCTATAATCCATCTAAGTGGTACAAAAATTTACCATGCATGCCATATGAAGTAGGAAAGAACATGAAATGATAAGAGAAAGATCACCGCATTTTTCAAGTGATTAGAATGTTGAATCACAAAAAGAGAGAGTTCTTAAATTTACAAGAAAATAAGAGACAAAATTTAAATATTTTATTGAATAATGTGTATATAATTTATTGATTATACTACTAATTAAAAGTTATATGAAATAAGAAAACTTTTATAAAGCCTAATTTGTCAAAAATAGAAATATATAAATCTTACCAGAGGATTCTTATCATATTACAAGTAATTTAAAAAAAAAAAAATGAAAATCCAACTCTAAAATAAGGTTATATGAAAAAAAAATAAAAACCACTAAAAATAGTAATTTTCTTTCTTTCTATTTTTTTAATTTTTTTATGGATTAGCTCACACACCCCATTGTTAGTACACCCACCCACCCCGATTAGTCACATCACAATGTTAGCCACCTCCACTATGGGGGGGGTGATACCATTTGAAACGAAGTTAATTATCTTCACTCAATTTGCCACTTGAGCTATGAACCACGGTGTAGTATTTATTTTTTCCTTCTAAAAGTGCATTGTTGAAATGGGAGGAGTATGTTTTCTAGCAAAATTGATAAATTTTGCAGCATAGTAAGTCAATTGACCCCAAAAGTATTATTATATAAAATGGATAAATTATGCATTTTGTGATGTTGCTTGGATCAAACGTTGCAGCTAATTTATGCTCCACACTTTTAACAACAATTTCTCCCCCATTCAAAATGACTTTATTTAAACTAGAAGTGCTTAGGCTTGGCTATGTCTTACCATACATGGGGCTGGGCTCAGATGCGATGGACTACTGCTTTCGTTTGAGCTTTTTATATCCCGCTGTATAAAAAAATACATCCCGCATGACCTACATCACCACATGTACAGTTGGTTGTTTACGATCACGTGGACGGTCGCCCTCAGCCAAGTAAATGTTAGAAAAGAGGTCGCAAGTCCAACAAGTTAACCATAAGTTACTACATCGGACACGTTCAATAAGTTTGCCCAACATGAGGATGTCCTTGTGCAAAAATCAGCCCTATCCACTCATCCGGTGGTCCATACTATAGAAAACAATATATAGCCACTAATAAATATAAGTGTGGTCCACCTACAATGGGTGAAGCTTATTTTTGTAAAAGGTGATCATCATGATAGGGCTGACATATTGGACGGGTTGGATTTCATAGGCACGTGACAGCCTGGAAGTTATTCACTAGGTGATTGTAGATTATTGTCCAAACTAGTTGTACTTTTATGCTTTTCATCCCGGCGGCTTTGAGAGCATTCCCAACGGACGGCTACAAATTCTTCTTTGAAAGAGAGAACTTTTGATACTACGTTAGTGTGTGATAAGTGATACTCAGGTGGGCGAATTTGCTGATGTGGGGGTACAGTAGCTTAAATTAAACCGTCCAAATCATGGGTCCCATCTTAGTGCGATGCCACTTTGAAAAAAAAAGAAGAAATGATCCTATACATGAGTACTATATGTAAAGTTAGCATCAACAATTTTATTTTGCTACTTATGTGTCACTTACTGGTACATCTGGGCCATGAAAAGGGTAAAGCATACCCTAACATCAATTCTAACGAAAAAGGAAAAAATCCACTTATCAGGTGGGCCACATAAACATGTAGATTCAGACCATCAGCTGTACATTGATCTTAATGGTGTCGAATGCTTGGTGAATATTGGACCATTCGGGTTTTAGTCCAAGGTGATCTTTAATAGGGCTTAGCTTTTGCACGGTTTGGATGTTACATATAAGTGACAACAAAAATAAAAAAATAAAAACTTTATATGTAAAGTTGTTTACTCCCGGTCGCCAGATGAGACTTTATATGGGGCGTCTGGTGTGTTTGTTGTGACTTGGAGTCGCGACTTAATTGATAGAAGTCTAGAATCTACTATTGGGTAGACCCATGGATAGAATCACCATGGTTTGGGAAAAAAAAATTTCCCAACTTAAGATGAGTTTTAGATAAGGTTTATAAAGGAAATATTTTACTTAAGAACTTTAGTGACGGTAATGGAAGGGGTTAAGCACTCTCAATTGCTCATACTTGTGCATGATCTTTACTTTACTGAATCTAAGATTTTTTTTTTTTTTTTTTTTAAAACTCTTGAGGTATCAGAAAGCCCTATACTAATTGATTAATTGGTTACTGACAATGTCAGAAATCGACTAGTAAGCTGTTAGTCTTCCAAATCACCACTAAAGAGATCGTAATGTCTCAACCGAGGGTGGATTCAGAGAAGATAATAGCTACAAAGAAAGGGAATGAAAGAAAAGAAAATGCAACATGTGAATAATACACACACACACACATATAATATTAACAACTAATATGCTACTATCTACTCAAATTACCGCTAAGGAGCTCATGATGTCTCAACCTAAGGTGAGTTCAAAGAGATAGTAATTGCTAGAGAAAGATAAACAAATGTAAAATGTGGATAATCAAAGAGATAAAAAAGGGTTTAAGCAAGACTAGACTTCTGATACACTAGGATTTGAAAACTCGACATGCTGTAGAGATATGAATGCCGCCCATTATGTAAGGGGTTCACCTTCACTTTTGCTTGTCAATTGCGTAGATGAGGTGTGAAATTAACTTTAGAAATGCATTTGATTTTTGGAGTCACCACTAGTACAATAAAGCTTAGAATCTACAACCGACTAGAAATCATAGAATCGCTTACGAGTAGGGGAATCACGAAATTTTCTGACTCAAGTAACTTCTGCGGTTAATCTGCGATCGTAGATCTTGAGTAAGGGTCTTTGTGACAAAAGAGGAAGGGATTAGGAACCATTTTCTGCCCATGCAACACATGGTATCTACTTTACGTGATTTTATGGTTTTCAAGGGGATTTAGAAGAATTTTGGTGTTATTGTGTTTAGGGCTCTCAATGGAGCGGGGTCAAATCCGAGATCCGATTCGCTCCGAATCCGTATAATGCGGATTTGGATCTTAAAATAGGTCCGATTAGTTAAATGGACCGGATTTGGATCTTAAGATAAGTCCGATTACTTAAATGGACCGGATATGGATTCACAGGAACATATCTGAGTTCGATCCAAATCCGATTAAGATCCGACTCATTGTCACCTTACTGTATATGTTACATTAATGTTGACCATCTGTTTTACAAATTATTTAGGCCATGTTGACTATACCATAGTAAATAGTGTGATTTTCATCATTTTTCTAGTAATTAAATATATTATATTATATATTTTATATCATATATATATTTTTTTATTTGTAATGGGGGTGGATTTGGACCTAGATCCGACTTGAATCCGATGGTTATATGGATTTTGGATCGGAAATGGATCTAACAATTTATAAATGGATCGGATATGGATATCACCTTTTGGATCCGAGTTGGATTCGAATCCGATCCGAATCCATCTACAAATAATCGGACTTGGAGCCGGATCTAACTGGATCCAATCTAGATCTGACCCATTGAGAGCCCTAATTGTGTTCAGTTGTGCTTCGTAGAGGTTAAAACTCTGGGTAAATAAAAAGAGAAAATAAATGGCATCTACCTTTACTGTGCAAAGTTTAAGACCTCGAGTAGGCAAATAAACTAAAAAAGAAAGTAGATATGATAGAGATGATCATAGAAATAAAATAAAAGATGAGTGTATATATTGCTGATGTGTTTGGAATGTGTGGACTATAATGCAAGTTGATTTGAGATGTGAGAAGGAAAATGGGAGACCCGATACCATTTTTGTACAAAAGGGATGATCGGATATCCCTGATTCCAACCCTACCTTTGATTTCAATGATTTTTTTGTAGACTGTTTTCTTTTGAGGGTTTACTTTTAGAGTTGGGTAGGGCCTTGGCGTTAGTCAGAGATCTTTGAAGTTTTTGGAGAAGAGGGCCTGCCCAGACATCACTCTCTCAACTCTATCTGTATCTCCCCCTATTTCTTTATGTTCCTCATCCCCCCAAATGGCAGTGGCTGCAGTTCATTTATATACAGAAATCATTGGCTAACAATTGATCGATGATGGACACTTGAAAAAAATGTGCCATCCAAGATGTATCAGAAGGCATCTAAATCTTCGGACGATGCAAAGGGGGTGTAAGGTGCCCGTCGGCTCATGAGTTGACGGTCCACGTGGCACTATAAGATAGGTCCCATGACACCTTTAGGAGAAAAAAAAGGAGTAGGGATGATGATGTCACTATCGGTTCACCACTAGCCTGTGGTTTTATTTTATCGATCTGGTCCATTCGTCGGGTTCGAGAGGTGGTGAGAACCTTAAATTTGCTACTCGTTTGGATTTGTGATGTTTTAAGTAGAGTTGGACATGAACTGAGTTTAACCGTTTGGATCGACTCGGTAAAACCCTGTTCGAACAGAAAGTCTTATTGTTCGAACTTTGTTCGAACACACATGGTGTGTTCGAAAAAAAATTCAATTCAATTTCAAACACAGTCTTGTTCGACTCGACTCGAACTCGAACTCGACTCGAATATTGATCGACTCGATTCGTTCGTTCGACTCGATTATATATATATATATATATATATATATATATCGAGAGAGAGAGAGAGAGAGAGAGAGAGAGAGAGAGAGAGAGAGAGAGAGAGGTAGAAAAGTTATTTTCAAGCGAAAAAAGCGAGTTTGAACTCGTAAAAGTTGTTCGAAATCCATATGTTCGAACATGTTCGAACATGATTGGGCTAGACCAAATTGAATTCGAACATAGCCATCCTGTTCGACTGTTTGTTCGAATATTGTTGAAACACACCCACTCAAGCAGCCGAACAATCCGATTTGGTCCATGTTCGACTCGGATCGGATCGTTGTCCACCTCTAGTTTTAAGGGTTAGATAGAGATGATTTTAAGATACTAATCAGGGTTTTCAGAGCGTCTGGATGATCGGTCAAGATTATATTTTTTAGGTTCTAGATCTACTAATCGGGTCCACTAGTTGTTCCCATGACTTGTTGAGATTCTTACTCACTTGACCGATTAAATTTTCAACGGTCCTTAAATTTCCCCATGATTTTATCGAAGCTCAGTTAAAGTCAGAAGAGTAGTTTAATCTTATCTTGGGTGGGGTGTCTACAAGAGCATATAATAAAGAGTTACTTAAATTATGGCAGGGGGTGTATGGGAATGGAGATATTCAAAATATGAAGAGAAAAGAAATAAAATGTATGGTCGGATTGTCGCTCGTGCATGTAGAGATATGGGAGAAGGAAAGGAGATATAGGACACTACTCACAGGACAAGATGATCATAGATTTCAAATCAGAACCCTACTACATCAATCTTAGATGGTAGAGATGGCTTGGATGCTAGTATGGACTAGATTGAAAGGATTGGGTGGATGTGATGCACTCTCACTCTCACTCTTCTTTTGGAGTCATATCTTGGATAGATGTTGTCTCTCTCCCTCTGGAGCCAAGTCTTTTCTTAAAATGACATAAGTGGGCTTTTATTTATAAAGGGTGGCTTGGTTTTCTTATAAATTATAGTAACTTGGAGGGCAAACATGCCATGTGGCATGATTTGAGCAGTTGGAGTCACGTGTCACCATGGATTTGCTTTTATAGGTGGTAAAACATATGATTGCCACCTGACCACTGGTTTTCCTTGGGGAATGTGGAATGGTTATTCTACCCTCAAGTGGTAATTGTCGCCTGACCACTGGTTTTCCTTTACCGCTATTAAAAAAAAAAAAAAAACCCCTAGGAGAGATCTTGAGATTTTCCCAAATTTGCAAAGCTTACACATTTTTTGTACTTCTTGGTCTCAGTGACTTAGGGGCCCTATTCTACATGAGATTACTGACAGGGTCCCAACTGGCGCATTATCACCACTTGTGCGCTTATTGCAATTTCGTAAAGTGTTGTTATACCTATGAATGACATATGGTGATGTTATTATTGCCACCCGAACAAGGGGTGTGCTCTCCAAACTTGCTCATTAAGCTTAATGGTGGGGGCGCATGGTCTTATTGTTAATTGGGTTTCGGGCCGGTTGGCAAGTTTCCTAAGGAGTTCCAAGCTCACAAGTCATTTCGTTTGATTGAAGACAGGTGCACGGTTTGCTGGGGGTGGGGTGTCTACGTTACAATCATTAGAAGGAGATTATGAGAATGAAGGTAAAGATAAAATCAGGATAATCGTTGTCATGGGACAAGTGTCACACAATTAGAACGATAAGGGAAAGCGACCGCCATGTATATAGCTGGCGAGACACAAATGACCACGACTACATGGTGGCTTGAGGAAGTGCGCATGATCAAGAGGCCATCCAGTAGTAACTGTTTATTACACTTGATAAAATGTAATTGGCCATGGTCGATTAGTAGTCCAGATCGTTGCACACAAAGAATGTGGGGGAGTGATTATGAAGATAATTCTCCAGCAACTGTCCCAGATGTTTATAAATAAGGTTAAAAAGAAGACCTTTGGGCCCTTGCCAACCCAACCAAACCAAACACAATGCTATCTATCCTCCATCTATCATGGACGCCTATCCTTTTAGTTTATTGTAACTTCTCATTGCTCACACGCTCTACGTTGTATCATAACATGGTTCGGAGTTCTTAACCTCCTTTCACCTTACTTCCACACCCTATGTTGTATCATAACATGGTTCGTAGCTTTGAACAGAATGTTGTACAGACTTTTTTTTTTTTTTTTTTTGGTGTGCTAAGTGATTTAGTTGAATGCTTCACTACATGCTTGACCCTCACTGAATTTTCGAATAAGTAGTCGGTTTATCGATCGTCGCCACGAGCCTGGCTCTCCCTAAAGCCTTGAATAAACTTGGCTCTCCTTAAAGCCTTGAATAAACGGTCATTCCCATCGACCATCTCGTTACGTACCTGGTTCTCACCAAGTCTTTGTATAAATAGTTGAAGGTCCGTCCGTCATCAATCGTTTAAGCAAGTGTTCAATTCTTGTTGGGTTTCAAACATACAATCACCCTTCCATCACTTGCGACCATCCTGCCATGAAACTTAGCTCGCACTAGGCAATGAATGGACTGTTGTATTTATTCTCAATTTATTATAAGCATATGTAATTGTAGAAATCATTAATAAAATACTTTCATTTTTGATTGGTTGTATCATTAATAAAATATTGAGAATAAATACAACGGTCCACCATGTATATAGGTGGCGAGACACAAATGACCGTGACTACATAGTGGCTTGAGGAAGTGCGGATGATTGAGAGGCCATCCAATAGTAATAGTTTATTACACTTGATAGAATGTAATTGGCCATGGTCGATTAGTAGCCCAAATCGTTGCTAAGAGAATGTGGGGGAGCGATTATGAAGATAATTCTCTAGCAACTGTCCCAGATGTTTGTAAATAAGGTTAAGAAAGAAGACCTTCAAGCCCTTGCCAACCCAACCAAACCAAACACAATGCTATCTATCCTCCATCTATCATGGACACCTATCCTTTTAGTTTATTGTAACTTCTCATTGCTCACACGCTCTACATTGTATCATAATATGGCTCGTAGTTCTTAACCTCCCTTCACCTTAATTCCACGGCACCCTCATTAGATTGTTAGGAAGAATGCTCAGCCTTGAACAAAATGTTGTATGGCTTTTTTACTACGTGCTAAGTGATTTAGTGGAATGCCTCGCTACAAGTTTGGCCCTCACTAAATTTTCGAATAAGCAATCGATATCGATCGTTGCCACAAGCTTGGCTCTCCCTAAAGCCTTGAATAAAATGTCACTCCCACCAACCATCTCATTACGTGCCTGGTTCTCACTAGGTCTTCATGTAAATAGTTGAAGGTCCGTCCCCCAACAATTATTTAAGCATGCGCTCAACCCTTGCTGGGTTTCGAACAGACAATCACCCTTCCAACACCTGCGACCATCCTGCCACGAAACTTAGTTCACATGAGGTGATGAATGGACTGTTGTACTTATTCTCAATTCAATATTATATGTAATTGTAAAAATCATTAATAAAATACTTTTATTTTTGTTTGGTTGTATAATTAATAAAATACTTTCATTTCTTTTGGTTGCAAAGTACTTTCATTTCTTTTGGTTGCTAATTCGTGGTCAATTGAAAGTCTTTTTGATAAAAGGTAGGAACAACTCATCTAAAGGATTATGTCAAATCTCTCACAATTGATGGTTGGATTGGCGGCCAATTCATACGGAACTTAGTTTCTTGGTCTATTTCAACTCTCATAATTATTGACGTTTGGTTAATTCAATTTGAGCCGCATTTGGATCTGGCATGCACCTACAGCAAACATGACCCAATTTGTGTCAAACAAAAGTTAAGGCACAAATTGCGGGCTACAATCTAATGTACTACATTTTATCTTAATGATGTAGCCCTCCTTATGAATGGACCATCTCGGTTTTCCTCCACTGTGATTTTATGATGAGGCCCACCTTTTGCACGGCTTGGATGTTACACAGAGGTGACCCATCAGCAGGAAAACCAAACATTGCATGTTAACATAAAATGTAGCATGACAGCTTAAATTGCTTGCTACAATGTGATCGACCATCAGCCGTACATTGATTTTAAATGTCAAGCCCGCCTGATGAACGGATGATCCTGGTTCTAGTCCCAGGTGATTTTAATGATGGGGCCCCGCTTTTGCATGGTTTGGATGTCACACATAACGGTCTAACTCCTTCAGTTGTCATATGCTGTTCCCTTTCTCTTTACTGAGCTAGGTAGCTTAATTGTACTCACTGCATTTACTTTGAACTTGATCATGTGGGACCCAAATACCCGCCTGCCAGAAGATCCAAACCATTCATCTGGTTGCCTGACGGCAATTAATATCTTGTCCGTCCGATTGGTGGCATTCAAGTGGCAGGTTGAATTAAAAATAGTCAACCGTTTGTTGGATTGGAAAATCATGTGGACCAACTTGCCCAGTTTCAAGAAATGTACTCTATGAACGGTCTAAATGAATGGCTAGAATGAAAAGTGGTCGTGGTCCCCATTCAGTACCAGACAGTCCATCTTTTCGACTGTTAGGCCCGTCCGACTCTCTGCACCTTTCCACACTGCGTCATCTAGGGTAGAGTACATGGGGGTCTAGATTCACCAACCGTTTTGCCACGTGTAAAGTTCAGTCAGTACCAGCTGTTAACGTACGTCCGTCTGTCTTGAGATCGTCACAGGCAGGGGCTCTGAGGGGCCCACCGTGATGTATGGGCTTTATCCACACCGTCCATCCATTTTTGAGGCAGATCTAAGGCTCAAATGGACCACACCACAGGAAGCAGTAGTGATAATGAAACCCACCGTTGAAATCTTCCTAGGGTCCATGGAGGCAGCAGTGATAATGACGCACACCGTTAAAATGGTCCTAGGGTCCGCTGTGATTTTTATTTGCCATCCAACCCGTTCATATGTCACATACACATGAATGAAGGGAAAATACAAATATCACATTGATCCAACGCTTCTAAGGCATCATTAAGAAGCTTTCAACAGTAAGAATTTATTTCATAGTGGTCCGCTTGAGCCTTGATCTGCCTAGTTTGTAAGGTTTTGAAGTAGAAAGAGAATTCTCTGAGGGAGGGCGTGGATCAAGCTTAGAAAAAAATAGAAATGATTCGGACCATTAAAATCTTAGATTAGTCACATTTTGGAAATTGATAGGAGTTTTTCAACATGTCATATATGATTCATTTTAAGGGTAGGAGGACTTACTTATGCCAACCAACCCCAATGCGCTTGGTTGCCCATGTTAGATTTGTAAGATTCCATAATATTCGATGGTAAAAAATCCAGTTTAGTTCATTTTTATTATAAATAGTAAGTTTTATATCTGTTTATCCTTTGAGTAGTAGAAATTGTACCCAACATGAAAATGGCTTACAAAAGTTAGAATAATAACTTGAGTGGACCAAACTGCACACTTATTATTTTTGGCTGAAAATCACGAAGTCTAAGCAGGAATAAAAGTCATTTATAAATAACAAGTTTACTATTTATGGTAATTTATATTTTTAGGGTATTTGAGTTGAAGTCTAAGTTTAAAATTGTCTTATGTTTGAGGTCTTTATTGAAAGATTTGTAACTTTTTTTTTTTTTTTTAATCATCAGTCAATTCTTGCTTTTATCTAATGTGAATGGGAGGATGTCTTGTTTGGAGTCCTCAAAGCTCCATTAATTCAAAGTAGTTATCCTGTGAGTAAGACAATGATCAACCTAATTACGTCCAAGTGTCAAGTTTATAGCCAAAAATGATACAGGAAAATTGATTAACGGTGGTTGTCCCTAGGAGCCCCTGCGTGTGGCAAGCTGGGACAGGCGGAGGTACTACCCAATCAGTGTCCGTGGGCGACGGACATCATCGTCAGGTTCACCTACCTTGATTGGTGTTCACATTAGAGAATTTGGTACTCTGGTTGAGTATGATGGTCCATATTCATGCACTCTTTAGTTTTACACGTGGCATGTATATAACTCGAATTAAACCATCCAGATAGTGGGCCCCATGTTGGATGGGTCAAAAAATTAGAAATTATGCAGAACTCATGTCCTAGCTGGCTGATTGATGAACGTCTAGTGGAGGGTTGAACAAGAAATTCTCAATTGTCGATTCAACGAACAAAAACCCTTAATCAGGTTGTAGATTGTCTAATCAAATCTACTGTTTTGGACTATCGCCTGTCTAAAGTTGGATTGAATTACACATTGTCGTTTGTACAGATGCTGCATTCATGCGTACGTCTGTCATACTCTGCCAGCATATAAAAAAGAAAAAGCTTCGTACTCTTTTAGAGGTGACAGATGATACACAGGCACTTATAAATACTTAAAAATTGCATAGGTGGGATACACCTAATTCAAACTGAACTGCCCAAACTGCGGGTCCCAGTTTAGATGCATCATGAACTAAAATTTTTATTCCTTTGTTTTGAAGGTTCGATGAGTACTTTCCCCGGGAAAAGAAATCTAAATATCTAGACTTGAAATTATGGGCCCCAACGTGATGTATGTTACATATCCATGCCATCCATCTATTTTATCAGTACATTTTAGGGCATGAGCTAAAAAACGAGTTAGATACAAAGCTCCAGTGACACACGTCATAGGAAATAATGATCATAAAATGTCCACAGCTGAAAAGCATTTTCTTCCAACTGTTCATAAGATTGTCTATTTCTCATCTAGCTGGTTCATAAGGTCACACAGACATGAATAAGAGGAAAACACAAATATCAGCTTGCTCCAAAACTTTTAGTGTCCCAATAAGTTTTTAACTGTAGGCATTCAATTCCTATTGTTTCATATGGTGTGGTCCACTTGAGCTTTGGATCTGCCTCAATTTTGAGCTCATGACCAAAAATCATCTGGTAGAACGGATGGGCTGGATAAATAAGCCACATACATCACAGGGAGGGTGTGTGTGTAAAAACAAAAAAGGAAAAAAAGAAGAAGAGGTTGTTATTGTTCAACCAATATGATTTTGAGATTGTTCTCTGTGAACAATGAATTTGATATGTTAATTTTAAGTTAATGCATGCTAGTGCATGAGTTTTAGATTCTATGTATCAAGTGTCACATGCAGACATAGCATCAAATAACTCTTGTCACATCAATAAGAGTGTACCTTGAGTTAGGTTAGCTCCCAACCTAACTTACCCAACTTGAGCTTTTGGCCGAGTTGGTTTGGGTTTGACTGATGATGGGTCAAGCTAAGGTTGAAAATCTACAATGACATCTCAAATTGAATTAGGTTTGGGTTAAGGCCCCATCGAACTCAAACCAAACCCAATGCAACCTTATATGCAATAAAATGCATGTGTTTTAATAAACATGCATGATATAATATAAAATATGAGCTTGCATGGAAAATATGATTCATGATAGGAAATGGACTATGTAATTAAAAACCTCAAAAGCTCAACTCAATATCTAGCTGCAATAGGTCAACTCGAAGACTCGACTCGATATCTAGTTGCATTGGGTCGACTCGAAGACCTAATTGAGTCTTTATATGGCTTGACTGATCAATACTTAACATTATTATTAAAAAGTTAGAAATATTAATAAATAGTAACAGTAAGGTAACTAATATAAAATGAGAACTAATTACAAACAAAATGCCTGGGCAGACAGTTTTCAATAATGAAAAAACCAATTTTAATTTATTTATTGGACTCTTTTGTCGCTTAAAACCATTTGGACATCTACAAGCAGCTTGAAGGTAATTGGTTCTAATGTAAAATAGCAAATTTGAATAATAAAATGCACATGTGGGGTTCAATTATTTGGTCTTCATAGGAGAGAAATAGCATTCAACTCTCCGTGGCACCTTCATATTTTATTTAAAAATTTCTGAACTATTGTGAACTTTATGCTATATAGGGTTAATAATGACTGTAACTACTGTCCATGCATGGAAAATATAGTTCATAATTTGAATTGACCTAGAGCATACATGCTGAGTGGCTTAGTGATTGCAACTATCCATGTTGTGGACTCTATACTATACATATATGCCACAATAAAATACTGCACTGAATGGATGATTTTGAGCATCACCATCTTTAGATGAAGTTCGAACAATAAAAAGAAAAACTTCAATGTCTCACATTCAACTCTAAAAATCAAAAGCTAGGATCATTAATGAATTGTGATTAAGGGACAATAGCCCATTTATGGTATGTTTAATATCTAGGATCAATGTCTCACATTCAACTCTAAAAATTGGCACCTATTGCTTGAGCTACTCGTAGGGTACTCAAGAACCACTTGTCACACCGGTTTCATTGACATAACATCTCTTAATGGGTGTATGCACATGTCATCACATTGACCTGAATGGGCTGCATCAATCACTCCTCTAGAAGTTTGGCTAGGCTTGGATAATTGGCACTCAACATGACCCAACCCGCCTGAGTTACTGCCCTAGTCCACAGCCAATGACTTCACCATTGTACACTTAGCACATATGTAACTCAAATTAAATTGCTTAAATGGTCAAACTCGGCTCTCTATGATTAATAATCCTAAATTCAGATTAGTTGACGATCATAACCTTTGATGATGGACAGTTGTTCGTTGAATTAGAGCAGTTGATAAATATTTTCATTTTAAATGTCCTTTAGATGTCTCCTATTCTGCTAGTTAGGACATCAATCTGGTGTGATATTTGGTCCAGGATCCATATAAAGTGGATCTCACAATTTCAATGGCTTGATTTGATTCCATCTATAGCACATGTACAATTTTTTATTGCATGTCTATGAACATTACCAGAATATGAAAGTTTCTCATATATCATTGGGATTTTTAATTTACTACAAAAGTCCTTGAGAATTTTGGTTCGTCGAAAATAGTCCAAGTTAGTTTCAAGTCTCTAAAGGGAGTGTTTGGATCGTAAGTTACTTAAGATAAGCTATAAGCTACTTATGCCTCAAGTAGCTTATCTTGGTTTCTACAATTATTAAGCTAAAGTAACTAGCTAAGTACCTTTAAGTAAAAAAGTTACTTATAGTTGATCATAAACCAAACTTGCTTATCTCAAATAATTAGTTACTTATCTACTCCTGTAAGTAGAAAAAGTAACTTATTTGGTGGTATCCAAACGGTCCCTAAATGATCTTCTTGAGGGGGTGAAATGACCAATACATTTCATCATTGTTTATACTGAAAATTGGAGTAGTTGAGCATTGGGGGGCCACATGGTTTGTCACATCTAACCTGCCAACATGATGGCAGCGAGCATTTGTTGCACAGGTTGGATTGTCATACACACAACATGTGGCCCACAATGCCTGACTCCATCAGTTATAAAAAGAATAGGAAAATAGAATTTTGGTAATTTCACCTCTAAAAGATTATTTTACGGCTTTAAATTAGTTAAGCTTCTATTTTATGAAAATCAGAGTTCCTGAGCACTTTTGCAGTAGAATGTATGTTAAGAACCTCAAATTACCACTTATGAATGGTTGGAGAAAAGTGTTCATGGATTGTCATTAAGTAGTAGGTGTACAAAAGCTTGATATGATTTTTTAATATTATATTTATTTCTGTAAAATATGGTTTCAAGAATAAATTGCAATGGTTCTAAGCTTGTGAGTTACAGGCTACATCAGAGGTCTACTTTGGCATGGTAAGCCATACAACATCTCCACTTTATAGCATGGAAAGTTATGTTTTGGTCGTAGAAAATTTCAGTACATTTTTTATAATGAATATTTTTAATTTTTGGATTTTAAATAGGAATTTTTAACAAAGATTCGTAAGGAATTCTGATTTTTCCAATGAATGTATTGATTAATTTGAAGTCCCAAAACATTCTTTCGGGAGGGCCAATAACCAAAATGACTTTTTGTATTTTTCTTTTTTCCAAAAAGTGGTGCACAATGAGAATTTTTGGGCCCACATGGTGAGTGTATGACATCAAACTCTTCTAATAAGTCCACCCGCCATGATGATCAGATGAACAAAAGTCAGGTAAATCCAACCACTAGTTGGGTTTGTTTGGATTTTAATCATGTAACGTAACACCATGCAAAACGTGCATGTAGGATCGGATGCTATTAGTTCTAATTAGTGGTAAATCAATCACAAATGTAGAACTTTTGGAATTTAATTAAAACAAGAAAAAGAAGCATCCTCTTGATAAAGGGGAGAAGGAGATGAAACATGCCATAAACCTGGCTAGGAGTTCTAGCTTTCAAAAGTATTCACCTCTCATGTCCTAGCTATCAACAACCTAATTAGGTGAACAAACCCAATTAGACATAGGCATGGGATCCCTTGGGTACTATATTTGTAGAGTTCCTACGGGTTTTAACCCGAAGAGCCTCTTATTTTCTCATGTATGTGGCTCATCGATCATCAACTACTTGCATATAAGTGGCTTTTCCATAAGAACTCAATTCTTTATGAAAAATTTTCATGTCAGATTGATATTTCTTTCTTAAAAGCACAAGAAATGAGTTATATATATATATATATATATATATATATATATATATATATATATATATATATATATATATATATATATATATATATATATATGCCATAAACCTGGCTAGGAGTTCTAGCTTTCAAAAGTATTCACCTCTCATGTCCTAGCTATCAACAACCTAATTAGGTGAACAAACCCAATTAGACATAGGCATGGGATCCCTTGGGTACTATATTTGTAGAGTTCCTACGGGTTTTAACCCGAAGAGCCTCTTATTTTCTCATGTATGTGGCTCATCGATCATCAACTACTTGCATATAAGTGGTTTTTCCATAAGAACTCAATTCTTTATGAAAAATTTTCATGTCAGATTGATATTTCTTTCTTAAAAGCACAAGAAATGAGTTATATATATATATATATATATATATATATATATATATATATATATATATATATATATATATATATATATATATTAAACCAACTCTTTTGTGGCTAAAAACCTCCTAGACATCTACAAGCAGCATGTAGGTAATCAGTCAAATATAAAATAGGAGAGATAAATTAGCAAGCTTAAGAACTATGGTGAACTTTATGCTATATACAGTTAATTACTGAAACCGTCCATGCATGGAAAATATGGTTCATATTAGAATTGAGCTAGGGCATGCATATACATGTTGAGTGGCTTGGTGATTGAAACTATCTATGTTCTGGACTCCATGATATACATGCCACAATAAAATATTATGATGAATGAATGATTTTGAGCATCACCATCTTTAGATGAAGTTTGAATAATAAAAAGAAACCTTCCATGCCTCACATTCAACTCTAAAAATAAAGGCTAGGATCATTAATCAATCGTGATTATGGGACAATAGCCGATTTATGGTAGGGTCAATTTTTGGGATCAATGTCTCATATTCAACTTTAAAAGTCGGCCGTTGGTTGAGCTACTCGTAGGGTATTCAAGGACTGATTATCACACAGGTTTCATTGACATAACATCTCTTTCCGGCTGTCCGCACATGTCATCACATTGACCCGAATGGGCCGCATGACTCCTCTTGAAGTTCGGCTGGGCTTGGGTTAAAATGGCTAAACGAAAATCTAAAAAAGGTCAAACTAAAACAAAAGAAGAAAGGAAAAAGGATTTACGTAGTTCAGCAATTAACAATACAAAGCTTTTTTTTTTTCCACAAGAAATAAGAGAAATAAAAATATAAAGCTCACCTCTCTCCCACCCATACAAAGAATCCCACACCAAGAAATAGCACAAAAGATAAAAATAATGAAATACCACTATCTACATGTCCATCTCCTTACATGGATAAAGCCACAAAAGAGAGCACCAAGCTAAAACCCTAGAGAAATTGGGCTTTAACGTGTGTATATATATATATATATATATATATATATATATATACATACGTATGTATTATAAAATAAAGGAGGAAGACGTCTCCTAGCTGATCACAAGATAAGTTGATAGATTTTTTCATTTTAAATGTCTTTTGGAGGTCTCCCCATTTTCTAGTTAGGACATCAATCTAGTGTAATATTTGGTCTAGGATCCATATAAACTGGATCCCACAATTTTTATGGTTTGATTTAATTTCCATTTATGGCACATGCACAATTTTTTATTGCATGTCTATGAACATTACCAGAATAAAAGTATGTCTATGAACAATTTTTTTATTATAAAAGTATTGTTTTTACCAGCATTAAGTAATAAAATCGACAAGCTCATCATTAGCATCCAAGTGTAGGTGATGTCACCCACACAATTACGTAGCTCCATAGTTGAATTTAATTGAGCCACATGCGGCTATTAGAGATAAGGCCATGCAAAGCATGTTTGAAAGTTATTACGTGGGGTGTGTACTCAACAGGGCCATCTTTGCAGCAGCATGCACCGATCAATTCCAGCCCTGTCCCAACGCCACAAAGGTATGTGGCATTGGAGTCATCACGGAATCCCTATCCATCTTTACATCACTTGTTATTAGCATATTCGGAAATATATATAATTGTGGAATTTACAGTGAGTTGGCTATGAAATCAATTACAAATCATATTTCCTAATAAGCTAATACTTGTGGGCCCACATTTTCAGCTCCTGGGCATAACAAGAGCTGGATTGATGAATGTGTATTAGGATGCGTAAATACGGATAGCAAATCTAAGGCTATTGGTGAATCTTGTTCGATCATCCAATCATCATGGTCTTCACCTCACTCGACCTTTTATGAAGAGGATGGATCGAATGGGCCCCACTTCCCTTCACCACCAAAACATTCACCCGCCGCAAAACCTAATTTATTTTGGACTAGGTGCCACTCTTCGCTGCAGGATGTCACCCGCATGCCATACAAAATACACATTGATTGCATGCACACGTGGGTCGAATGCATGCCTATCATGACCGTTGAAACACTGTCCCTCGTGGATGGGATGTGGCACGTTAATGACATTGATCAGACGATATTAACTGTTTTACTTTAGTGTTGAATTTATACTGCTGGAAATTTTTTGCTTTTAACTGTCTGTCTGGTGGTAACCAATGTATTGTGGAAAAACGCCAGCAGGTCGATGCAGGCAAAGCAAAATCATAAAAAAATAAAAAGAAAAAAAAATAACAAATAAATAACACCAAAAGGAAAGTAGAAAAAAGTAAAAGAAAAAAACAGTTAAATAGTGTGTAGAAATTTATATGGTTTGACAATATGCTTATGTCACATGATGGTAATTTCCGGTGATCCTTATGTCTATCACTCCATTGAGCAGTGAATATGCTGATTGGAATTGAGGGTGGACCGTCCATGTGGGGTCTTGGAATTGGTCCTTATCTTGATGGTTTTCTTGTTTGTTTCACATGATTACATGCCATGATCCAAATATGAATTGGATCCAACTCTCAGGTGGACCTACTACAATACAAGGAAATTAAAGTGGACCCATAAAAATCCAATTGTCCTGAAAAGATATGGATCGAGCTGAATATTTATGAATTAAGCTAATTATCTGGGGCTCACGTTGGTGGATTTCGTTTTTAGATATGCCGTTCATACAGTCCACATGATTACATGCCATGATCCAAAAACGAATCAGATCTAACTCTTAGGCAGACTATACTTGGGAAATAAGGGGCTGGAGGTGTCTGCAGTAGTTTCTGCCGATTTCAGCGCCCGTTTACCATCTGGCCATGAAAATTGGTCCTAGGAACAAAGAAGACTAATGACGCTTTTTCACTGGAGAGAAAGCAAATGAAAGATGTTAAATGAAACACGTCAATTGGGTGCACCATTACATCTTAGGGATGAGGATTAAAGAGTGTTTTGACTGTCATCTGGATAAACCATTGTAGTCATTGCATATCTTTTTAGGGATATGGGGAGATACCGCCTCTTTCGAATGACATAACTTGTCTGTCAGGTCTTTTTAAATTCAATTGTTATATTCAAGCCCATTTTAAAAATAAAAGAAATCAGAAATACAAGACTTATTCCTTTTTTTTCATTTACACTATAAGAAGGGCCTCGCAAAAGCCTAATAAACTAATACAATAGGTAGGAATTGTGTCTTAACGTTTCCACTACCTCAACACAACTAACGGTTTGCTGATCCAATCAATGTGATTTTTGAGATGTGGGCCACCCTAAACGGGTTCCACAATTGGGTGGTCTAGAGTGGCAGTGCATGTACGCTGGATGCGTTGCAGGGAAAAATAGAAAAGGGAAACGAAACCGTGCAAAAAGGGTAACAAAAATGAGCAAAGATCCGCATTCACCGGCTAAAAGGCCTGCGGTTGGACAGTTGAGAGTTGTCCAATCGATCTGACCATTTGCCTCATGGCTCATCTACGGTGGGACCCACATTTCAATGGTCTTATTCTAGTACACGTGGCTTTCCACGTCTATGATCATAGGCTGAGGACACCAGCTGTCTGTCCATTGCAGACATAACCGGGCTAAAGGCAAAATAAAAGGAGAGGACATCTCACGTTGTGTCCAAGTACACCTATGTTGGTTCATTGCAACTTGCCACTGTACACGTGGTTGTTCGGTTGGTGAATAGACACAATCCATCTGATGGGCCATCAGTGGATGGCCCACATATATAATACTCGGACTTTAGCAAATTTCTAGTTGTTTGATCTGTGGCGCCTTATACCAACCGTTAAAATATAAAATCCTTATGAATCATGCAAACATATCATGCTAACATATGCAACTAAGAAATTGGTCGTCATCCCTCTCTCTGTTCGGTGGGGTCGCAATTCACCGTTGGGGAAACAAGCATGCATGTTTACCATTGGAATTACACACACGTTTCACAGACTGGCATTTTCTTGGTTCCCTTTTAAGATATACCTAACTCAAATCATAGTTATTTGATGTATTTTTACTGCTTATCTTTGTCTTCTTCTTCGTCTTCTTCTTTTAACAATTCATCTGACTAAAATGCTAGATTTATTATGGACGCAAATTTACAGTTTAAGGAGTTGGGAAAAAAATTTATTGGTAAATACTTCTACGCATGATAGTATCCATGGAGTGTAAATGCATGCTTAAAATTATCACATCTGAGAATTGACCAATTGGACAATTGCTAAAACCATCCTAACGTTATTAGTTATTGAGTACGTGCGGCCCATTGTACGCATGCGTATGTAATACTAAACATTTTTTGGCTCTCTTCTTGTCTCTTTTTATTAATTCTTTTGTTCTTCTGAGTAAAATGCTAGAAATCTATACGACATAAATTTGTGTCAAATGATAAATACACCTGCTACCTATTGGCTGCACAATCCATGTTCTGCCCATCTTGGACTGTTAAGCTGTTGGTAGGTGCAGAAATAGGTAGGAGGCAATCCAATGAATGGAATTAGTATGGATCTGCAACTTCTGCAAGATATAAGCAATGACAAAAAATATTATCATTTTAGAAACTTTCACTACATTGTTGTGAGATGATTGGTTAGTAATTTATAATGATTGAAATCTCCATGAAAATCAATCTATAACAATTATGTCAACTTTAGATGTTAATAAATGCTTCCCCTAACTTGTACATATATCTTTTGTATTGTATATTTCTTATTTCTGTTTTGTAGAAACACCATATTGTAACACCTCACCCTTAAACAAATCCAATTGACTACTTGAGATAGGTATCAGTGGATGACTTCAAGTATATGTGTCTTTTGATTATGTCTTTGGTTATTTGTGCACTTGTACTTTCTTCTGCCAACCTTATTTAATTAACTTGTATGAATGGTCGTCGATTAGACATCTGATAGGACTCTTTTCCCAAACAAAAATAGAGAAAGGATGAATACTACATCATACATCACTTTTTCTATGCCAGACTAGTATGAGTTGAATTCATTATCTGAATAGCCTATATGCTGATCTTTTGGTTTAAAGCATGTAACAAACCATTAAACCATATAAACTTGTTAGGGAGGGTTATGGGTTCTATCTTTTATGATGGGTCATCGATTCTATCTTCGACAAAAGTTTTCATCTGAGGAGATTCAAACGAAGGATGATAGAAACACATACATCTGTAGTGTATTACAGAGTTACAATAGTTATACTGTTTAATCTTGCATGCCATCAATCATCCGTATGATGGGAATGTTCAGAAGTCGATAGTAGTTTCTAGTAGTCGATTAAAAAAGATTTTTAAAATAAAACGTAAAATCGAAATTCGACATTCAATTATTTGAGTAGAAAATAATCCAAAAATTCAGATTATAGAGAGAAGGTTCATATCTACATTGTGCAAATTAATGGCTTTAAGAATAGGAAGATACCTACAAATAACATCTCCTAGGATAGTATTTTACATGCCCGTCTTAATTAGGTCCATCTATTATGGTAAAATATTTACTGTTGATGGTTCAAATATTACTAAATTTCATTTTATCTATCTTATAAGAATAAAAGTTAGGATCGATCACAAAACATGGATCGAAGAATAGATGACTGTATTTATAGCCACTGTATCTGCCACGACAACAGTGAAAGTTGTAAGAGACTATTGTCGCAACTACCCATTTCAAAATCCTTAAAAAAAGGGATAATGAATGAGCCTGCATAATAAACAGACTTATAAGACCGAGAGACATTAACTGTAAGGATCAGTTATGAATGAACAAGGTAATCTCTTCCAGTTATGTGCAATGTTGGAGAATCGAAATGCACTTCCTGATGGAAAATATGTCAGTATGAAGGAACAACTAATTATGTTCCTTCATACAATTGATCATAATGTACGCAATCGTGTAATCGGCCATCGCCTCATCCAATCAAGAAAAACTGTTAGTCGATATTTCTCAAAGGCATTAGATGCAATTGTTTCATTATATTCATTGTTTGTGAAACTTCCTGGTCCAGACACGTTGACTAAAATCTCCACAAACCCTATTTGGAGTCCGTATTTTCAGGTATGAACTTTTTTTTGAAGTATATTTGTAGTGTATTATTCATACATTATATATTGTCATCCATTGCTAACATAAATAAAATTAGGATTGCGTTGGTACAATCGACAAAACACACGTATCGGTATTTGTCCTAGTACTCGACAGTGGCACATATCATAATCGGAAGGGCATAATATCTCAAAATGTTATGGCTGCTTGTAATTTTGAGATGAAGTTCATATATGTGCTTGTCGGATGGGAGGGATCTGCATCCGATTCATGAGTATTACATAGTACCCTCACACATCAGTACGATCCACTAATCATACTGCAAGGTACTATGCATAACCATTTTCGTGTTATTGCATCCTTTATAAGAGCATTAACTCCATCATCCTCTAATTGTTATTACAACCCTCTGTAGGAAAATATTACATTGTTGATGCTGATTACGCACACTCTCCTGGTTTTATGACACTACATACGTTACCACCTCAACGAATACTGTACAGGCCGACATACGTTACCACCTCAACGAATACTACATACGTTACCACCTCAACGAATACTGTACAGGCCGATAGCCACAAAACAAAAAAGAGTTATTCAATTACTGTCATGCCCAACTTAGAAACATGATAGAGATGTGCTTTGGAGTTCTAAAGGCTCGTTTTCCAATATTGAAAATAGCTCCTTAATATGGTATATTCACGCAGGTGAAGATTGTGATGGCTTGTTGCATGCTTCACAATTTCATTCATAATTATGAGGCTTATGACAATATATCTGAAGAAAATGGTGCGTGCGATGTGTCGGGACATATCTAACGTTGATAATGTCGGCTTGCTGGTAAATACTACGCAAAGCGAATGGAACGAGTGGATAGCCCTACGAAATAAGATCGTAACTAGGATGTAGAATGATTTGCATCCTGTGAGTCGTAGGTTATGAAGTTGAAGTCGAAGTCATGTTAGGTGGATAAATTGGGCTTAGAAAGGATGAGCTTTATCTTTGGATTTTTGTGTAGAATGCAAATGCTGACCATTTCTCTTCCTCCATTAATATTTAAAGAGCATGAATTGTAGCAGTATTTTTGTTGTACACGTGTGTTTGGTTGGCATTTTAATCATATCTATAGTGTTATTTATGAAATGTCCATCTTCATTATTTGGTATATGTATACCTTAACACGAAATTTCATGTCAATCCTGATGTAGATTACAGAAGATTCTGACATCAATATGTCTTTAAACCAGCGCGACAACTAATCAACCCCAAAAAAGGATAAAAGAAAAAAAATTGATGGAAGATGAAATGAAAACACCAAGACAATCTCTAATAAAACGTGATCTAAAATCACTTGAGGAGAAAGGAAACTCTTTGACTCCCATGCACTAGACTGAAGAAATAGACGACATGCTTATCTATACATTAATGGAGGTAGTCGTTTTGGGCAGGAAAACATCCTCAGGATTTAAGAAGGAGACGTATAAAATCGTTATCGATAACATCAAAAGTGCTTTGGGTATCAAACTGATTTCTAACATGTTGAGAATCGCCTTCAGACATTAAAAAAATTGTACTTTGAGGTTCGTGACATACTTCTTGCCTTCGGTTTCGGATGGGATGACGACCTGAAAATTGTGATTGCCCCTGATGATATCTGAGATGATTACATTCGGGTACGAGTTAGGATTCATTGAACATTTCAATACCTTTACTTTATTATATATTTTTCATGGTCTAAAATTCTGTTAACATTTGAATGGTTGTTTTTTGCTGTCCGTAGTCGCATCCCTACGCTCAATACGTAAGAGGAAAATTAGTGCGAAGATATGATGATATGACCTTCTTGTTTAGGAATGAACGAGTTACCGGTAGAGAATCTTATACAGGGAACATACTTGCCGGTGCATTTTCTGCCTATTGATTTGAATGATGACACGCTCATATTGTCCTTTGATGATGTTGGTGACAGTGAACCGGACATTCGTTGGTCTTACTAAACTAGGGATGCCTTACATAACTCTCATCGTAGTCCTACATTAAATAGAAACAATTTAGCAACCTCCAATAACACGATTAATTCCAGGAAGAGAGCTCGACTTGGACGACCATGCAACGTAATTGATGCAGAAATGAAGTTTGCCGTAGCGGTAAAGTCACTCACGATTAGTATGTTCTAAGGGAAAGAGATGTCATATATGTCGATGATTGTAGCAGCCTTGGAAGATATTGAAGGACTAACCTCGCATGAGGTGTTGATTACAACTAGAATACTGTCGAAGGATGAGGCGAACGGAGCCGCCTTACTTAACCTCTCATCCACCAGGCGGCTAGACTATAAGTTGATGTTGCTTCGAGCGGCGAAAAACGATTTTTGAGGGAGCGATGGTTTTCTTAACTAGCTATACATATTTTAGACAAGTGCATGACCTCTATTGCTACCAATTGGTAGCTTTTTGATCATCCAAAGCCACCTTTTTGTCGCCTTAGGGCTCGTTGGTTAATTTGGACCACTGTCCACAAGACTTAGACAACTTGAACTTAATTACTTAGATATCTTGTTATATTTTTGGATATTTGACAGTTGGGAGTAGGTTGCATGAATCTGTTACTTTTTGGACTTTCATGTTATTACGTATTTTGTATGTATTGTGCTATGATCTTCCAATTATTTATGTTGGTATTTCAAGTGCAGGAGAGGTATAGACTTGATGTCATAGGACAACAAAGCTACTATGCTTAGTAACGCTGGATATTTTGTTTTGGTATTTCTTACTCATTATCACTATGTCTACTATTATGTCAAATGCTTGTTTCTTATATTGTTTTTTATTTAATAAGGCTTTTTTGTTATATTTTCTTTTAATTAATTGTGTTTAGATTGGGCAATTGTTGTTATCCTTAATTATAGTTCCTGATTTATCTGATATACAATTTAGTATATTGTTAACAGGTGGATAATATCTACTATTCTAATTTTCATCTAAGTTGAAGTATGATAGAGATTGAGATTCAATACATTCACATCTTTGTACACAAGTATATATAGATATTTTCACTGAAAATTGGTTTGTTGTGTGCTACAGATGGCGAAGAAGGCGTACGTTGTTTTTAGTGGTCGAAATCCAGGCATAAACTATAATTGGGAGGAATGCTAAGCTCATGTGTTTGGTTTTCGTAATGCTAACTTTCGTGGGTATGCCAATGCCCAGGACACCTTCGATGCTTGGTTACACTTCACTGGAGAAGGCGTTGCACCAAATGCTTTAGCTGTTGCAGTACCTTGTAATATTGGCGGTACGACAGATTCGCGTGGATCTGAAGAATATCGATAGGGGATGACTGGTGGCACATGTTCCTACGGCCATTCATCTTCTAGTGGCCCGATGATTGAGGAAGTACATGACGTTTCATATACTCACGTGAGGGTCACTTTCTTTGTGCTAATACTCATTTGGGTAATCCAACTTTTCAACCCTTGTTGATGGAGAGGATGCTATGGAAATGCTGCCTTCCACATGGTGCTAGTGTCGGATGGCTTGAAGGCCTCTATGTGATGTTAGTTTCTTACACTAAATCTCAGTATGGTGTGGAAGGTATTTTCTGTGGTTATGCTATTTTGGACTCTTTTTTATATTTTGGGTAAGAGTTGATCCTTTTATTTCATTCTGGTCAGTTATGTTTTGGACATATCGTGTTCCAGACGTATGGTTGTGACAGGAATATGGAATTGCTACCATGCACATGGTGCTAGTTTTAGATGGCTTGAAGGCCTCCATGTGATGTTAGTTTCTTACACCAAATCTCAGTATTGGTGTGGATGGTATTTTCTGTGTTTAATTCTGGACGTATGGTTGTGACAGGAATACGGATGTGTCAAATTAAGCTTTTGTATCGGCAGGTACATAACCACTTTAACATGGTTGTTAATGGGTGTATGTGTTATGGTCCTTGAATGTATTTTGAGCAAGTTCTATGAGTTTCACCTACAGAGGTGCTGTTTTCAGCTCTTTAAAATTTCAACTGGTCCACATTGTTGGGAAATTATTAACCGAATGATTTCCATTGTAGAGGGATGAGAGTACATATGTTTTTTATGAAGCTTTGGTGATTGTTTTCACTTCGTCTATCACAACTACTTGATTTACAGGATTGATGGAAATATACAACACCATAGGTCGATGATAGTAGTCAATGGTGGAAATATCTTTCCCTTGAAAAATCCCAGTGGCCTGGTCCACTTAATTGGCCTTTTATAAGGCTTCCATCTTAGGATGTATGGGTAAAATTGTGCTGAGTTTGTGGATGGATGGCGTGGATAACTAAATACGTTGGTAGTTGGCCCATTAGAGTCTACCCTGCAAGGCGTATGCTATCCGATTTTGTGAACATAAAGTCAGTTGTGAAGAGTATTTTCCAACGGTCGAGAATTGCACGTTCTTGTGAAAACAAACAAAGGTCTATATTTTTTGTACAACTCATTGAGGATCACCATACGTAGCCCAAATAGAGTTGATGGGACTTTTACCTAGTTTGCCAAACAGGAGGTCATCAACATGCTCTTATTTCTCTGTTTCTCAATAAGAAATCAAACGTGGAAAAGAATAGTTAAATCCTTCTGACAACTTTTGCCATTACTTGTAAATGGTAATCATTACTATTCTGCAATGAATTACACAAGTAATTGAAAAATCAAATGGGCCCTTAATGTAGGTCCTCATTACCTAATCAACATGTTGGATGACAAAAAAAAAAAAACAATGGGCCTTAGCATTTTTTAATGGTAGGATTTAATTGCTTAACTGTTATGGGTCCACATGAGATTTGGATCTTTTTCATTTTTGGGCTCATGCCCTGAAATCATGATCAAAGAAGGATGGACAGCATGAATTAAGCAAACGCATCATCATGAGGCCCAACGTAGTCCCCTATTGGAGTGGATTCTGCCAATCTTGCACAAGGTACATAAAGGTTTAAGAATGCATGATAATCTTTTTAGAATACAATAAATAGAGGAGTTCTTTGACCGCTGCTAGTCAGAGTCAAAATGAATAACTTTTTGACCTTATTTCGAAACCATTGGTGGGTTTTAGGAAACAGTTTAAAAGCAAGCCTTTAATTGGAATTCAACCAAAATCTAAGTATCTCTATCACACAGTCTATAAAAAATTTTATTGAGAAAAACTCTAAAGTAGCCACTAACAAGTGTTGTATTAGTACATATGTCATATGTTGGATGCTTGAAGATGGACAGTGGCACATGTGGTTTATGCAACGCGTTTGAAGCTGAATTGTGGCACATGTGGGACGTGTTGGGTGCTTGAAGCTATTTTGTAAGAACCTGAGTTCATGCAGGTAGTATTACACTTGTGTACATGTAAACCTAGGATTAGTCAAATGTAGCAGGCACTTAGAAATGTTGTAGAGTAATATCTTGATCCGTTAGGTGGATCGAATTTCGAGGACAAAATTCTGTGTAAGAGTGGTAGAATGTAATACCCCAAAAATTTGGGCGCACGAGTAGGTACACGAGTGCGTGTTCACATGTGAGAAATTATATTCTAAGTTGTATTGTTCACACGCATACACACATGTATACATTTTATACATGTCCAGACAACTTGTCAGGCCTCTGAAAAACTTAGTGCACTTAGTTAAGTCGACAGACCGACCGTTAGAATAATTTGTCGTTACTAGACTAGAAGATCTAATCGCCCACTTCGATTCTGAATTACGCGAGCAATGTAAACCGCCGTACATTTCCTTGTACACATGTTTGTCCATAAATAAGACCCGTACATTGTGTCCATCACAAGGCATATCCTTAAGCCAGTGATTTCTTAGCCTTATGAGCCTGCTCGGGTGTGGTTGTAACACCCTAGGATTTTAGAATAATCTAAATTATAAATTAGTTTATTATTTAAGAAATTAAATAACTTTAAGGTTGATAAATTAGTATTAAATAATCCATAAGAAATTTTAGTATAGCCCTTTCATTAAAATGGCTCAACAAGAACCCTAGAACAGCATGTAAGTGTCAGATTTCGCAAAACTTATAAATCTACAATAGTTTCGAAAATGCCATTAGTTAAACTTAAGTTATAGAACCATTTCAAGTATCTTGATTTTCGGCGATCATTATCGTACAAAAATCTATGTACTAGTTCTAGAACACGATCTAACCATACACGTCGAATTTCAGCCCTCTGATCATCCTACTAATGGCCTAATCAGAAATCGGGCCATAAGTGGGCCATCTGACTTCGGAACCGTCTCATTTTTTGTGTTATAGCCTAAAATCATGTGGCCTACATATCTATTGGAGTGGATTTTGCATATACATCACGGTGGGACCCACGTGCATCGCGTGCACCACACAGACCCGGTCAACCCGGGTTGACCGCACGTATGAAGGAAGATTCTTCTTCTTCTTCGTTCTTGGGGACCACTATAGGTGGGCCCCACATGAATATGGAACCCCAAAGAGTGGGTGTGCGTGCACCGCACGTAGCATACGATCTAAGAAACCCGCCCCCATCCGCTTCTTCACCGCTGAAACAGTGGACGCTGTTACAGCGTCCGCATGCTGTGATCTATGGGACCCCATGTGATCATCGGGTTGGGCCCCATAGTTTGATCCAAACCGTCCATCTGACCTCTATCGTCAGAAAACATAGTCCTCGTGAGTTTGGCTTTCCAACAGCCGATCAGCAAACTCTCTTCAACTCACCGTTTGAACCGTGATTTGGCAAGATTCAAGTCCGTACCTTGCATGGACGATCAAGATTTGCTTTGTTAGGATCGTGTGGACCCCACCTATCGTCCCAACGTCTCAAAGTGGCATAGTTTCGCAAGTCACAAGATCCGAATCCAAGTTGGATTCGGAAACTCCATCGTTTCACGCGGACGGACGAACTCAGCTATAAGAGGTCGACTTGCTGCTTCGTTTGCTACATGAAACAGCGAAAGAGAAAGAGAGAGAAGAGAGCTATTAGAGAGAGAGAAGAAAGAGAGAGAAAGAAAACGAGAGGAGAGATAGAGAGAGAAAGAGAGCAGCGGTAGAGAAAGAGAGGCTGCTGTTGCCGCTGTTGCTGCTGTTGCTGCCGTTGCTGCTGTTGCTCCTCTTGCTGGGGCAGCAAGGAAGAAGGAGGAGAAGAAGGAAAAGAAGAAGAAAAGAAGACAGAGAAATAAAGGAAGAAGGAAAAAGAAGAAGAAGAGAAGAAACGAGAGAGAGAGAGAGAGAGAGAGAGAGAGAGGGGGGGGGTGGCTGAGCTGTTGCTGCTGTTGCTGTGGGGACAGCACCCCAGTCAGCAAGAAACAGAGAAGAAGAAAGAAAGAAGAAAAAGGAGAAAGAAAGAAGGAAGAAGCACGAAGTTGTTCTCTATTCCAATCTGAGTCGACTCGTTGAGCGACTCGCTGAGCCAACTCAGGATCTAGTTTGGGCTTGTGCAGAACTATAGTTCATCATACGGTGAGTGATTCATCTCATGATGTTCTGGTTGATTTTCCTTGATTCTCTGGTTGCTATATTCTAAGTCTTATTTCCTTCTCTGTTGCTTAATAATTAGATTTTGGGTAAGGAATTCGTTTTTCAACTCACTTCCTTAATCAAGTCTCTGATATGGTCCTCATTCTTCTTTGTCAATTGTACGGGAGTCTTAGGTATGGGACCCACTTCGATCTCTGTTCTTAGGTATCATTCATTCCTGATGTCCTTCCCCAAATTATCCTATCTAGTTGTACATATCAAGATATTAGACAAACTTGACATAGGTTACCTTACATAGTTTAATAATTTCCCAAATTATCCTCAGCTTCCTTAATTTATTACAAATTAAATGTTTAGACAAAGAACGACTTAAACAAAGATGACACATGCATGGTGTGATTGGAATTGAGTTGAGATGCATTGTATGCTTGAAGATATGTTTCCATAATTCATGACATTTATATACATCTTTTATACACAACGACAGAACAGGAGCATGGTTGATTTGCCCACTGGCGTGCATGGTTGATTTGCCGCCTCGTTGTACCGGTTAGGTGAGCATGGTTGATTTGCGACAGGTTCCTAATGTTCAGTGGCAGCGAGTTCTGGTCATTTCACTTATTGAGCATGGTTGATTTGCTCGGTTGGATCAGTGGTGCATGGTTGATTTGCCCACTGGCGTGCATGGTTGATTTGCCGCCTCGTTGTACCGGTTAGGTGAGCATGGTTGATTTGCGACAGGTTCCTAATGTTCAGTGGCAACGAGTTCCTAAACGTTTGTTGCTCTCACACGTATCATAACATACATAACATCATATTCCATTCATGATAAAACATAAGTGTATTAATCACAACCTTATTCTCGTATATTTTATACAATGTTATCCGTTGATGATTCTCATCCTATTTTATTAACTGAAATATTACCTGTGATGGAAATGACCTCACTGGGCTTTTAGCTCACCAAATCACCACAGTTCTTGCAGGTTTTCAGGAAGGAAAAGACGTAGACAGAGCAGAGTATTCAGATGGTCACGTGTTACGCAAACGCCAACTGTAGTTGATTTATTTTATCTTAAAAAATTCAATGTAACAAGATATCAGTGGAAAAGAAATTTTATATTTGGGGATTCATTTTAGTTATGCGATGTGTGGAATGGAATTTCAAGGAATCTATGCTCGAATTTTAAATTCACACCCTGGAACTCGGGCTTTGGGTTATTGTACTCGGGTTCCGAATTTCAGGGCGTGACATATTTAGTGGCATATGTTGCAAATGGGGCATATTTAAAGAAATTGAAGATGGATATGATGGCACACTAGCAGCAGATCGTCACATATAGCTTATAAGAAAAGATCATCCTGTTTCATTGGTAGCACATGTGGTAAATGGTGTCACAAGTGCAAATTAGCACACATGGGATGCTTTACGCATATGGAACTCAAGAGAAGTGGATGGTAAGGAGACACACTAACCCCACCGGTGGGTGGGTGCATCATGTGACTAACCGTGTGGGTGCGTTACATGAAAAAAAAGGGCTGATGGTAACACATGTGGTATAATGGCATGTGTGAGGCATAACCAAAGATGGACAATGGCTCATTTCACATTAACACATGTGGCATATGTGATGAATGGTGGCACATTTGGACTTAAACCTTGAGAAATTCATAATTGTCGCGCAGCACGCCAACAACGTTGGTGAACCGAGATCCAATCTCCGGTCTCACCCACATATGATAAATAAGAAGAAATATAATCTAGAAGTAGAATCCAAGCAAACCAATAAACCACAAGACAGAACTTACGTGGAAAAATCCCAACAAGGGTAAAAAACCATGGGTGCGAAGTTCCACTATGAAGAAAATGAAATTACAAGCAATACACTTACCTTCCCTGATGCTCCCATACACAGAGATGACCCTTTTTGCTAACCTCTTCCCTCTTTCTCACCTTGGACGTATAAAAACCCTAATCACATGCCCTAATCCTGAGTTACATTCCTTTTTATAGTAAAACACAGAAATAGAACTCAAAATAGGAAAGCCCAGCGAAACAGGTCGCGGCCGGTTGGGCGCCCGGCCAGGCTTGGTTGGGCGCCCGCCCAATGTAGAAATTGTCTAGTAAGTTCAAAAAAAATTTGCCCGAATATCGGGCGTCCGACCAGACTTGGTCGAGCGCCAACCCTGGGCATTGGGCACCCAGTCCACTGACCGTCGGGCGCCCGACCACCTCCTGGTGTAATTGGCTCCACACCTCAACAATTTCGTACTTGGAGACACATCACCATAGTCTTTCGTCTTCTACATTCGGAGTGCACCACCTCCACGTCTTCAAGCCTGAAGACTAATCAAAGCTGAATAGAGCTTCAGCTTCTCCCGTGTGATCGCCTTGGTTAACATATCCGCAAGGTTCTCACTCGTATGGATCTTCTTCAAAGCAATCGATTCATCTTCTAGTAACGAACGTATGAAGTGATATATGATGTCAATATGCTTAGTCCTTGAATGAAATGCTGAATTTTTGGCTAAGTGTATTGCACTCTTACTGTCATTGTATATCTTGCAATTTACTTGCTTCTTCCCCAACTCTTTCATAAAGCCTTGAATCCACACTGTCTCCTTGCACGCTTCTGTAGTTGCAACATACTCTGCTTCCGTTGTACTGATGAACACTATCTTCTATAAGTAAGAGACCCAATTGACTGCAGCACTACCCAGAGTAAAAACATACCATGTAGTGCTCCTTTTGCTGTCAATATCCTCTGCTAAATCTGAATCGACGTAGCCTTGTATCTCTATTTTCGATCCTCCATAGCACAGCCTTACATCCACAATACCTAGCAGGTATCTGAGGATCCACTTCACAGCTTCCCAATGTTCCTTCCTGGAGTTGTTCATAAACCTGCTAATAACTCCCATTGCTTGAGCAATATCTGGCCTCGTGCTAACCATAACCTACACAAAGCTCCCTATAGCTGACACGTATGAGACTTTAGTTATATAGTCCCATTCCTCCTGCGTCTTCCCACCTTGCACCTTCGAAAGCTTGAAGTGATTGGCTAATGGAGTGCTAACCGGTTTAACACCTCTCATGCCAAAGCGATCAAGTACTTTGGCTATGTACTCTGACTGTGACAAAACTAACTTCTTGTTTTTCCTGTCACGTTTTATCCTCATGTCTAGGATTTGTTTTGCAGCTCATAAATCCTTCATGGCAAATTCTCTAGACAATTGACTTTTGATATCTGATGCTTGATCCGGTTACAAGCATATCATCAACATATAGAAGAAGGATGGTGTACAACATATGCAACTTCTTCAAGTAGCAACAGTGGTCTGCATGACATCTCTTGAACTCGTTTTCCAACATGAAACTGTCGAACTTCATCTACCACTACCTCAGGGCCTGTTTCAGGGCATATAGACTCTTTTTCATTCTACACACTTTGTTCTCTTTTGCTGGTGCCACATATCCTGTCGGCTGATGCATATATATTTCTTCTTTAAGGTCTCCATGAAGAAAGGTTGTCTTAATATCTAACTGCTCTAGATGTAGATCCTCTGTAGCCACTATACTCAAGACTATGTGAATCGTAGACATTTTTACCACTGGTGAGAATATTTCAAGGAAATCGATACTTGCCTTTTGTTGGAACCCTTTCACAACTAGTCTGGCCTCGTACCGCTTCGAACCATCATGCTCCTCTTTCAATTTGTAAACCCATTTGTTGTGAAGAGATTTCTTACTCTTAGGTAGAGTGACGAGCTCTCACATACGATTGGACTCAAGAGAGTCTATCTCATCATCCATGGTCTGCTCCCATTTAACCTGTGTATCTAATCGTAATGCCTCTTCAAAACACTCTGGTTCACCATTATTTGTTAGCAGTAGATAATGTAAGGAGGGTGAGTATTGGACCTTGGGTTTCCTCTCCCGAGTACACCTCCTCACAACAGGTGTCTGCGGCTCTACTAAATCATGCTCCTGTGCATGCTCATCCCGTGACACTGTAACACCCGTGTCTGGTAATTCTTCTAACTCTACGAATTCTTTCTCATCGGCCTTATTCTGTTTTTGTTGCAAAATATCCTTATGCATCACTTTTTCATTCAAGACTACGTCCTTGCTTCTGATGATTTTTTGGTTTTCTATGTCCCAGAACCTGTAGCCAAAATCATGCTGCTCGTAGCCTATAAATGTGCACCTCTTGGACTTCGCATCCAGCTTGTTTTTGTGCTCTGCATTAATGTGAACATATGAAGTGCAACCAAACACTTTGAGATGTGCAATGTTCACTTCTTTTCTAGTCCATGTTTCTTCTGGTAACCCACCATCCAATGGTGCTGAGGGACTTCTATTGATGAGATAGACGTCAGTATTCACAACATCTGCCCAAAACGTCTTAAGCAACCCTGCATGTAACCTTATGCTCCTGGTGTGCTTAAGGATGGTTCTATTAATGCGGTCAGCCACACCATTCTTCTGCGGTGTCCCTAGAATCATTTTCTGATGTTTGATTCCATGTGCTGCACAATACTCCTCAAATCTCTTATCACAATACTCTCCTCCATTATCTGATCTGAGGCACTTTATAGTTTTACATGTCTCATTTTTTACCAGTATTTTTCACTTCTTAAATACATCGAATACATCAGATTTGTGCTTTAAGAAATAGACCTACAGTTTTCTACTAGTATCATCAATAAAGGAAATAAAGTAACGTGAACCACCAAGAGATGATGCATGTGTCAGTCCCCACACATCAGTGTGTACAAGCTCCAATAAATGCATCTTTGGGGCTCGTCTTGTTTTCTTGAAACTTATCATCTTCTGCTTGCTATATATGTGATACTCGCAGAATTTCAGGTCGATAGATTTCAACCTTGGTAGTTTCCGTTTTGACAATAGTACTTTCATCCCCTTCTCATTCATATGTCTCAACCTCTGATGCCATAACTGTCCGTTTACTCCAGTTGATGTGACTGCGAGTGAACTGTATGATCTGAAAGTTATGTACAAGGTACCTTCCTTTTTGCCTCGAGATATCACCAATGCACCTTTTGTGACCTACCAGGAGTCACTTGTGAATGTCATCACATATCCGGTATCGGTCAACTGCCTCACTGAGATCAAGTTCCGTCTCAAACTCACTATTAAGTCTGACATCCTTCAATTTCAAGATCGTTCCGTCTTTTTGACTTATGTAAACGTCTCCCTTACCAACAATACTGCATGGCTCATCATCACCCAGGTAGACTCTCCTGAAGTCTCACCTGACACTTAATCACGAAGAACTTCCTTGAACAAAGTGGCATGAAACGAAGCACCCGAGTCTATTACCTAAGACTCACTCCGCACATCAAGAGACAAGATCAACGCTTCTGTGTCACTCTTCTCAGATAGATTCATTGAATCCTTCCCACCTTGAGAGCTTCATTCTTGTTTCTTAAGCGCCCTACAATTACGTTTCATATGCTCCTTTTTCCCGTAATGCTAACACTCGTCCTTGTCTTTCGGTCCTTTGGACTTCCTCAACTTAGAACGCCCGTATTTATTGCTACCTTTGTTCAACGATCTTCCTCTTTCTTTAACGTTTAGAGCATTTCCTGAATCCCCTGAAACTCCCAATGCCTTCCTTCTAGATTCTTTGCTGAGAATTAGACCGGCCATATCATCGAATTTCAACGTTGTCGTTTTTGAGGAATTGCTCATGCCAATCACCAAACCATCTCAACTGTTTGACAAACTGTACCAGATTAATAACGTCCTGACCCCATCATCAAAAGTGATGACAACGGATTCCAATTGGCTCGTGACTGTGTTGAACTCGTTTAGATGTTCAGCCACACCCCCACCACCTGACATCTTCATGTTGAATAGCCATTTCATGAGATGAACCTTGTTGGACGCTGATGGTTTCTCATACATCATAGTTAGAGCTTGCATTAATTCTTTTGTGGTCTTTACTTTGGATATATTAAAGGCGACGCTCTTAGACAAAGAGAGTCGGATCGTTCCTGAAGCCTTTCGATCTACTAAAGTTCATTCATCATCTGTCATCTTCTTTGGTTTCTTCTCTTTTCCTTCTAGAGGAATATAAATGTCCTTATGATACAGATAATCCTCCATCTGCATCTTTCAGAAGGTAAAGTTTGAACCATCAAACTTCTCAATTCTAGTCTTCCCTTCTTCCGTCACCGCTCCCACTTGAACTAAACCAATAGCTCTGATATCACTTGTTGCGTAGCACGCCAACAACGCCGGTGAACCGAGATCCAATCTCTGATCTCACCCACAAATGATAAACAGGAAGAAATGTAATATAGAAATAGAATCTAAGCAAACTAACAAACCACAAGATAAAATTTACATGGAAAAACCCCTACAATGGTAAAAAACTACGGGTGCAAAGTTTCACTATTAAGAAAACGAAGTTATAAGCAATACACTTACCTTCCTCGATGCTCCCATGCACAGAGATGACCCTTTTGCCTAACCTCTTTCCTCTTTCTCACCTTGGATGTATAGAAACCTTAATCACATGTCCTAATTCCGAGTTACACCCCTTTTATAGTAAAACACGAAAATAGAACCCAAAATAGGAAAGTCTGTGAACAGGTTGCGGCCGGTCGGGCGCCCAATCAGGCTTGGTCGGGCGCCCGCCCAATGTAGAAATTGTCCAGCAAGTTTGGGGAAAATCTGCCCGAATATCGAGCATCCGACCAAACTTGGTAGAGCGCCTGCTCTGGTCACCGAGCGCCCGGTCCACTAACCATCGGACGCCCGACCACCTCCTGGTGTGATTGGCTCCACACCTCAACAATAATTTTCCTAAGGCAGTGTTAAAATGCCTTGATAAAAGGGTTGAAGTGAACAAAAATAAAAAGTAAAAAATAATATCTCCAACAAAATTTTTAGAAAAAAAGGCTAGCAAATAATGAAAGTGAATTTCATAAAATTTAGTTTTTTTTTATTTCATAAAATTTGGTTATTTGAATTAATATATACCACGTGTACCATTTCCAAGTGCCTGCGTATCAAGCATCCTACGCAGCTAGAGTATCAAATAACTAGCCATTGTATAAGCATCCTAGGTTGTGGTGTTGTTGTTGTTTTTTTTATTTATTTTTATTTATTATTTTTTTTTATCACAAACGTGTGCATCTCCATAACTATGCACGCATCCACATGTGCCAAACAGAGCATCCAAACCGTCTGTAAAGGAGGCCCCACTGTGTAGATGACTTACCGTAGAATCAGATGGGTCCTCTCTTCATGTGAGCCACGGTATATGAACCAAAATGGACAGTTACATCGAGTGTGTCTTCTGTCCATTTGTTTTGTAAGTTGGTGGCCCACCTGTTGATTGCACCGGCCTGGTTTTTGGTCCTGGATATTTATGGGTTCTACACAACGCGGCCCTCCTGATGAGCGGACTACCATAATTTTTGGTCCAAGGCTTCTTTAGACGGCTTGAATGCTTCACACGTGTATCAAGTTGGCACGTGGAGGTCTAAATTAGGCCTGGTATCACAGGTATGGCATTAGAAAACCTACGTGCCGTTGCCGTATCAGGGACTTACACGTGTCATTGGCTATATAATCACATCTGTCACTCGAATCCTTTGCCAACTTACTAATGCTAGCCAACGCTAATAATAATTTATGTGCATGATAACTTAAAAAATAGCTGAAGATTGTATTACTGGGTCCCTCTCAAATGAGGCAGATCTAACCACTGGATTGAGTCGGATCGTCTCTCCTTGATTGATCTGGCCCACCATGATTTGCCCCGACTAATTAATCTTCCCTTCCATCGTTCAAGACAGCAGTATAAAACACAAAATGGTATTAAATACAACTAAAAGTGATGAGAATATTAAAAACAAAAATGAATCCCTTTCGATGATCTGAACCGATCATATGATGCCCCACCGTGGATGGTGGATACCCAAATCAAAACTATCGATTTGGAAAATTAGAACCTTCTCACACCTAACTCTTCTAGTGGGATCTAGCATGATCTATGGTGTTAGATAGATAATTAATGCTGAAGATGTAAGATCTAATAGGGTCTATGATTTAGATGCATAATCAATTTTTGATGGAAGATCTAAAATGATCTTTATTTTAGATGCATGATCAACGGTCAAAATTTAAGATTTTTACAGGATCTATGGTTTAAATACATGGCCGATGGTAAATATGTATGTTTTGGCATAACCAGTTATTTAGATGCACGATCAATGGCCAAAATTTAACATGATCTAATGGTTAGATGCATGACAAGACCAACTTCATTTATGGAAGGATGGAAGCATTAACCTGGTCAATAAGTTCTACAAACGATTGAAGGTAGATTTTGAAAAGATTTCCACAAGATCCGTTTATGATTGAAAAATAGAGAAAATTCCATGGTTTATATTGAAGAGAAATGCTTCAGTGCTCTCAGAGTACTATAAGTTATAGTGCTTACAGTTGTGTTGGGATACTTAGACAGTCCAATACATTGATCAAGGCCGTTCATTAAATACAACACAAATTTCATGGGATACCATCCAAACATCACATCAATCTGAAAAATACTTACCATTCGATCAATGGACGTATATATGCACGGTCAAGATTGTTTACCCGAAAATAGGTCAAATCAGCAATTTGATCCATTTGATTATTAGGATCCATCATGTATTTCTAATGATTCCAAAGAATCACATTTATTAGGCAATCATAATCATCCCATCCATGTCTTGAAAAAAAGATGGCTACAGAAAATAAGGCCAGATGAAAGATGGATTAAGTCATCTGATCCAATCAATTTTTGTGTTATAGCCCATAAAATGTGTTTTGGAGTTGATAAATGGTCTAGATTGATCGATCGGACCATCCAAATGAATGGATGCAACTAGGAGCACTCTCATAGTGCTCTGAGAGCACCCAAGCATTTCTTTTTTTTTTTTTCTCTTGGAAAGACATAATCTAAGTACAATCTTCAGCTTAAATTCGAATATATAAAATATAAGTAGAGAATTTACCTTATAAGGGCATATAAGTGTCGTTTGTTTGATTATGGAGAAGAATCATAATCGATGGTGAGAGTTTCATTGCAGTTTTGTCCAAAGGACCTCCCTATTGATTATTGAAAACCACTCCAATCCTCACCGAATATTGCTCAAAATGAAATCCTGCCAACCATTTGATATCCTAAATAAGTTATCCAAATTGTATATTATCATTGAGGTGCGATCATGTCCGGTCCATCTGACTTGCCCCACATGATTTAACTTAGCAAGATTAACCACTTGATTTAATGTATGCACATTAAAGTAGCATCACCTCATTACAATCTAATAACACGTAATAGAGTTGCCTTTGATATCTAATTATTGTAGTCTCTTGCAAACATGAAATGAGTCATACGTTGTGATAAGTTGTTGAGAGTGGGCACTGAGCCTTAAACCTAAATCCCCAACTTATTACTACACTAGACTTTTTTCTAAATTTTCTTAGAAAATCCAATGTATCAATAAAAAAAAATTTAGTCCATCCTTAAGAAATATTAAGGGCCCTTTTGATTTTTTGGCTCTACTATAATTACTTTGTCAATGGGTAATAATTATTTATTTAGGTAATTACTTTCCTAATAATATATTACTTTTTTAATACTAAAATCGAGAAATTTGTGAAATAAATATAGGGCTCATAGTGATGTATGTGGCTCATTCGCACCGCCCATTCATTATGTCAGCTGAATTTAGGGTGTGAACAAAAAAATATGAGGTAGATTCAAAGCTCAAGTGGACCACACCATATGAAACAGTGGGAATTGAATGCTGACTATTAAAATCTTCTTTGGGCCCCTAGAAGTTTTGGATAAAGTTGATATTTGTATTTTCCCCTTCTGTGTGACCCTATGAACTGATTAGATGACAAATAAACCTCAATGTGTGCCCAATGAAGGAAACAACTTTCAATAGTGGACGAATTAAGGCTACTGTTTCCTTTTATGTGGGGCATTTGAGTGTTGAATATTTAACCTAAATTTTTAAGCTCTTGCCCCAAGATATTATGATAAAATAGATGGACGACACAAATATATCATATACATTACCGAGCGAGCCCATACATTTAAGTCAATACTTGTGGACCAATTTTTAAGGTGGAATTACCAACTTATTTTCAAACCAAGTGATAAAGTAATAATTACTTATTTACTCGAGATTTGCCAAACAATATGAATTTTATAAAATTGTTAAAAATATCAAATTTTAATGATAAGTTTTATGAAACGCCCCCTAAATTCCTAACCTCTCACATTGTAGACTAGAATTGATGTGAGGTCAGTTGAGTAGTTTTCGAACAAGTGGGGTGTAGAAAAATGATGTTACCCTACATCACAAAATGTTGGGAAGCTTAATTATGGTTTAGGCTACGTTAGGTTACACTAAATATCATGATATTTTGATTATGCAACCATACACACCCTTTTGTAGTAATTTTGGGGATTTTTCGCTCATTATCTTTGAGCATTAGCAAGATTTAAAATCAATTAGAATGATTTGGAAAGTGGTTAAGGAGAAGAATATTTTCTTATGAAAAGTAGATAATTCCATCCCAAGTCTAGTAAAAAGGAATGTGGTAGAGCATAGTGACATACTTGTAAGAAAGAGAAAAAAGAAGGGGAAAAGTTCATTCTTTTTTATTAAAGAGAGGAATCTATGCACCTTTCTTAGTCATTCGTCCTACATAAACCTATGTCTCCTTTAAGCTTACATGAAAGCTGACAACCATCCAAGAAAGGCTGTAGGATGACGCCGGTATTTTTTTTTTTTTTTTTAAGTATCTTTAATGGGCTTTCTTTCGCCTTTTATAAACAATTAGCATTCTTCACTTGAGTTGTGTTTGGATGCCATTTATTATTTTATAAGTAGCTGTTGGGAAGATTAATTCCTCTCTATAAATTTGGGAATTTTTACCCAAACAATCCTAAAACTTGCGACTTTACCGAACGATGGTAGGGTGCTTTTGGTAAGTAAATTGACTAAAATGCCCTTAGTTATTATTATTATTATTATTATTATTTTTTGGAAAGTTGTAGGCTCTAGGCAGTGTTGGTCAACGTGGCGTTTTTATGACATCCTACCCGCCCAACTGGTACATCCAACGATTCTGATCATACCAACAAAAACTCAGGCCAATCCAACTATCATGTGGGCCACACCACAGAGAACATTATGCACCACCGAACCTTCCAAGCTTACGTGTGGCCTATCTGATGATTGGATCTGAGTGGTCATTATGAATATTTTAGACGTCATGAACACATCACGCCCATGATAATGGCAAGGGCATCATAGTCATTTCACATGCCCATGATATTTAGAAAGGCGCCTCTGTGGGGCCCACCATGATGTACATGTATAATCCACGTCCTTCATACTACGTTTAATTTCGCAGCTCATTTCAGGGCATGATCCCAAAATCAAAGAATGTTCAACTAGACCACACCACAGGAGGCAATAGGAATTGAACACTAACACCTACCGTTCAAAACTTCTTGGGAGCCACGGAAGTTTTGGATCAAGCTTATATTTGTGTTTTCCATTCACCCATATATGTGTAACCTTATCAACCCGTTGGATGACAAGAAAACATCACTGTGGGCCCTAGGAAGGTTTCAATGGTGGGCATCATTATCCCCAACTGTTATCTATGGTGTGGTCCACTTCAGATTTAGATATGCTTAAATTTTGGGCTCATAACCTAAAATGAGCTGGAAAGACAGATGGACACGTGTATAATGGCACATATATTGCTTGACCCACTCTGACAAAAAGTGTTAAATTAGGATTTTTTTTTTTTTTGAAATCTGAACCGTCCATCAAACTTGCCCTCATAAAAAAAAATGATACAAATGAAATATGAAATATTAATACTAACCCTTCAAGAGAAAAGTATGTTAAAAAAAATATTTTTAGTGGCAATCAAACAAACCCTTAAATTGTGTTTTTGATTTAATGAAACTTTCTTGAAACTTCAAAACCTTTGCCTATACTAACATATTAAATTAGAGGTTACATTCATTATATTGATCTAATTTTGAGGCTATAATCCATCTAAGTGGTACACAAATTTACCATGCATGCCATATAAAGTAGGAAAGAAAGAGCGTGAAATGATAAGAGAAAGATCACGGCCCTTTTCAAGTAATTAGACTGTTGAATCACAAAAAGGGCCCGTTTGGATACTACCAAATAAGTTACTTTTCTACTAACAGCCGTAGATAAGCAACTTATTTCATATAAGTAAGTTTGGTTTATGATTAGTAATAATGAACTTTTTTACTTAAAAGTATATAATTACTTTCGCGTTTTTTTTTTTTTTTTAGCTTTTTAACTTTTTTGGAGAGATGAAAGAGAGAGAAAGCTGACATATATGTTGTTTACCAAATATACTTATTTTATTAATAAATAGAAGTTAAGATAAGCTACTTGTGGCATAAGTAACTTATCTTAAGCAACTTACGATCCAAACGGGCCTAAAGAGAGAGTTCTTAAATCTACAAGAAAATAAGAGATAAAATTTAAATATTTTATTGAATAATGTGTATATAATTTCTTTATTACACTACTAATTAGAAGTTACCTGAAATAGCAAAACTTTTATAAAACTTATTTTGTCAAAAATAAAAACATATAAATCTTACCAAAGCATTCTTATCATATTACAAGTAATTAAAAAAAAAATGAAAATCCAACTCTAAAATAAGGTTATGTGAAAAAAATAAAAATTACTAAAAATAATATTTTTTTTTCTTTTTCTTCTAAAAGTGCATTGTTGAAATGGGAGGAGTGTGTTTTCTAGCAAAATTGATAAATTTGGCAAGCATAGTAAGTCCATTGACCCCAAAAGCATTATTACATAAAGATCGATAGATTATGCATTTTGCGCAGTTGCTTGGATCAAAAGTTGCAACCAATTTATGCTCCACACTTTGAACAAGAATTTCTCCCCCATCCAAAATTAATTTATTTAAACTAGAAGTGCCTAAAGCTTAGTTATGTTTTACCATACATAGGGCTGGGCTCATATGTGACTGAGTACTGCTTACGTTTGAGCTTCTTTCGGTTCAACTGTATAAAAAGAATACATCCGTGGCATGTCCCACATCACCACGTGTACAGTTGGTTGCATCCGATCACATGGACGGTCATCCTCAGCCAAGTAAATGTTAGAAAAGAGGTCCCAAGTCCAACAAGCTAACCATAAGCTACCATCCTCACAGTGGGTAATATTTGTTCCACATCTAACACGTTCAATAAGTTGGCCCAACTTGAGGATTTCCTTGTGCAAAAATCAGCCCTATCCACTCATCCGGTGGTCCATACTATAGAAAACAATATATAACCACTAATAAATATAAGTGTGGTCCACCTACAGTGGGTGAAGCTTATTTTTGTAAAAGGTGATCATCATGATAGGACTGACATATTGGACGGGTTGGATTTCATAGGCACGTGACAGCCTGTAAGTTATTCGCTAGGTGGTTGTAGATTATTGTCCAAACTAGTTGGACTTTTATGCTTCTCATCCCGGTGGCTTTGAGGGCATTCCCAACGGACGGCTACAAATTCTTCTTTGAAAGAGAGAACTTTTGATACTACGTTAATGTGCGACAAGTGATACTCAGGTGGGCGAATTTGCTGATGTAGGGGTACAGTACCTTAAATTAAACCGTCCAAATCATGGGTCCCATATCTTAGTGTGATGCCACTTTCAAAAAAAAGAAATGATCCCATACATGAGTACTATATGTAAAGTTAACATCAACAATTTCATTTTTCTACTTATGTGTCATTTACTGGTACATATGGGCCATGAAAAGGGTAAAGCATACCCTCACATCAATTGTAACGAAAAAGGGAAAAATCCACTTATCAGGTGGGCCACATAAACATTTAGATTCAGACCATCAGCTGTACATTAATCTTAATGGTGTCGAATTCTTGGTGAATGGACCATTCGGGTTTTAATCCAAGGTGATCTTTAATAGGTTTAGCTTTTGCACGGTTTGGATGTTACATACAAGTGACAATAAAAATAAAAAAAATAAAAACTTTATATCTAAAGTTGTTTACTCCCGGTCGCCAGATGAGACTTTATATGGGGCGTCTGGTGTGTTTGTTGTGACTTGGCTTTTGATGGGTGACTTGAAGTCGCCACTAGTTGATAGAAGTCTGGAATCTACTACTGGCTAGACCCATGTATAGAATCACTATGATTTGGGAATAAAAATTTTTCCAACATAAGATGACTTCTAAATAAGGTCTACAACAGAATATTTTTTTACATAAGAACTTTAGTGGGTAATGAAAGGGGTTAAGCACCCTCAATTGCTCATACTTGTGCATGATCTTTATGGAATTTAAGATTTTTTTTTCCTTTTTCCTTTTAATTTTTTTTTTTTAATAACTCTTGAGGCATCGGAAAACCTTATACTAATTGATTAATCAGTCACTGACAATGTTAGAAATCGACTAGTAAGCTATTAGTCTCCCAAATCACCACCAAAGAGATCGTAATGTCTCAACTGAGGGTGGATTTAGAGAAGATAATAGCTACAAAGAAAGGGAATGAAAGAAAAAAAAATGCAGCGTGTGAATAATACATACACACATATAATATTAACAACTAATATGCTACTATCTACTCAAATTACCGCTAATGAGGTCACGATGTCTCAACTTAAGGTGAGTTCAATGAGATAATAACTACTAGAGAAAGATAAACAAATGTAAAATGCGGATAATCAAAGAGATAAAAAAAGGGTTTAAGCAAGACTTGACTTCTGATACATTAGGATTCGAAAACTCGACATGCTGTAGAGATATGAATGTGGCCCGTTGCGTAAGGGGGTCGCCTTCACTTTTGCTTGTGAATTGCACAGATGGGGTGTGAAATTAACTTTAAAAATGCATTTGATTTTTGGAGTCGCCACTAGCACAATAAAGCTTAGAATCTACAGCTGACTAGAAACCATAGAATTGCTTATGGGTAGGGGAATCGCGAAATTTCCTGACTCAAGTGACTCCTGCGGTTAATCTGCGACCGTAGATCCTGAGTAAGGGTCTTGGTGACAAAAGAGGAAGGAATTAGGAACCATTTTCTGCCCATGCAACACGTGGTATGTACTTTACGTGATTTTATGGTTTTTAAAGGGATTTAGAGGAATTTTGGTGTTATTGTGTCCAGCCATGCTTCGTAGCGGTTAGAATTTCGGATAAACAAAAAGAAAAAATAAATGGCACCTAGCTTTACTGTGCATAGTTTAAAACCATGAGTAGTCAAATAAAGTAAAAAAGAAAGTAGATATGATAGAGAAGATCATAAAAATAAAATAAAAGATGAGTGTGTATATTGCTGATGTGTTTAGAATGTGTGGATTATAATATAAGTTGATTTGAGATGTGAGAAGGAAAAATGGAAACCCGATACCATTTTTTCTACAAAAGAGATGGTCGGATATCCCTGATTCCAATCCTTCCTTTTAGTTTATTGTAACTTCTCATTGCTCACACGCTCTACGTTGTATCATAACATGGTTCGTAGTTCTTTACCTCCCTTCACCTTACTTCCACGCTCTATGTAGTATCATAGCATGGTTCGTAGCTTTGAACAGAATGTTGTACGACTTTTTTATTACGTGCTAAGTGATTTAGTTGAATATATGCCTCAGTACTTGCTTGGCCCTCATTGAATTTTCGAATAAGTAGTCAGTTTATCGATCATTGCCATGAGCCTAGCTCTCCCTAAAGACTTGAATAAACTTGGCTCTCCTTAAAGCCTTGAATAAACTGTCATTCCCACCGACCATCTCGTTACGTACCTGGTTCTCACCAGGTATTTGTATAAATAGTTGAAGGTCCGTCCTCCATCAATCATTTAAGCAAGTACTCAACTCTTGTTGGGTTTCAAACATACAATCACCCTTCCATCACCTGTGACCATTCTGCCACGAAACTTAGCTCACATTAAGCGATGAATGGACCGTTGTATTTATTCTCGGTTTATTATAAGCGTATGTAATTATAAAAATCATTAATAAAATACCTTTATTTTTGTTTGGTTGTATCATTAATAAAATATTGAGAATAAATACAACAGTCCACCATGTATATAGGTGGTGGGACACAAATGACCATGACTACATGATGGCCTGAGGAAGTGTGCATGATCAAGAGGCCATCCAAAGTAATAGTTTATTACACTTGATAGAATGTAATTGGCCATGGTCGATTAGTAGCCTAGATCGTTGCTAAAAGAATGTGGGGGAGCGATTACAAAGATAATTCTCTAGCAATTGTCCCAGATGTTTATAAATAAGGTTAAGAAAGAAGACCTTTGTGCCCTTGCCCACCCAACCAAACCAAACACAATGCTATTTATCCTCCATCGATCATGGACGCCTATCCTTTTAGTTTATTGTAACTTCTCATTGCTCACATGCTCTACATTGTATCATAACATGGCTCGAATTCTTAACCACCCTTCACCTTACTTCCCAGGCATGGATTGTTAGGAAGAAGCTCAACCTTGAACAGAATGTTGTATGACTTTTTTATTACGTGCTAAGTGATTTAGTTGAATGCCTTGCTATGTGTTTGGCCTTCATTGAATTTTTAAATAAGCAGTCGATTTATCGATCGTCACCAGGAGCTTGGCTCTCCCTAAAGCCTTGAATAAAATGTCACTCCCACCAACCATCTCATTACGTGCCTGGTTCTCACCAGGTCTTCATGTATATAGTTGAAGGGCCATCCTCCATCAATCATTTAAACATGTGCGCAACTCTTGTTGGGTTTCGAACAGACAATCACCCTTCAAGCACCTGCGACCATCTTGCCACGAAACTTAGCTCGCACTAGGCGATGATCAATGGACTGTTGTATAAATTCTCAATTCATTATAAATGTATGTAATTGTAAAAATCATTAGTAAAATACTTTCTTTTTTGTTTGGTTGTATCATTAATAAAATACTTTCATTTGTGGTTAGTATCGTATGCTTAATTGAAAGCCCTTTTGACCAAAAGGTAAGAACAACTCATCTGCAGGACGAAGTGGAATCTCTCGCAATTGATGGTTGTGTGCGCGGCCAATTCATATGGAACTTAGTTTCTTGGTCTATTTCAACTCTCATAAATATTGACGTTTGGTTAATTCGATTTGAGCCGCATTTGGATCTGGCATGCACCTATAGCATACAGGACCCAATTTGTGTCAAACCAAAGTTAAGGCACAACTTTGTGTGACTGTCCAAATTGAGGGCTACAATCTAATGTACTGCATTTGATCTTAATGGTGCAGCCCTCCTTATGAATGGACCATCTCGGTTTTCTTCCACGGTGATTTTATGATGAGGCCCACCTTTTGCACGGCTTGGATGTTACACAGAAGTGACCCATCAGCAGAAAAACCAAACATTGCATGTTAACATAAAATGTAGCATGACAGCCTAAATTGCTTGCTACAATGTGATCGACCATCGGCCGTACATTGATTTTAAATGTCAAGCCCGCCTGATGAACGGATGATCCTGGTTCTAGTCCCAGGTGATCTTAATGATGGGGCCCCCCTTTTGCATGGTTTGGATGTCACACATAACGGTCTAACTCCTTCAGTTGTCATATGCTGTTCCCTTTCTCTTTACTGAGCTAGGTAGCTGAATTGTACTCACTGCATTTACTTTGAACTTGATCATGTGGGACCCAAATAGCCGCCTGCCAGAAGATCTAAACCATTCATCTGGTTGCCTGACGGCAATTAATATCTTGTCCGTCCGATTGGTGGCATTCAATTGGCAGGTTGAATTAAAAATACTCAACCGTTTGTTGGATTGGAAAATCATGTGGACCAACTTGCCCAGCTTCAAGAAATGTACTCTTATGCCAACATGTTATATATGATTAATTTTAAGGGTAGGAGGACCTACTTATGCCAACCAACCCCAATGCGCTTGGTTGCCCATGTTAGATTTGTAAGATTCCATCATATTCGATGGTAAAAAATCCAGTTTAGTTCATTTTTATTACAAATAGTAAGTTTTATATCTGTTTATCCTTTGAGGGGTGGAAATTGTACCCAACATGAAAATGACTTACCATAGTTGAAGAATAGCTTGATTGGACCAAACTACACATTTATTATTTTTGGCTGAAAATCACAAAGTCTAAGTAGAGGAATAAAGGTCATTTATAAATAACAAGTTTACTATTTATGATAATTTATATTTTTAGGGCATTTGAGTTGAAGTCTGTTGAAAGATTTATATTTATATTGAAAGATTTGTAACTTTTTGTTCTTTTAATCATCAGTCAATTCTTGCTTTTATCTAATGTGAATTCGAGGTTGTCTTGTTTGAAGTCCTCGAAGCTCCATCAATTCAAAGTAGTTATCCTAGAGGAAGACAATGATCAACCTAATTACATCCCAGTGTCAAGTTTACAGCCTAAAATGATACGGAAAAATTGATGAACAGTGTGGATGAAACAGGCGGAGGTACTACCCAATCAGTGTCCGTGGGCGACGGACATCATCGTCAGGTTCACCTACCTTGATTGGTGTTCACATTAGAGAATTTGGTACTCTGGTTGAGTATGATGGTCCATATTCATGCACTCTTTAGTTTTACACGTGGCATGCATATAACTCGAATTAAACCATCCAGATAGTGGGCCCCATGTTGGATGGGTCAAAAAATTAGAAATTATGCAGAACTCATGTCCTAGCTGGCTGATTGATGAACGTCTAGTGGAGGGTTGAACAAGAAATTCTCAATTGTCGATTCAACGAACAAAAACCCTTAATCAGGTTGTAGATTATCTAATCAAATCTATTGTTTTGGACTATCGCCTGTCTAAAGTTGGATTGAATTACACATTGTCACTTGTACAGATGCTGCATTCATGCGTACGTCTGTCATACTCTGCCAGCATATAAAAAAGAAAAAGCTTTGTACTCTTGTAAAGGTGACAGATGATACACAGGCACTTATAAATACTTAAAATTTGCATGCGTGGGATACACCTAATTCAAACTGAACTGCCCAAACTGCGGGTCCCAGTTTAGGTGCAGCATGAACTAAAATTTTTATTCCTTTGTTTGAAGGTCTATGAGTACTTTCCCGGGAAAAGAAATATAAATATCTGGACTTGAATTTATGGGCCCAACGTGATATATGTGACATATCCATGCCATCCATCTATTTTATCAGTACATTTTAGGGCATGAGCTAAAAAACGAGGTAGATACAAAGCTCCAGTGACACACGTCATAGGAAATAATGATCATAAAATGTCCATAGCTGAAAAGCATTTTCTTCCGACTCTTCTTAAGATTGTCTATTTCTCATCTAGCTGGTTCATAAGGTCACACAGACATGAATAAGAGGAAAACACAAATATCAGCTTGTTCCAAAACTTTTAGTGTCCACAATAAGTTTTTAACTGTAGGCATTCAATTCCTATTGTTTCATATGGTGTGGTCCACTTGAGCTTTGGATCTGCCTCAATTTTGAGCTCATGACCAAAAATCATCTGGTAGAACTGATGGGCTGGATAAATAAGCCACATACATCACAGGGAGGGTGTGTGTGTAAAAAAGAAAAAAGGAAAAAAAGAAGAAGAGGTTGTTATTGTTCAACCAATATGATTTTGAGACTGTTCTTTGTGAACAATGAATTTGATATGTTAATTTTAAGTTAATGCATGCTAGTGCATGAGTTTTAGATTCTATGTATCAAGTGTCACATGCAGCCATAGCATCAAATAACTCTTGTCACATCAATAAGAGTGTACCTTGAGTTAGGTTAGCTCCCAACCTAACTTATCCGGTCAACTTGAGCTTTTGGTCTGAGTTGGTTTGAGTTTGACTGATGATGGGTCAAGCTAAGGTTGAAAATCTACAATGACATCTCAAATTGGATTAGGTTTGGGTTAAGACCCCATCGAATTCAAACCAAACCCAACGCAACCTTGTATGCAATAAAATGCATGTGTTTTAATCAACATGTATGATATAATATAAAATATGAGCTTGCATGGAAAATAGGATTCATGATTGGAAATAGACTATGTAATTAAAAACCTCAAAAGCTCAACTCAATATCTAGCTGCAATAGGTCAACTCGAAGACTCGACTCGATATCTAGTTGCATCGGGTCGACTCGAAGACCTAATTGAGTCTTTATATGGCTTGACTGATCAATACTTAACATTATTATTAAAATGTTAGAAATATTAATAAATACTAACAATAAGGTAACTAATATAAAATGAGAACTAATTACAAACAAAATGCCTAGGCTGGCAGTTTTCAATAATGAAAAAACCAATTTTAATTTATTTATTGGACTCTTTTGTCGCTTAAAACCATTTGGACATCTACAAGCAGCTTGAAGGTAATTGGTTCTAATGTAAAACAGCAAATTTGAATAATAAAATGCACATGTGGGGTTCAATTATTTGGTCTTCATAGGAGAGATATAGCATTCAACTCTCCGTAGCACCTTCATATTTTATTTAAAAATTTCTAAACTATTGTGAACTTTATGCTATATAGGGTTAATAATGACTGAAACTACTGTCCATGCATGGAAAATATAGTTCATAATTGGAATTGACCTAGGGCATACATGTTGAGTGGCTTAGTGATTGCAACTATCCATGTTGTGGACTCTATACTATACATATATGCCACAATAAAATACTGCACTGAATGGATGATTTTGAGCATCACCATCTTTAGATGAAGTTCGAACAATAAAAAGAAAAACTTCAATGTCTCGCATTCAACTCTAAAAATCAAAAGCTAGGATCATTAATGAATTGTGATTAAGGGACAATAGCCCATTTATGGTATGTTTAATATCTAGGATCAATGTCTCACATTCAACTCTAAAAATTGGCACCTATTGCTTGAGCTACTCGTAGGGTACTCAAGAACCACTTGTCACACCGGTTTCATTGACAAAACATCTCTTAATGGGTGTATGCACATGTCATCACATTGACCTGAATGGGCTGCATCGATCACTCCTCTAGAAGTTCGGCTAGGCTTGGATAATTGGCACTCAACATGACCCAACCCACTCGAGTTACAGCCCTAGTCCACAGCACATATGTAACTCAAATTAAATTGCTTAAATGGTCAAACTCAGCTCTCTATAATTCATAATCCTAAATTCAGATTAGTTGACGATCATAACCTGTGATGATGGACAGTTGTTCGTTGAATTAGAGCAGTTGATAAATATTTTCATTTTAAATGTCCTTTAGATGTCTCCTATTCTGTTAGTTTGGACATCAATCTAGTGTGATATTTGGTCCAGGATCCATATAAAGTGGATCTCACAATTTCAATGGTTTGATTTGATTCCATCTATAGCACATGCACAATTTTTTATTGCATGTCTATGAACATTACCAGAATATGAAAGTTTCTCATATATCATTGGGATTTTTAATTTACTACAAAAATCCTTGAGAATTTTGGTTTGTCAAAAATAGTCCAGTTAATTTCAAGTCTCTAAAGGGAGCATTTGGATCGTGAGTTACTTAAGATAAGCTATAAGCTACTTATGCCTTAAGTAGCTTATCTTGGTTTCTACAATTATTAAGCTAAAGTGACTAGCTGAGTACCTTTAAGTAAAAAAGTTACTTCTAGTTGATCATAAACCAAACTTGCTTATCTCAAATAATTAGTTACTTATCTACTCCTGTAAGTCGAAAAAGTAACTTATTTGGTGGTATCCAAACCGTCCCTAAATGATCTTCTTGAGGGGGTGAAATGACCAATACATTTCATCATTGTTTATACTGAAAATTGGAGTAGTTGAGCATTGGGGGGCCACATGGTGTGTTTGTCACATCTAACCTGCCAACATGACGGCAGCGAGCATTTGTTGCACAGGTTGGATTGTCATACACACAACATGTGGCCCACAATGCCTGACTCCATCAGTTATAAAAAGAATTGGAAAATAGAATTTTGGTAATTTCACCTCTAAAAGATTATTTTACGGCTTTAAATTAGTTAAGCTTCTATTTTATGAAAATCAGAGTTCCTGAGCACTTTTGCAGTAGAATGTATGTTAAGAATCTCAAATTACCACTTATGAATGGTTGGAGAAAAGTGTTCATGGATTGTCATTAAGTAGTAGGTGTACAAAAGCTAGATATGATTTTTTAATATTATATTTATTTCTGTAAAATATGGTTTCAAGAATAAATTGCAATGGTTCTAAGCTTGTGAGTTACAAGCTACATCAGAGGTCTACTTTGGCATGGTAAGCCATACAACATCTCCACTTTATAGCATGGAAAGTTATGTTTTGGTCGTAGAAAATTTTGGTACATTTTTTATAATGAATATTTTTTATTTTTGGATTTTAAATAGGAATTTTTAGCAAAGATTCGTAAGGAATTTTGATTTTTCCAATGAATGTATTGATTAATTTAGAGTCCCAAAACATTCTTTCGGGAGGGCCAATAACCAAAATGACTTTTTGTATTTTTCTTTTTTCCAAAAAGTGGTGCACAATGAGAATTTTTGGGCCCACATGGTGAGTGTATGACATCAAACTCTTCTAATAAGTCCACCCACCATGATGATCAGATGAACAAAAGTCAGGTAAATCCAACCATTAGTTGGGTTTGTTTGGATTTTAATCATGTAACGTAACACCATGCAAAACGTGCATGTAGGATCGGATGCAATTAGTTCTGATTAGTGGTAAATCAATCACAAATGTAGAACTTTTGGAATTTAATTAAAACAAGAAAAAGAAGCATCCTCTTGATAAGGGGGAGAAGGAGATGAAACATGCCATAAACCTGGCTAGGAGTTCTAGCTTTCAAAAGTATTCACCTCTCATGTCCTAGCTATCAACAACCTAATTAGGTGAACAAACCCAATTAGACATAGGCATGGGATCCCTTGGGTACTATATTTGTAGAGTTCCTATGGGTTTTTAACCCGATGAGCCTCCTATTTTCTCATGTATGTGGCTCATCGATCATCAACCACTTGCATATAAGTGGTTTTTCCATAAGAACTCTATTCTTTATGAAAAATTTTCATGTCAGATTGATATTTCTTTCTTAAAAGCACAAGAAGTGAGTTTTATATATATATATATATATATATATATATATATATATATATATATATATATATATATATATATATATATATATATATATATATATTAAACCAACTCTTTTGTGGCTAAAAACCTCCTGGACATCTACAAGCAGCATGTAGGTAATCAGTCAAATATAAAATAGGAGAGATAAATTAGCAAGTTTAAGAACTATGGTGAACTTTATGCTATATACAGTTAATTATTGAAACCGTCCATGCAAGGAAAATATGGTTCATAATTAGAATTGAGCTAGGGCATGCATATACATGTTGAGTGGCTTGGTGATTGCAACTATCCATGTTCTGGACTCCATGATATACATGCCACAATAAAATATTATGATGAATGAATGATTTTGAGCATCACCATCTTTAGATGAAGTTTGAATAATAAAAAGAAACCTTCCATGCCTCACATTCAACTCTAAAAATAAAGGCTAGGATCATTAATGAATCGTGATTATGGGACAATAGCCGATTTATGGTAGGGTCAATTTTTGGGATCAATGTCTCATATTCAACTTTAAAAGTCGGCCCGTTGGTTGAGCTACTCGTAGGGTATTCAAGGACTGATTATCACACAGGTTTCATTGACATAACATCTCTTTCCGGCTGTCCGCACATGTCATCACATTGACCTGGATGGGCCGCATGACTCCTCTTGAAGTTCGGCTGGGCTTGGGTTAAAATGGCTAAACATAAATCTAAAAAAGGTCAAACTAAAACAAAAGACAAAAGGAAAAAGGATTTACGTGGTTCAACGATTAACAATACGAAGCTTTTTTTTTCCACTAGAAATAAGAGAAATGGAAATATAAAACTCACCTCTCTCCCACCCATACAAAGAATCCCACACCAAGAAATAGCACAGAAGATAAAAATAATGAAATACCACTATCTGCATGTCCATCTCCTTACATGGATAAAGCCACAAAAGAGAGCACCAAGCTAAAACCCTAGAGAAATTGGACTTTAACGTGTATAGATATATATACATACGTATGTATTATAAAATAAAGGAGGAAGACGTCTCCTAGCTGATCACAAGATAAGTTGATAGATTTTTTCATTTTAAATGTCTTTTGGAGGTCTCCCCATTTTCTAGTTAGGACATCAATCTAGTGTAATATTTGGTCTAGGATCCATATAAACTGGATCCCACAATTTTTATGGTTTGATTTAATTTCCATTTATGGCACATGCACAATTTTTTATTGCATGTCTATGAACATTACCAGAATGTGAAAGTTTCTCATATATCATTGGGAGTTTTATACTACAAAAATCCTTGAGAATTCTAGTTTGTCAGAAAAGTCCAAGTTAATTTCAAGTGTCTAAATGACCAATACATTTCATCATTGTTTATCCTGAAAATTTGAGTGGTTGAGCATTGGGGGGCCCACATGGTGTGTGTATCACATCTTACCTGCCAATGACATCGAGCATTCGTGCACAAGTTGGATTGTCATACACACAACATGTGGCCCACAATGCCTAACTCCATCACTTATTAGAGAATAGGCAAAGAGAATTTTGGTAATTTCACCTCTAAAAGATTATTTTACAGCTTTAAATTAATTAAGCTTCTATTTTGTGAAAATCAGTGTTCTTGAGCACTTTTGCAGTAGAATGTATGTTAAGAATCTCACATACCACTTATGAATGGTTGGAGATAAGCGTTCATGGATTGTCATTAAGCAGTAGGTGTACAAAAGCTTGACATGATTTTTTAATATTTTATTTATTTCAGCAAAATGTGGTTTAAAGACTAAATTGCAATGGTTGTAAGCTTGTGAGTTACAAGCTACATCAGAGGTCTACTTTGGCATGGTAAGCCATACAACGTCTACACTTTATAGCATAGAAAGTTTTTTTTTTTTTTTTGGTAGTAGAAAATTTTGGTAGATTTTTTTATAATGAATATTTTTAATTTTTGGATTTTAAATAGGAACTTTTAACAAAGATTATGAATTGCGATTTTTCCAATGAATGCATTGAATAATTTAAAGTCCTAAAATATTGTATTTTTCTTCTAAAAAGTGGTGGAGATGAGCATTGTTGGGCCCACATGGTGAGTGTATGACATCAACTCTTCTAGTAAGTGCACCCACCCTGATGATCAGATGACACTTTGTTAAAAGTGTGAGGAATGGATCAAAACTTTCAAAGAAAAGTTTTTTTATTTTTTTAACAAGTACCCATGCAACGTGAACAAAGCCAAACTTACTCTTCTAGTGCATGCTTCCAAGCACCTAAAATAATTATACATTTGGTTGATCATGTATGTTCAGTATCTTTATTTTAAACTCAATAAGCGTATCAGGTAGTAACGATTCTAAAACCTAACTCAATCAAATTATCAGCTTTACACCATAAAATTATGATTCCTTGTTCCAACTACTAGTTGACATTAAGTCTATTTAACCCGAGTTTAGAAATAATTTTAAAACGTACCTAAAAACCACGTAATGGGCCTTCAAATTATCGGTAAAATCAAAATTCATAAGGTATTAACATGGACAATTAACATATTATTTACAGAAAATTTTCCATGTCAGATCAGTATTATTTCTTCCTTAAAAGTATTGGTAATGAATTAAACTTCAGAAAATGGAAATTTTTTGCAAGTATTTATGTAACGTGAGCTAGGGCATGCATGAAATCTTTAGTGCATGCTTCCAAGTGCCCAAAAAATAGACATTTGATTGATTGTGTAGGTTCCATTTCTTTATTTTAAACCCAATAAGCATGTTGGTGGTATGGATTTGGAAATGTAAATCAATTGGGTTATTTGCTTTTTGCTCTGAAATCACAATTTCGATTGTTTCAACCAGTAGCTGAAATTAAGTATGTCTAAGTTTGGAAATAAATGTTGAGTGCGTTGCGCAAAACCTTAGGATCTCAACCCGCAATCTACTTGAATTATGGGATATGATTATGCAATAGATAAGAGCAAATCACTAACCACACGACATAAGAGATTTTTACATGAAAAACCTTCAAAGAGGTAAAAACCACCAGACCTAGTCCAGATCAAGAATTCACTATGAAAAGAGAACTGTTACAACCGATCACTAGCACAACCCGCTTGGATCAAACCTTCTTCACTCACGTAAGAGTGGATAAACAATAAGGGAATTCGAAACTGAGAGATCTCACTAAGTACGAGGACGTAGAAGCGCCAAGATATCGACTGCGCAATGGATCACCTCCAACAAGCATAAATCTCCCTCCTACAAGCCTCTCTCTCTCTCTCTCTCTCTCTCTCTCTCTCTCTCTCTCTCTCTCTCTCCTTGGATGTGTAAACCTCATATTAAGGTACCATAATCTCATTTTGGAAGCACTTAAATAGAGCTATAGGAGAATTAGAGCCAAAACAAGAAACTGTGGACTCGCAATCCAAACATGGTCGGACGCTCCCCTGAACAAAAAATTGTCAGAGAGTTTAAGAAAAATCTTGCCAAATTTCGATCACCTAACCTCTCATAGTCGGGTGCCCGGTTAGCAAACCATCGGGAGCCCGACTATTCCCAAAACAATCCAGTGACATTCTGTCCTTCCGGGTGAATTTCGGTCGCCCGACTATACTGGTCGGGCGCCCAACCACCCCTGGGCTGCACCAATCTCTCCTCATCACCTGAGGAACCCCATCAATAAATTTAAAAGCACTAGTCTTGGCATTATATGAACACACCTGAAAAGCATGTTTTGTGTCTTCAAATTAGTCAAAGCATACTGTTTGGTAAAATCAAAATTCACAAGCAATTTTACAGTTAAATCCCTTTTAAATAATAAATAATTCATAAATAACACACACTACAAGAAAATGGATTTTTACCGACGAAAGTATTCCCGACGAAATAATTTTCGTTGGGAAAAACCATTTTTTCCGACGAAATGGAAAAATCGTCGGTAAAAATCTCCCTCCACCACCAAATTCATTGCCGCCATACACTTTTACCGACGAAATTATAATTTCGTCGGTAAAAAGTTTATTGCCGACGAAGATACCTGTCGCTAAAAAAGAAAACAGCAAATTTTACTTTTACCGACGAAAAGTTTCGTCGGTAAAAGCGATAACTTTTACCGACGAAACTTTTCGTCGGTAATAATGTGCAATATGTGATTCCCGCCAAGAAAAGAGGTGACTTTTACCGACGAAAAGTTTCGTCGGTAAAAGTTTTGAAAATGAGTTTTACCGACGAAATAAAACTTTTACCGACGAAAATTTTCGTCGGTAAAAGTGGTCTTTTAACTTACCCGATCGCCCTCTTTTCTCATTCGGTCTCTCTCTCTCTCTCTCTCTCTCTCTCTCTCTCTCGTGGCCATCTCTCTCTCTCTCTCGCGGCCATCCCTTACTGCCGACCACCGGCCGTCCTTCGCCGGCCGCCACCCGAGCACCGACCCCCAGCCACGCCGCCGTACGCCGTCACCGACGCCGCCCGCGTGAGCACGCTCCTCCACCAGCCACCGTACGCCGCCGCCTCCACCAGTAACCATCTCCCCCTTCCTTCTTCCTCCATTTCCTCTCTCTCTCTCTCTCTCTCTCTCTCTCTCTCTCTCTCTCTCTCGTTGTTCATTGTGGGGCCCATGTGGGTCCCATGCGCCATCTCTGTCCAGTGCATGTGGGTCCCACCGTTGCTGTCCATTGCATGTGGATCCCACCGTTGCTGTCCATTGCATGTGGGTCCCACCGTCGCTATCGCTGTCCATTGCATGTGGTGGGGTCCGCCTTAGCTGTCCACGATTTGGTGGGGCCCACTGATTTAGTAAATCCCTAATTAGGGATTTTGAAATTAAAATCCCCTAATTAGGGATTTCAAAATTAAAATCCCCTAATTCCTTCCTTAATTAGGGATTTTAATGTGTGATTTACAAATTAATAAAAATCATGATATACAATAAATGTGGGGCCCACCGTCGCTGTCCACTGCTCGTGGGGCCCACAGTGATTTACGTATTTTATCCACTCCGTCCATCCATCTTAGAGAAAATTTTAGGTATGGTGCCCAAAAATCTAAAGTGGACCACACCACAAATGTGAACTGAATGTGTATCATTGAAAAATTCTTGGAGGACACAGAAGTTTTGGATGAAGCTGATATTTGTGTTTTCCCTCATCCATATCCATGTGATCTTATGAACAGGTTGGATGACAAATAAAGATCACTGTAGGGCCTGGGAATGGTGGAAATCATTATTCCCACTGTTTCCCATGGCATGGTCCACTTGAGAGTTGGATATGCTTAAATTTTGGGCTCAACCACTAAAATGAGGTGGAAAAACATAAGGATGGAATAGATAAATCACATACATTCTAGGTGGGCCCAACTGAGTTTACTCTACACTCCGCACGCAATCCGATTCCCATGGTGGGCCGCCCATATTATTTGTTCACAAAATAGTCATTAGGTATTTGATTAAACTTGATTCATGGTGTTGATGATTCTGCCATTTTCATGTGCTTGTGTATCTACAATTGATGGAGCAAACCCGGATGTGCGTCGGAGCTATCCGTGGTTGATTTATGTGGATATGTATGTTGTGGATGTATTTGGCTTATTATTAATAATTATTTTTTGTCCACAAATGGTAGTATAATAGAATCAGTTAGCCCATTTGGAGATTTCTATATTGCCGAGCATAGATAAAGTGTGTTTTGGAGGTATAGAAATCTGCCAAATTGTCCTGTTGGACAGTCCAAGGTTGGATAGATTGGAATGTTATCGTTGTTTGTCATTTACATGCGTAGGGTCATTAGTTTCGTGCAGTAACTCTCCTATTCTCTCTGGATATGTTTCTTATGTTTAATTCCATTGTCAATTTAATCCACACAATGTGTGGATAGTTGACGTGGAAATGAAATGTAAGATAAATATATCTGGAGAGATAGGGGGAGATGCTGTCGAAATTTAGGCTTGGGCATGTAAATGGAAATAATGATAGCATTTCAATCTATCCATCCTTGGATGGGCGACTGATTTTATTATATTATCATTTAGTGGCAAATTAGATGACGAACATGATACTTGTGATTAAGAGTAGTTGATTGATGTTGATGTTGAGCGGGGGTCCCTGGAAGGTGGGAACCGCTGTTGTAACCATGCTGAAGCTGTCCTGTTCCTATGGACAACAATATGGGTGGCCTGGCCATTTGGACAGGCCCGTGTTTATGTATTAGCTCAAAATTAATGGAGCAGACCCGGATGTGCGTCGGAGCTATCCGGGTGTTGAGCGGGGGTCCCTGGAAGGTGGGAACCGCTGTTGTGACCATGATGAAGCTGTCCATTTCCTATGGACAGCAATATGGGTGGCCTGGCCATTTGGACAGGCCCGTGTTTATGTATTACCCCGAAATTGATGGAGCAGACACGGATGTGCGTCGGAGCTATCCGGGTGTTGAGCGGGGGTCCCTGGAAGGTGGGAACCGCTGTTATGACCATGATGAAACTGTTCATTTCCTATGGACAATAATATGGGTGGCCTGGCCATTTGGACAGGCCCGTGTTTATGTATTAGCTCGAAATTAATGGAGCAGACCCGGATGTGCGTCGGAGCTATCCGGGTGTTGAGCGGGGGTCCCTGGAAGGTGGGAACCGCTGTTTGACCATGATGAAGCTGTTCATTTCCTATGGACAGCAATATGGGTGGCCTGGCCATTTGGAAGGCCCGTGTTTATGTATTAGCTCGAAATTAATGGAGCAGACCCGGATGTGCGTCGGAGCTATCCGGGTGTTGAGCGGGGGTCCCTGGAAGGTGGGAACCGCTGTTATGACCATGAGGAAGCTGTCATTTCCTATGGACAGCAATATGGGTGGCCTGGCCATTTGGACAGGCCCGCTTTGTGTGGAGCAAACCCGGATGTGCGTCGGAGCTATCCTTGAGTTGCTTGAATCTCCAAGACCTACACCCTAAACCCGAAACCATAAACCTAAAATAAAAACCTATAAGCTACGGCTAAACCGAAACCTAAACTCAATTCATCTAATGGCCCGTTTGGCACCATGGATTTGAGGAGAAGTGGATTCCATGATATGAATTCTCATCAATTCCAGTTCTTACCAATTCCAGATTTTCTGTTTGGCAGTCAAGATTTGGAGAGAAATTAAACATGAAGGAATGGACGGTGTAAATTTTAATCCTCTCAAATCCACTTCTCATCAAATCCATGGTGCCAAACAGAATAAAGCAACCAGTTTCTCCTCCTTTCTCCTCCTTTCTCCTAGAATCCATGGTGCCAAACGGGCCATAACTCTAAACCTAGACCCAAACTCGAAAACCTAACCATAAACCCGATCCCGAACCCGAAACTATAAACCAATGCGTAAACCTAATCCTAATCTCAAATCACCTAACTTAAACCTACACCAATTCCTAACCTAAACCTTGGTTTGCACACGAGAACCTTTCCTAAACCCGATCCCTAAACTCATGTCACCTAAACATGAGTACCAAACCCGAAACCCGATCCCGAACCCGAAAATCTAAACCTATCCCCGAAACCTAATCCTAAACCAAATCACCTAAACTAAACCTACACCTATTCCTAAATCCATTCACCTAGCCTAAACCTAGACCCAAACACGAAACCAACCCGAAACCCGATCCCGAACCCAAAAATCTAAACCTATCCCCGAAACCTAATCCTAAACTCATGTCACCTAAACTAAACCTACACCTATCCTAATTCATTCACCTAAACTAAACTAGACCCAAACTCGAAAACCAAACCCGAAACCCGATCCCGAACCCGAAAATCTAAACCTATCCCCGAAACCTAATCCTAAACTCAAATCACCTAAACTAAACCTACACCTATTCCTAAATCCATTCACCTAGCCTAAACCTAGACCCAAACACGAAAACCAAACCCGAAACCCGATCCCGATCCCGAACCCGAAAATCTAAACCTATCCCCGAAACCTAATCCTAAACTCAAATCACCTAAACTAAACCTACACCTATTCCTAAATCCATTCACCTAGCCTAAACCTAGACCCAAACACGAAAACCAAACCCGAAACCCGATCCCGACCCAAAATCTAACCTATCCCCGAAACCTAATCCTAAACTCATGTCACCTAAACTAAACCTACACCTATTCCTAAATTCATTCACCTAAACTAAACCTAGACCCAAACTCGAAAACCAAACCCGAAACCCGATCCCGAACCCGAAAATCTAAACCTATCCCCGAAACCTAATCCTAAACTCAAATCACCTAAACTAAACCTACACCTATTCCTAAATCCATTCACCTAGCCTAAACCTAGACCCAAACACGAAAACCAAACCCAAACCCGATCCCGAACCCGAAAATCTAAACCTATCCCCGAAACCTAATCCTAAACTCAAATCACCTAAACTAAACCTACACCTATTCCTAAATCCATTCACCTAGCCTAAACCTAGACCCAAACACGAAAACCAAACCCGAAACCCGATCCCGAACCCAAAAATCTAAACCTATCCCCGAAACCTAATCCTAAACTCATGTCACCTAAACTAAACCTACACCTATTCCTAAATTCATTCACCTAAACTAAACCTAGACCCAAACTCGAAAACCAAACCCGAAACCCGATCCCGAACCCGAAAATCTAAACCTATCCCCGAAACTAATCCTAAACTCAACTCACCTAAACTAAACCTACACCTATTCCTAAATCCATTCACCTAGCCTAAACCTAGACCCAAACACGAAAACCAAACCCGAAACCCGATCCCGAAATTATACCAGCACACCCTTGTTTGTCATTTACATGCGTAGGGTCATTAGTTTCGTGCGGTAACTCTCCTATTCTCTCTGGATATGTTTCTTATGTTTAATTCCATTGTCAATTTAATCCACACAATGTGTGGATAGTTGAGTGGAAATTAAATTTAAGATAAATATATCTGGAGAGATAGGGGGAGATGCTGTCGAAATTTAGGCTTGGGCATTTAAATGGAAATAATGATAGCATTTCAATCTATCCATCCTTGGATGGGCGACTGATTTTATTATATTATCATTTAGTGGCAAATTAGATGACGAACATGATACTTGTGATTAAGAGTAGTTGATTGATGTTGATGTTGAGCGGGGGTCCCTGGAAGGTGGGAACCCGGTTTAGACCATGATGATGAAGCTGTCCATTTCCTATGGACAGCAATATGGGTGGCCTGGCCATTTGGACAGGCCCGTGTTTATGTATTAGCTCGAAATTAATGGAGCAGACCCGGATGTGCGTCCATTTCCTATAACTAAAACCTGAAACCATAAACCTAAAACTAAAACCTATAAGCTATACCTAAACCGAAACCTAAACTCAATTCATCTAACTCTTAACCGGGGCCCTATAAGCTACGAAAATGCGTCCCAAACCCGATCCCGAACCCGCAAATCCAAACCTATGCCCTAAACCTAATCTCATGTCACCTAACCTAAACCTACACCTATTCCTAAATCCATTCACCTAACCTAAACCTAGACCCAAACACGAGAACCAAACCCGAAACCCGATCCCGAACCCGCAAATCCAAACCTATGCCCTAAACCTAATCCTAAATCGTCATCTAACCTAAACCTACACCTATTCCTAAATCCATTCACCTAACCTAAACCTTGACCCAAACACGAAAATGCGACCCTAAACCCGATCCCGAACCCAAATCCAACCTATGCCTAAACCTAATCCTAAACTCAAATCTCCTAAACTAAACCTACACCTATTCCTAAATCCATTCACCTAACCTAAACTTAGACCCAAACACGAAAATGCGACCCTAAACCCGATCCCGTACCCAAAAATCTCAACCTATGCCTAAACCTAATCCTAAACTCAAATCTCCTAACTAAACCTACACCTATTCCTAAATCCATTCACCTAACCTAAACTTAGACCCAAACACGAAAATGCGACCCTAAACCCGATCCCGTACCCAAAAATCTCAACCTATGCCTAAACCTAATCCTAAACTCAAATCTCCTAACTAAACCTACACCTATTCCTAAATCCATTCACCTAACCTAAACTTAGACCCAAACATGAAAATGCGACCCTAAACCCGATCCCGTACCCAAAATCTCAACCTATGCCTAAACCTAATCCTAAACTCAAATTACCTAAACTAAACCTACACCTATTCCTAAATCCATTCGCCTAACCTAAACTTTAACCCAAACACGAAAACCTAACCCGAAACCCGATCCCGAACCCGAAAATCTCAACCTATACCTAAGCCTAATCCTATATTCAAATCACTTAAACTAAACCTACACCTATTCCTGAATCCATTCACCTAACATAAACCTAGACCCAAATATGAAAACCTAACCCGAAATCCAATCCCGAACCCGAAAATCTCAACCTATGACTAAACCTAATCCTAAACTCATGTCACTTAAACTAAACCTGACTCTAATCTTTGCATTGTAGATATGGATAAGAGTTGGATGCAAGCTAAGAATCGGTTTGGCCCAGAGTATAAAGAAGGTGTTAAGGAGTTCATGGAATTTGCGAGAGATCGGGCAGATTCAGGTAATAGAATTAGGTGTCCATGCCGAAAATGCAAGAACATGATTCACAAGACATTGGACAAAGTGGAAGATGATTTGTTCATAGTTGGGATTGACCAGGGTTACACTTGGTGAATTCATCATGGTGAAGACTTCCACCAAAGAGTTGAGGCCACTGAAGTCCTTGCTGACCCAATTGTGCGTAATGACGAGGATGAAGATATTGACGATATGCAAGATATCATTGGGGATGTGTTAAGGGGAACAATTGCGGATACTGATTTTGCAGCGACAAGTACTAGCCAGGATATTCCTCCTATGGGTGATGCCGAATCAGAAAAGTTTAGTAGGTTGTTGAGGGATGCGCAACGTCCACTCTATCCGGGGTGTCGGAACTTCTTCAAGTTGAATTTCCTTACAAGGTTACTTCATTTAAAGACAATAAATCGTTGGAGTAACAAATCGTTCGACATGTTACTTGGCTTGTTGAAAGAAGTATTACCTGAAGGTGAGACATTGCCTAAGTCTCATTACGAGGCAAAATCGTTAATGCGAGACTTGGGCCTTGGTTACATCCTCATACATGCATGTATAAATGATTGTGTATTGTATTGGAAAGAACATGAAAATGTTGAGGAGTGTCCACAATGTGGAGAGTCTAGGTGAAAATATGACGAAGCGAAGCGTAAGAAAATTCCACAAAAGGTGTTAAGGTACTTTCCATTGAAACCCAGATTACAAAGATTGTTTACGTCAAGCAAGACGGCTGAAGATATGAGGTGGCATAAGGAGAAACGCCTTCATGATGATAATACATTGAGGCATCCCGCTGACTCTGAAGCCTGGCAACATTTTGATAAGCAATATGACTGGTTTGCAGAGGATTCTCGCAATGTTCGGCTAGGTCTTGCAAGTGATGGTTTTAATCCATTTCGTAATATGAGTAGCTCGTACAGTATGTGGCCAGTGATACTTATGCCCTACAATTTACCTCCTTGGTTGTGTATGAAGGAATCATTTTTTATGATGTCGTTGCTTATTCCTGGACCCAAGTCACCGGGGAATGACATTGATGTGTATCTCCGACCGTTAGTAGATGAGTTAAACGAGTTGTGGAGTCAAGGTGTCCAGACGTATGACACTTTTGCAGAACAGACGTTTCGATTGCACGCAGCGGTTTTGTGGACAATAAATGACTTCCCTGCATATGGAAATTTGTCTGGGTGGAGCACGAAGGGAAAGTTGGCTTGTCCTACATGTAGTACTGAGACTTGTTCATTGTCATTGAAGCATGGTAAGAAAACGTGTTATATGGGCCATCGTCGCTTCCTTCCGAGGGATCATAATTTGCGCAGGAAGACGGTAATCTTTGATGGCAAACAAGATCATAGGCCACCACCGAAAGAACTATCTGCAGAAGATGTGTTACAACAGCTGAGTAACATTGAAGAAGTTAGATTTGGTAAGGCACCGCACTTGAAGAAGAGAAAACGTACAGTATTGGAGTACAACTGGAGGAAGAAGAGCATTTTTTTTGAGTTGCCTTATTGGAGTCATCTGAAATTACGACACAACTTGGATGTCATGCATATTGAGAAGAATATATGTGACAATGTCTTTGGAACATTGATGAACATAGAGAAGAAAACAAAAGACAGTTTTAAGGCTCGATTGGATCTACAAGCAATGGGTTTAAGGAAAGAGTTGCACTTGCAACCACATGAAAATTCATATACTATACCAGCAGCATGCTACACATTGACAAAACTAGAGAAAAAACGTGTATGTGAATGGTTGAACAAGGTGAAATTTCCAGACGGGTATGCATTGAATATCTCTCGGCGCGTCAACATTACGGACTGTAAGGTAACAGGAATGAAAAGTCATGACTGTCACGTCCTTCTTCAACGCCTACTACCGGTTGCGATTCGTGGATTCCTCAACAAGGATGTCAGTGCTACGCTGATTGAGTTAGGAATATTCTTTAAGGATTTGTGTTCGAAATCTTTAAATGTAGAGGTTATTAAACGACTGGAGAAGGATATTGTCGTAATCCTTTGCAAACTTGAAAGAATTTTTCCACCTGCGTTTTTCGATGTCATGGTACACCTAGCAATTCACTTACCGCACGAAGCGAAGCTTGCAGGCCCAGTACAATATCGTTGGATGTATCCGATCGAAAGGTGATAGAACAATGATCATAAATTTTTTTTCATTCCATAAACTACGTATATCCATGTTTTCATGTCTTAAACATATTGATTTTGTGTACAGATACCTTCACATTAAAACAATATGTGAGGAATAAGTCACGTCCAGAGGGATCCATTGCTGAGGCGTACATTGATAATGAGTGCCTGACATTTTGCTCCATGTATCTTCGTGGCATAGAGATTAGATTCAACCGAGAAGATCGTAATGCCGATGCAGGGCAGGAGCATGAACAAGGACTCATATCTGTATTCGCACATAACGTCCGTCCTTTAGGATCGCCGACGTTTCAGGATATGGACCCTCGGGATCTTGCGAAGGCGCGGTGGTATGTGTTGCATAACTGTGAAGAAATAGAGTCGTACTTGGAGTAAGTCTTCGCACATAATTATTGTATATCTACAGACAGTTTTAATCTCAAAATTTCTTGCTTACAACGTACCAATTGTGTATAGCGAACACATCGAGGAGATGAAGTCCCAATACCCTACAAATTATGATCGAATGCATCAGGATTTGTTTCCAGAATGGTTTGCAAAACGTGTAAGCTTAATTTACCTTCTATCTCACCACACTTACAATATTGTTGTATTGCACAATATTTACACGTAATTTTAAATGCCTAAACGTACATTTATATTCTGTACGTGATGATAGATGAAGATGTTGCGCGCTAGCAACTCTGCGGATGCATCTGATGCGCTCTACTCATTGGCGTGTGGCCCTGATAGACGTGTATCTAGATATACAGGTTGTATTGTAAACGGGATTCGGTTCCACACTGAGGAGCGTGAGAAATATAGGACCACACAAAATAGTGGTGTGGTTGTGAAGGGAACACATGAGGAGGTCGAAATTGATTTTTATGGCGTTTTGACGGATATTATTGAGCTGAGTTATTGTATAAGAAAGCGGGTGTACTTATTTAAATGCGATTGGTGGGACATTGGAAATAAAAAGTTGGGAATACAGACTGATAATTACTTCACGAGCGTAAATTTATCTCGGAAGTGGTTTAAAGATGACCCATTTATCATAGCCGGCCAAGCCGAACAAGTATTCTACCTCGCTGACACCAAGTTAGGCGGCTCTTGGCACGTGGTGCAGAAAATAAAGCCCAGGAACATATTTGACGTTCCCGAAGTAGACGTTGAAGATAATGATGAAGGGAGTAATAGAACGTCGTCAGTTGAACAAGCATACCAAGAAGACATGCCATCTTGGGATAGAGGGAATGATCCAAATGTTGATATTGATGTGGTGCAATTGAATAGAGATAATGTGCCACCTGATCATGTTGATGCCTCAATCATAAATGACATTGTTAGAGATGATAGCGCTTTCATCGATGACAACGTTGCAGACGATAAAGAGGAAATTCTGATCAGCGATAGTGATGGTGAAGAAGAAAGAGTCCTAAGCGATAATGATTCAGACGACGATTATTAAATGTATACAAGATTTACATGTAATTTTTCAATTCGATTAATTTGATTATTACATGTATATATGTTTTACAAGTCATGATTTTTTTCCTGAATTGACTTGTTGATAATCTACATTTACAGTTAAGTCACTTTCTGATCATGTCCTCCACAAACTGGAGCGTAGCGGAAGCACGCAGCATACTTCATCAGCTGTTGCGGATGGACTTTCCGGCCCTATATTCTTCTGGTAGGGCCAGAGAGATACCCGGTCTGGTCGAGAAATGTAGGGAGGAAGACGATGACTCAGATGAAAGATTATACAATCTCAAAGAAATTCCGGACCTGATTGAGGAATATAATCGCGGAAAACTTCGTATGGAAGATGCGACATTATCACTTGCACATCTGAATGGAGTCCCGAGAGATCAGATTTCTCCTATTGTGACTGGCATGTTGGCTATAACAATGTCGAGTGCTTCACACAGCATCGAATATACATCTGCAGCGTACGATAACTTACGCAGGGAGTATTTCGGATAGTTGATCCAAAGTTGATTTGTATTACAATGAGATATATGTATTTAATATAGAATGACAATGTGTAATGGATTTTTCAACTTTTATATTCTGTTTACGGTTTTATTATATTCTGTTTACGATTTTATTATATTCTGCTTGCATTATAGTGTAATGGTCTAATCATATTTTTATCATTTCTCTAAGCATAAGCACAAATTCACTCTGCAATGATGTTCATAAACTTGCATTGACATTGTTTAAATTTATAAGTTTGTATTTCAGATATATTCAGTCATGGCACCAGGTGGAGAGATCAGGTCGTTCGCGCACTGGATCTACCCCTTCCACCCGTGATGCGACGCAGACAGCATCGACGTCGCACGGTGCATCACAGTCATCTGATCCTTCGGTTCAGCATACACCGGGCACTGCATGTAAGTCTAGACATTTATTTAGTGATTTCTGTTTATATTGTTACTTACATATATCTTTTCGCAGCAGCATCTTCTACCAGCCGACGAGGACGTGGACCCACGCGTGGGTTAGTTTTAGAGCGACTTACGCGTGAGGGTAGGGTGGCAGTAGAGTTCCCACAGGACTGCCTTAGACCTGTTGGGGACAGTGCCAGATTGTTTACGTCTGAGGTCGGTGTCCTATGCCGATCTCTGATCCCCGCCACCACCCCCCGTTGGACTGACGTGACAGATGATGTGCGACAGCTCATCCGTCAGCGCCTTCAGGTAAAGTTTAGTAAATTGAAATTTTCTTTTGTGAAAGTTCATTTACGGTTAAGTCCTATTGTTAATAAGTTTATTCCCTTAATTTATTATTTACGAAACTGCAGGATAAATTTGAATTCGATTTGAATGTTCCCTACATTTCTCATGCCGTCGACGACATGATTAGGGAGCGGTTCAAGGAGTACCGCGGAGAGTTACACCAGCGGTACAAGCGGTGCAGGACACACGATGAGGCCGTACAGTCCGCACCGCCACACGTTAGTACAGACGACTGGCGGATACTCTGCGAGAGATTTTCGTCGGAGGCTTTTCAGGTAATATTTACATGTACGATATCTTATGGTAACAATTAAATTCGCAATTAATTTCACAATTAATAGAAATGTATTTTGTATAATGTGTTCAGAAGAGGAGCAGAATAAATTCTGCGAACAGGGAAAAGTTACAAGTGAACCACGTAGCTGGTTCAAAGTCATTTGTACGACATCGTTACGACATGGTAAGAAATTATTGATGATTATTAAGTTAATATATTATTTTGATTGGCATTTATTATAAGTCTTTTTTCCTTTCGATTGCGCAGCGGGATTCCGTCACCGGCCAGGAGCCTGGACCAGTAGACCTCTACAGAGGGACTCACTGTCGGCAGGCGACGGGATCTTGGGTTCATCCTAGAGCCAGTGAGCATTAGGTAAAAATCTTTACTTTGTTAAATTTAATTGCGCATTGATTGATAATAATGTCATTCATGTCATTTTTTATGAAATTTCATATCTTTTCATTACAGGCGGCGATGGACACCATACGCAGTCAGCCCACTCCCGATGGTAGTCAGCGGAGTGAGCCAGAAATCCTGAGCGAGGTGCTTGGCACCCGTTCTGGATATGTGCGTGGGCTTGGCCATGGTGCTAAGCTCATGGCACAAACTAGAGCTGGCTCCAGCCGATCCGTAGCTGGTGAGAGCGCTCAACGCCGAGCTGACATCGCAGAGAGAGAGGTTCAGCAGCTACGGGTCGTCGTCGATGGGATTCGGGAGCAGCTGGAGAGGCAGAGGGAGGAGGAGGAGAGGCGACGGGAGGAGCAGGAGAGGAGGATCGAGGAGTTGCGGCAGGAGCATGAGCGACGGATGCAGGAGATGTTTCAGGCTCTCGCTGCACGCCTTGGCGCCGATGCCCCGCCACCTCCCCCACCTCCGCCTTCATCTTCCTGATTATTTTTTTTAATATACGACTTTTAACTTGTATATATTTGTGTGTGGATGAATATTGTTTGTTTGTGGATGTGGAATGGATTATTTGTGTATGGATGATGTACTTTTTGTTTGTTTGTATGTTTGTGGATGTGAGTAGGATTCAAAATGTATAGATTTTTTTACAGGTGTATATCAGGAATTTTCCTGAATTTTTGAAAACAAATAAAACCGAGACAGGAAAAACTTTTACCGACGAAATATTTCGTCGGTAAAAGAAAGGAAAAACTTTTTACCGACGAAATATTTCGTCGGTAAAAGCACCTAAGAACTTTTTACCGACGAAATATTTCGAAATATTTCGTCGGTAAAAAGTTTTTCCTTTCTTTTACCTACGAAATATTTCGTCGGTAAAAGTTTTAACGTGTTTTTACCTACGCATTATTTCGTCGGTAAAAGTTTTTTCACCGACGTATCATTTTCAATCCCGACAAAATTCATATGTTTGGCCGACGAATAATTTCGTCGGTAATGGTTCAATTATTACCTACGAAAAAATTATTTCGTCGGTAAAAACCTTTACCGATGGCCTTTCTGCGACGATGTTAGCCGCGAAAAATTTCGTCGGGAAAAACATTTCCCGACGAAATTTTACTGATTACCGACGAAATCATTCGTCGGTAAAAATGGAATTTTTTGTAGTGACAAAAAAATCAATTATTTGTGAAAAAAGTACTCTCCATGTTAGATCAATAATTCTTTCTAAAAATCATTGAGAATGACTCAAACAACTAAAGAAGAATTTTTTTACAACTACCTATGTAACATGGACGGCACAAATGTACTCTTTTAGTAAGTGTTTGAAAATAAGACATTTTGTTAGGTAATTGACTCTTTTTTTTTCTTTTTTTTTTAGGTTAGTACCCACACCACATTGTTAGTACACCCACCCTCATTGTTAGTGACACCGCAGTGTTAGCCACCCCCACATGGGAATCAGATACCAAGATCTCAATGTTGAAATGAAGTTATCTTCACTCAGTCTCGGACTTGAGCTATGGATCAGGGTGTTAGGTTAATTGTCTCTTTATTTTACTAAATAAGCATATGAAGTGGTACATATTTCAAAACCTAACTCAGCCGCTCATTCCACTAAGTAACCGAAATTAAGTCTAACCCAAGTTCGGTAGTAATTTAAAATGTACCAGCCTTTGGCATTATTATATGAACGCCCCTGAAAAGCAGTCCTGTGAATTAGTCAGCATTATTGGTAAGTCAGCATTATTGGTAAAATCAAATTTCTTGAAGTGTTTGACTTTTAATCTGTATGAAAGGGAATCACTTATATTTGTGGGCCATACTGATTTATGTGACATATCCACACCAAACATCCATTTTTCCAGAACATTTTATGGCATGACCTAAAACATGAGGCAGATCCAAAGCTCAAGTGGCCTACTCCACAAGAAACTGTGGTTGTAAAACATCCGCCGTTGAAAAGTTTTTTCTCCCTAGGATCCACAAGATTATTTATTTGTCATCTAACCTGGTCATAAGAACACACAGGTATAGATAAGGGAAAGCACAATTATCTGCTTGATCCAAAACTTTTAAGGCCCCAAAAGTTTTTAATGGTAGGCACTCAATTACCACTGTTTCCTACAGCGTGGTCGACTTGAGCTTTAAATTTGCCTCAATTTTGGGCTTGTGCCCTAAAATCAGTCCGCAGAATAGATGGACATCATGGATAAGCGACATACATCATAGTGGTGGGCCCTACGTGAAATTCTCATTTGTGTTAAAAACGCAACCTGTCAAGGTCAGCATTGATAAAGGCACAAGAATTACTATCTACAGGGATTTACAATAGTGGATTAGAAAACAAACAGACCATTTTATAGTTCACAAATACCACACCAAAAATTCACCTATGATGCAAGCATCTATGTAAGACAATCTAGGCCACACATCTATTCTTTTAGTGCACGTTTTCAAGTGCCCAAAAATAGATATTTGGTCAATCATGTAGGCTCAAGGTGGCAGATTGAGTGAAGATAATCTCATTTCAACACCGAGGTCATGGTATTAATTCCAATAGTGGGGGTGGCTAACATTGTGATGTGACTAGCAGGGGTGGGTGGGTATACTAACAATAGGGTGTGTGAACTAACCCATTAAAAAAATTAATAATAAAAAAATGTAGGCTCGGTCTCTTTATTTTAAAGCCGATCGGGCATATCGGGTGTAATGGATTTCAAAACCTAACTCAAATGAGTTATCAGATTTCTGTACATAAATCATAATTAAGCCTGAAAATAATTTAAAACGTATCAGTCCTAGCATTAATTATATGATGCTTGTTTTGGGATATTTTTTAGGCTGGTTTTAGAGGAATCAAACTCTACAGCTGAGTGTGCAACCGATCTGAGTATGTGGCACCCAACCCATGCAACAGAGTCGTCACTTTATGAAAATGGGACGTCCTATTAATCAGGCCGAACAACCATATTGTGGGCCACCACATGAATTTGAATGTTTTTTTTTTAGTGGTTGACCATTGTGTTGTCCATGGTATGGCTGGCCTGGTGATCAAGTTGGCCAGATATTTTTTTGGGGCATGCTGTTATCATGGTGGGTCTGTGTTGGATGGGTTGGATGCTATGCATATACTCTGATGGGCCGCCACACAACATTAGTAGATCAGGTAGTTCCCTCTGAATGAGCCTCGATCTGCCTGGCAGCCGCTTAAGTGTGACCATTTTCCTAAGCAGTAGTGAATAAAGATGAGCTGTTACAACCAAATGCCTGCGTCTAAACTTCCAGAAAATCAAATGGTGAGATTCATGTGATAGCTACTTCCCCTTTCCGCCATTGGGTCTACATGCCAATTATTTCAGGAATTCTTTAAGAGAAAAAGAGAGAATGGACGGTTAAAATCAGTAGACAAATGTTCCACATTCAATGTACCAGTGACTACATGATGAGGATTGACTACTCTCCGAGTATATTCAGACTAGGTTGAGTCTGATCTGGTTCAGCACCACGACTCAGGAGTGGAAATAAGCCAGAATCCGACCCGGCTTACCTTGCACAACTCAGCAACTCGGCTGAGATGCCGATTCGACCAGCCCATCTTTGACATTGGCACAGTCAAATCTCGCCAGGCAATCGACTTCCATTTTCTCATATATATATATATCATTTCAAGGTGTTTGTTTAAATAAGAACTACACTTCACTGTCCATCATACTTATAAAGGAAAGCAGGTAAATGAGTTTGTAATCATTACATTTTTATATTATAAAAGTATTGTTTTTACCAGCATTAAGTAATAAAATCTACAAGCTCATCATTAGCATCCAAGTGTAGGTGATGTCACCCACACAATTACATAGCTCCATAGTGGAATTTAATTGAGCCACATGCGGCTGTTAGAGATAAGGCCATGCAAAGCATGTTTGAAAGTTGTTACGTGGGGTGTGTACTCAACAGGGCCATCTTTGTAGCAGCATGCACCGATCAATTCCAGCCCTGTCCCAACGCCACAAAGGTATGTGGCATTGGGGTCATCACGGAATCCCTATCCATCTTTACATCACTTGTTATTAGCATATTAGGAAATATAATTGTGGAATTTACAATGAGTTGGCTATGAAATCAATTACAAATCATATTTCCTAATAAGCTAATACTTGTGGGCCCACATTTTCAGCTCCTGGGCATAACAAGAGCTGGATTGATGAATGTGTATTAGGATGCGTAAATACGGATAGCAAATCTAAGACTATTGGTGAATCTTGTTTGATCATCCAATCATCATGGTCTTCACCTCACTTGACCTTTTATGAAGAGGATGGATCGAATGGGTCCCACTTCTCTTCACCACCAAAATATTCACCCGCAGCAAAACCTAATTTATTTTGGACTAGGTGCCACTCTTTGCTGCAGGATGTCACCTGCATGCCATACAAAATACACGTTGATTGCATGCACACGTGGGTCGAATGCATGCCTATCATGACCGTTGAAACACTGTCCCTCGTGGATGGGACGTGGCACGTTAATGACATTGATCAGATGATATTAACTGTTTTACTTTAGTGTTGAATTTATATTGCTGGAAATTTTTTGCTTTTAACTGTCCGTCTGGTGGTAACCATGTATTGTGGAAAAACGCCGGCAGGCCCATGCAAGCAAAGCAAAATCAAATCAAATCTCACCAGGCAATTCACTTTCATTTTCTCATATATATATATATATATATATATATATATATATATATATAGTGCAAAGTAAATGAGGCATGATGATCATTTCAAGGTGTTTGTTTAAATAAGAACTACACGGTCCATCATACTTATAAAGGAAAGTAGGTAAATGAGTTTGTAGTCATTACATTTCTATATTATAAAACTATTGCTTTTATCAGCATTAAGTAATAAAATCTACAAGCTCATCATTAGCATCCAAGTGTAGGTGATGTCACCCACACAATTACATAGCTCCATGGTGGAATTTAATTGAGCCACATGCGGCTGTTAGAGATAAGGCCATGCAAAGCATGTTTGAAAGTTGTTATGGGGGGTGTGTACTCAACAGGGCCATCTTTGCAGCAGCATGCACCGATCAATTCCAGCCCTGTCCCAACGCCACAAAGGTATGTGGCATTGGGGTCATCACGGAATCCCTATCCATCTTTACATCACTTGTTATTAGCATATTAGGAAATATAATTGTGGAATTTACAGTGAGTTGGCTATGAAATCAATTACAAATCATATTTCCTAATAAGTTAATACTTGTGGGCCCACATTTTCAGCTCCTGGGCATAACAAGAGCTGGATTGATGAATGTATATTAGGATGCGTAAATAGTAAATACGGATAGCAAATCTAAGGCTATTGGTGATCAATCTTGTTCGATCATCCAATCATCATGGTCTTCACCTCACTTGACCTTTTATGAAGAGGATGGATCGAATGGGTCCCACTTCTCTTCACCACCAAAATATTCACCCGCAGCAAAACCTAATTTATTTTGGACTAGGTGCCACTCTTTGCTGCAGGATGTCACCTGCATGCCATACAAAATACACGTTGATTGCATGCACACGTGGGTCGAATGCATGCCTATCATGACCGTTGAAACACTGTCCCTCGTGGATGGGACGTGGCACGTTAATGACATTGATCAGATGATATTAACTGTTTTACTTTAGTGTTGAATTTATACTGCTGGAAATTTTTTGCTTTTAACTGTCCGTCTGGTGGTAACCATGTATTGTGGAAAAACGCCGGCAGGCCCATGCAGGCAAAGCAAAATCATAAAAAAAAAAAAAAAAGATAGAAAAAATAAATAACAAATAAATAACATCAAAAGGAAAGTAGAAAAAAGTAAAAGAAAAAAACAACTAAATTGGGTGTAGAAATTTATATGGTTTGACATTATGCTTATGTCGCATGATAGTAATTTCCAGTGATCCTTATGTCTGTCACTCAATTGAGTAGTGAATATGCTGATTGGAATCAAGGGTGGACCGTCCATGTGGGGTCTTGGAATTGGTCCTTATCTTGATGGTTTTCTTGTTTGTTTCACATGATTACATGCCATGATCCAAATATGAATTGGATCCAACTCTCAGGTGGACCTACTACAATACAAGGAAAAGTGGACCCATAAAAATCCAATTGTCCTGAAAAGATATGGATCGAGCTGAATATTTATGAATTAATCTAATTATCTGGGGCTCACGTTGATGGATTTCGCTTTTAGATATGCCGTTCATACAGTCCACATGATTACATGCCATGTTCCAAAAACGAGTCAGATCTAACTCTTAGGCGGACTATACTTGGGAAATAAGGGGCTGGAGGTGTCTGCAGTAGTTTCTGCCGATTTCAGCGCCCGTTTACCATCTGGCCATGAAAATTGGTCCAAGGAACAAAGAAGACTAATGACGCTTTTTCACTGGAGAGAAAGCAAATGGAAGATGTTAAATAAAACACGTCAATTGGTGCACCATTACATCTTAGGGATGAGGATTACTGAATGTTTTGACTGTCATCTCGATAAACCATTGTAGTCATTGCATATCTTTTTAGGGATGTGGTGAGATACCGCCTCTTTCCAATGACACGACTTGACTGTCAGGTCTTTTTAAACTCAATTGTTATATTCAAGCCCATTTTAAAAATAAAAGAAATTAGAAATACAAGACTTATCCTTCTTATTTTTCATTTGCACTGTAAGAAGGGCTTCGCAAAAGCCTAATAAACTAATACAACACGTAGGAATTATGTCTTAACGTTTCCACTACCTCAACACAACCAATGGTTTGCTGATCCAATCAATGTGATTTTTGAGATGTGGGCCACCCTAAACGGGTTCCACAGTTGGGTGGTCTAGAGTGGTAGTGCATGTACGCTGGATGCGTTGCAGGGAAAAATAGAAAAGGGAAAAAAGGGAAACGAAACCGTGCAAAAAGGGTAACAAAAATGAGCAAAGATCCGCATTCAACGGCTAAAAGGCCTGCGGTTGGACAGTCAAGAGTTGTCCAATCGATCTGGCCATTTGGCTCATGGCTCATCTACACTGGGACCCACATTTCAATGGTCTTATTCTAGTACACGTGGCTTTCCACGTCTATGATCATAGGTTGAGGACACCAGCTGTCTGTCCGTTGCAGACATAACCGGGCTAAAGGCAAAATAAAAGGAGAGGACATCTCACGTTGTGTCCAAGTACACCTATGTTGGTTCATTGCAACTCGCCACCGTACACGTGGTTGTTCGGTTGGTGAATAGACACAATCCATCTGATGGGCCATCAGTGGATGGCCCACATATATAATACCAGGACTTCAGCAAATTTCTAATTGTTTGATCTGTGGCTTCTACCAAACGTTAAAATACAAAATCCTTATAAATCATCCACATCAACTTATTACCAATTCCTGCAGTTCTGGGACATTGGCAGTGGGGCCCACCAAATGGGACAGTCAAGTGCATGCGGATGTGAATCACGGCAAGCGACGAACCCAAAATCTTCGCGAGGATTCAATGCATGAAATTGTCACACCTCACATGGCTCGTTAGTTCACCATCTGGATGGTCTTGCAAAACATCAATGGTACGTGTATTCTCATGCATGTAGTGGGACGTGGGCTTCGCGACACGAGTGAAACAAGGCACACGTATGAGATATCTCCTCCATTCGCTTACCTAAAAGTCAGTTATGTCCTAAACATCAAGAGATCCACACTTTAAATAGGAAAAATGGACGTTCATTAACAAATGAATAATAGTTCATCGTCAAGATTCTCACATTGAACGCCATACGTCCTATCTGATGAACGGACTGGATCATCATACAAGTGTCTGATGTTGGCACACGGGATGCAATGCACAGGGTCCATTCCACGCGGGCGTTTGATTTTAGAAAATGAAAGGCTACGTTGGACAAAATTCAAACACATGACAGGGCTAGAGTTTATATCAGATAAGGCGACAAACAGAAGCATTTTTTTGGGTGATGAATGATGATACTTTTACGAGATTTCCTAATCTAGTCACGGGTTAAGCTCCGCAGATACTTCACTTCATTTCTTCAAATGGTGGTGATTCTTCAAAGGTAGTGATCCGAATTCCAATGGCAAATCAGATGGTTGCCATCGTTTCTCAGTGTATGCTTTAGATTGTTCACCGTCTGGATAACGATTTGGATGGTCTGGATGTATGGGTGGAGAGTGGCTGCCATTTTCAAAATGGTGGTCAACAATCATATGAATATAACCGCTGTTCATTCATTGGAAGGAGGACTTGGGTCGTATTTTAATTAGTTTTGTGCCATTTAATGGGGCACGGATGTAAAGCTATATATCCATGTAATCCAACTTGTGGGTCCCAATATTGTGGATTTGAAACTCTAATCATCCAATTAAATGGTCATCAAATGGATGGTTAAAAGTTAAGTATTGGTGGTCTATATCAGAAAGGAAAAGATTAGATGGTTAATAGCTTTTAATCAGTGGGATTTTTTTATTTCTATATTTTGCTTCGTGCAAATTCTGGAAGTGATTTGGACCATCTAGATTGACGTATGGAATCGGATTGCGTGGTGTGTCAAACACCACTTATCTCAATGGTGTGTTGATGTCACCAAGTTTTGTGGGGCCTGTTGAGTTTTTATTTAAATAATAATAATAAAAAAAATTTAATTAATTTCAAAAATAAAAGTTTATTTTTAATAAATATATAAATATATTTATTATTAAAACTTTCTGTAAAAGTTTAAATAGCCGGTTGGTAAGAGGAGGGGGTTTTGCTACTCGAACCAAGGTTCGAATCTCCAAAAGGACGGTGCGAAGCACCGTCCGCGCGCGTGGCGTGGGCTGTAGGGCTGCTTGGGCGCTTTTTGGCGCTTTATTAGGCACACGTACGCATCGTCACAAAGAGCTAGCCTTTTTGGCACTAAGTGCAATAAGGAGTGAACCTGGGTTAGGTCAGAGGTTGATTAAGACATTCTGTATATGTGACATTTGTGTCACGTGTCATACATGTGGCGGCAGCTATGCTGACTATGATCTGGATCCCACATGACAACAGTTTTGGGCTGTTGCATAACCGTTTTTGTCTGAAAGGATACAGAAATAACTGCCACAAGAGAAAGGGTCATGTCCTTTCATAGCAGAATGTCTCTTGCACATGAAAGGGTGTGGATGTCTTGAAGAGGCACATGAGTCTCTCCAGAAAAGACACCATGACCCTTCAATTGCTATATATCCTAGATATCATAATCCAGAAGGATCAATGATTCTATCCATTTCTCTGATCAAGCCATCCTCTGTTCAGTATTATCAGATCTGACCTCTTACTGTGTTTTTTCTGGACATATTTGAAGGCATATTGGTGTTATAACTAGAAATCTGTTTAACACTTAAATGTGCAAAGTTTTGTGTTAAAATTCGGATTGAGAGTTCATTGTATCCTGAAGACAATTTGCGGATTTCCTTCGTTTGCACTTGCTGGAATTACCAGAAAAAGGGCAGCAAATCTGTCTTGAGAAATTGACTATTCAAGTCAAGCCTTGAACCCGATAGATCTGACTTGGCCGTGTACTAAATATACGGAAGACTTTTACAACATATCATGGTGAATGTGTTACATCCCACACGGTTCATCCATTTTGTGAGATCATTTTAGGGCATGTCCCAAAAGTGAGGCAAATCCCAAGCTTGAGTGGACCCACTGTTTGAATTATCTTAGATATTATCTAAACATTGCCGATATTATTTGTATCTTTAGTTTAGCGACATCGATAACATTGATAGTATAAAAAAATCTAGGTATAGGCAATGTATCACTGAATATCGCTAATGTATTGATATCGTCAATATTTTCAACTGTCTAAATTTTAGGCGTGGCTTGTATTACCAATGCATCGATACACCACCGCCGCCAATGTATCGCTAATATTTTCGATTTTGTAAATTTCAGGTGTCACTTGTATCACCCATGTATCTGCAATATTTCGATAATATCACTAATGTATCGATATTGTCAAAAAATTATATATAAAAAATCTCATTTCATATTTTTTTATGGGCGCATAGTTGTATGCAGCGTTCAATTTATCGACGATAATATTTAATAATATCGCGATATTACCATTATCGCAACTTGGCGATATTGAGGCTAGGGCTGTCCACGAACCAAGCTAGTTCGAAAAACTCGCTCAGCACAACTTGAAAAAGCTTGATTCAGCTTGGTTTATAGGGTGGATCAAGTCAAGCCGAGCCCTTTTTCTGGGCTCGTTTAAAATTCGAGCCAGGCTCGATTTGGCCTAATTCGAAACTAGGCTCGAATTTGGCTCGGTTTAGTTTAGAATATTAATAAATATATAATATATTTAATATATTAATATTATATATAAAATAAAAAAAATGAGCGCACGCTCCCTTTTGAGTTTTGCCCTAATCAAATAGACGAGCTCCCCCTTTTACATGCAACCCGTCCGTCACCCCCACACCCTTTCTCGATGTCGCCGGCCATCTGACAAATCTCTCTCTCTCTCTCTCTCTCTCTCTCTCTCTCCCCCCAAGCTCAATGTTTTCTTAAAGGCTCGAGCTCGAATTTAGGCTTGAAAGCTCGGGCTCAGATCGACTCAAACTAGGTTCTAATTCAGCTCGAAAGCTCGTCCAAAATAAGCCAAGCTGCTCAGTTGGGCTCGATGACCAAGTCAAGCCAAACTTGAGCCTAACCAATTTGCTGGCTGAGCCGAGCCAAGCTAGGTCAGGCTCGATTCGATTCGGCTCGTGTACATCTCTAATCGAGACCACAATCTTTCGTTTCTTTTTTAGTTGTCAACGATTTGTTGGGAAATACCATATGTTGTTGATATTCTGAAATATTAATGAATGTTTTAATTAATTTCTTACGGTAAGACATACTTTTAGGCCTCCATTAAATAGAAACTTATTATGTATCCATTCTTTTTCGATTCCTAAATATGTAAATATGTGTGTTTTAACATCTCCTAAAGTTTCACTGAAAAATTTCATCGTTTTCCTCATGTTTCCCCATATTTTCAATTGTTAGCGATATTATTGGCAATATCGATATTATTTTCATATCCCCGAATAGCGAAACTTGTAACGATATTGAAACTTCGAACACTGAGTGAACCACACCATTGAAAAGTTTCGAGCCCCATCATGGTGTATGTGTTATATCCCATAGTGTCCATCCATCTTGCGAGATCATTTTATAGCATGGCCTAAAAATGAGGTAGATCCAAATCTTGAGTGGACCACACCACAAAAAGAATGTTCAACAACGTTATCCACCATTGAAACCTTTCTAGGGCCCACCATGATGTTTATTTTCCATCCAACCTGTTTATAAGGTCACACGGACTTGGATAAGGGGAAAACACAAATATCAACTTGATTAATACTTCTATGGCCCCCAAAAAGTTTTCAATGGTAGACGTTCAATCTCCTTTGCTTTCTTGTAGGGTGGTTCCCTTAAACGTTGAATTTACCTTATTTTTTAAGCCCATGCCCTAAAATGATGTCACAAAATGAATGGATAATGTGGATATAACGCATACATAATGGTGAGGCCTATAGAACTTGGTGACGTCAACACGCCACCAAGGCCAATCATGAGTGTAGACCACACAATCCGCTACCTAGCCTTACACCTACCTATGCTACATGTATGATGTAAAGAGTTACATCTCTTTATAATATGGGTGTCAATGGGGTGGGTAGGTACATTTCTTGACTAGTGAAGAGTATTGTGTGGGGCTTGGACCTACTAGCTTGCCTATGGGTTAGGCTTAACTTGAATGCACGCCCACTCAATTTTTAGTTCCGATTTGGGCTCTAGTCACTTTAGCCCAACTTAGCTTGACCTAACTTTGAGATGTACATATTTATACCCTATAAATATGTCATTAATCTAATATTCAAATTGTCCCATAAATAGGAGTGTCAATTGGCTGGGCTGGAGCTTGAAAAATCAGAATTTTACACAGGGTCAGGCCATAAGCCGGCCCGAAACAGTGCAAAATCCAAGCTGAGAACTACCCTAGGCCTGGCCCATTGACAGCCCTACCTATAAATACTTTATTCTAATATTCAGTTAGGCAACCAATCTATCTTGAATACCAATGGTTAGTTTCATTCATCTAAAATGCATATTTCTTCGAGCATGTGTGGCCCATTTGATTAATGGATAAACTATAAACATTCAAGTAGGAAATAGGTAGGGATTTTATCAATTTTCAGCTAGGCCCAACTTTGCTTGACCTAACGACATGACATGTACATATTTATACCCTATAAATATGTCATTAATCTAATATTCAAATTGCCCTATAAATATGTTATTTTAATTTCAGCAAGGCAACCAATCTATCTTGAATACCAATCGTTAGTTTCATTCATCTAAAAATGCATATTTCTTTGAGTATATGCGGCCCATTTGATTAATGGATAAACTAAAACATTAAAGTAGGAAATACGTAGGGGTTTTATCAATTTTCAGCTAGGCTCAACTTAGCTTGACCTAACATAACATGTAAATATTTATTACTCTATAAATATGTCATTAATTTAATATTTAGATTGCCTTATAAATACATTCTAATTTCAGTTAGGCAACCAATCTATCTTGAAAACCAATAATTAGTTTCATTAATATAAAATGCATATTTCTTTGAGCATGTGTGGCCCATCTAATTAATAGACAAACTAAAAACATTAAAGTAGGAAATACTTAGGGATTTTATCAATTTTCAGCTAGGCTTGGCCAAATTTTCTTTTTGGTTTAGCCTTGTGCTAAGTGTGAATGTAGGCCAAAGGTGCCTTAAAATGTCAGTTATCTTTAAGGTCATATTCAAACTTCATCCATCATTAAATTAGTTTACAAGAAGGTTACAACAAATCTACTACTAGATCAGAGGTATATGAGCTTTAGTCTGCTAAATTGAAAACCCTCCGAAAATACTTCTGTAGCATACATACTTTAGTTCTTTATTTTTCATAATTTACACTTTGATTTCTTTAATTTTTTCGAATTACCTTATAAAATCTCTATAATTTCTATGAATTACAAAAGAAACAAAAAAAAAAAAAAAAAAAAATTGTGAAGAGGAAGAAGAGAGAGGAGTTTGTAGAAACTATTACGTAAACGACTCAATGATGAGTTTTTATAAATTTAGAAAGAACAAATAAAGTCAATTTCACGAAAAAACACATGTTTTTCATGTTGGCCTTTTATTAAATGGACGTCTGTTCATAATTTCAATTTCAAAGATGCCCCATCTATAACGACTCATCGTGATTTACAATCCAATGGTCACCAACGGCCACAAAATATTACAATTTCTTTTTTATATAATTTTCTTTAATTGTTAATAGTTTTTTATTTTGTTTTGAAAAAAGAAAACACAACATGTGAATCCTACGTGTAAGGCCAGCTTTCAAGACAGTGCAAAACAAACATAGGACTGGACCCGTACCAGGAAGGAAGGGTCAGTAAAAGGAACTAACCAAAGGAGATTCGCAAGATGTGAGATCAATGAGATGAATCGCAGCAGGCGTGCCAAAGGGTAACAGTTGAAGGAGATCCAGGCCGTTCATCAGGTGCCCCACTAGCTCATGTGAAATATGAACGGTTTTTTAAAATAAAACGATGACCTGGCAGTCTGTATTGCGTACATGTGAACCCAACTGATGAATGGTTAGCCCTGGTTCTTAGTCCGGGAATCGTTACCCGTGTGCATCCAGGATCTTCTACACGTGTGAAACTCCTACACGTGCTGCCAATGGCTTCTTCAACATGTCCACGCGCGAATACAGCACTGTTACTTGGTTGTACTATTTTTATTTTTACCATGGTTGTTTGGGTAGTTCGGTTCTGATATGAAAAAAAATAAAGGAACAGATGTTCTTGCACATGGGCTGGAGTCAGCTCAATGCATTCTTTTCTCTTCAGAAGATCAAGAGCGATTCGCGCGACTAGAGCTTGAACCGAACTTTATGGCCCATCGTGTACACGTGTCCTAGATCAGACCATTCATTATGTAGAGGAAACCGCGATAAATCTCTGCAAGAATAACAAACCGTGTACGGTTTGATTGATAAATGTACGGCTAGTAAAGGGATAACCAATTGCATATGTTCGATGTACTGGTGGAGCCTAGTAATGATCATTTTTCTCCCAGAAGGGCTTGTCCATATGGATCTAGATATTGAGCAGCTCAGATCCTTCACATGTGTACCATATCAGCATGGGAGGGGAATCATCTCCTAAATCTCTACGCGCGCAAGTCACCTGAGTAATTCCCATTTTTGAGAGCATCTTCTCCACTCAACCTCCTAGAGAGAGAGAGGCCCCTGTTTTCCACCTTTGCATGTGGAGGGTTTGGAGTCTTTGGGGGGTGGCCCACACAGATGGGCCCCACATCCCTACCAAAACCCGTCCTTTCCCTTCATTACCCTTCTCTTTATAGGCGTGCGTTTGTTTACAATCACAATTACACCCCCACCTTCATAAACATGTATTTTTCTTTTCCTAAAGAGAAATTATGCCACCTTTCACTTACTAATGCACATCATGACACATGAACATTTCCAGTCTTTTTGTATGCACTCACCAATCTAAACCGTTCAAATTTTAGTATCATCACAGATGGGGGCCTCACACACACAGGAAAAAAAAGAGATTTTAAATGGACTATCCTAGTACATGATCAGCTACAATCAAATGGATGGTCAAAACTTAGAATTCATCTAGAAAATCTGATCGTCCAATAACTGTTAATTTTGGTTTACAAAGTGGGACCATGATTTGAACGGTTTGGAGTGGGGTCCATACATGGCACATGGAAGTGGTTGCATGTACTTGTCGTAAGCATAGGGAGAGTACGGTATAAATCCTTTGAGTAAGAGGCACGCCGGGCTGGGAGTTTGTAAATAGAGTTAAATGGGAAATGTGACCCGGCAAAATTTAACCCTGCCCTACCTGAGCCGAATCATATAGGGGTTAAGTAGGCTATTATATATTGATTTTCTTAGTAGTTAAATAATACAATTTTTTTTTTCTCACACACCTTGCTAGGAATAGTCTACATCTCCTTCAATTTAATAAACACGTGCACACCAATAATTACATCTTTTACATGTAGAACTAAAATATCATGAGATTTTTTTTTTTAATTTTAGTGCTCATTTATTGGAGAACGGAAATGATAGCTAATGGTGCATAAAAAAAAACTTAATATATCTTAATAGTTATATTTATTTGATTGTTGATAGAAATTTATTGGACAGTAAAAATGAAAGGATCGAATGGTTCCATTTCAATAATTATTCACAATTTAACTATTTAAAAAATTAAATACCAAATGGTCTTGTTGATTTGATCCAATAGTTAAAAAATAAAAATAAAATTGCTAGACGTACTCCGTTCTATCCATTTATTTTTCTCTTTTAATATTTGTGTGATAGAAATACTCTATAAAAAAAAGCATCAGTTTACATATATAGGCACTTACATGCCTATTAAACATAGATGGTTTGGTTTTCAATTGAATGCTGGTGCAATATGCATCTAGTTTAATCTACAAATTAGTTAGTTGATCATTAAAATGCAAGTCAACCCGACCCGACCTTATTTAATTTGAGTTGGGTAATGGTTGAGAAAATTCAACTTGAATTCAATTTGGGTTGGTTAGGTTTGAGGTGGAAACTACCTAACTGGTGCTTGACCCAACCTGATCCATTGCCACCTCTAATTGGAGGTGAACTGATTGAGAGTAAATTACTTATTTAGTTGTATTTGGATGGGAGTAAATGAAATGCATGCATTCGAAATCCAAAGGTCATTTACCTCAATTTACTCTTAATTACCCTATGTTACTCCCATTTACTCCCAGTTTACCTCTATTTACTCTTGATTATCTCAATTTCTCTTAATTTTTTCAATTTACCTCAATTAACTCCTAATTACCTTAATTTACCTAATTTAACTTTTAATTACTTCGATTTACTCATATTTAACCAAATTTACCTAATTTTACTCATAATTATCACAATTTACTTCCAATCACCCTAATGTACCTCCATATACTCTCATCCAAACAACCCCTAAAGCAGCCACGCATTTTCATGCGGACGCGGATGGGGTACTACCCCCATCAAGATCCAGCTAGAGATGGACAGTCTTGGTAGGGGCTCTATGGGGTTCACCATAGTTTATAGTTTTATCCACGCCGTCCATCCATTTTGAAAGATCATTTTAGGACATCAACACAAAAATTAGGCAGATCAAATGCTCTATTAGACCACGCCACAGGAAGCATTGGGGATTGAACGCTTACCGTTGAAAACTTCTGAGAGCTATAGAAGTTTTGGATCAAGCTGATATTTATGTGCTCCCTTCATCTAGTTCTATGTGACCTTATGAACAGGTTGGATGTTGGATGGAAAATAGACATCACGGTGGGCCCTAGGAAGGTTTCAATGGTGGGGCCTAGGAAAGTTTCAATGGTACACGTTCAATCCTCATTGCTTCTTGTAGCGTGGAACGCTAGAGCCTTCGATCTACCCCTTTTTGGTAACATGCTTTAAAATGGTCGGTCAAATAACACACATACATCATGGTGGGCCCCACAGAGCCCAAGCCAGGACCGTCCCTCTCTAGCTAGGTCTTGGTGGGGTGGTACCCAATTCGCATCCGAAGTGCACCAAGGGTGAGGTCGAGTCATGCACGCACCATATCATGGCCGTCCATCAGGTGGGCCCAATGTCAATGTTCCCTAAACCAAGACCGTGGCCTGGAGCATTAATGAAGTAGGTTCACATGTACGAGACAGTAGACAAGGAAATGATAACAAAACATCCATATTTAGCGTACGTTTGTGTGGCCCACCTAATGAGCGGACCAGACTTTCTTTTGGGATTGGACACATTCATTTGAACCTATGTCTGATGAACATCCAGGATTTCTTACACGTGCACATCTGGGTCAGATTCATACGCCCATTTATCCATTTTGGGAGTAGTTTACTTTCACTTTCTCTCAGCTTTTCAAAGGAAATGAAAAACGGGGAGCTTTAAGTCAATGTGAGTAGGTGCAGGTATAAATTCCCTCTCGAGGATGACGAATTATAGGATATCACCATAAATCCATATCGTTGATCTGTTAGACCAAGCCCAAAAGTATACCATATTAGTAGATCCCAGCTATCAATCTCTGGGTGTCTTGCCTGCTAGCCCAGCTGGAAGACGCCTGGGTGTTTTAACCGCAGGTCTCAGGTTCCAAATGGTGAGGATACACACTAACCCCACTGGTGTCTGGTAGGTGCATCGTGTGACTAACCGTGTGGGTGCATTGTGCAGCTAGCAGGGGGGTGTATTGCACGACTGAAAAAAGAAGAAGCTATAAATGTTTGGAATTGTTATATCAAGGAGATTCTAGGGTCATGGCCCATCCATGGTGGAAGGTAACTGACCAATGGTTTGGAATATTGGAGTGTGGGTCCCACCTTTAAGAAAAAAATTGTAAATCATGGCTCAAGGATCTATTAATTCCTATTAAAAATTTCACATCGGATGATTCTATTTATCATCCAATGAATAACTTGTTATAAGAATAATTCGAGCTGACCCAAATTTAAGGAAGCCCATTCCAAAAGGCACATACCAGAGTCCTTGGTCTGGGGTGGCCTAAGGATATACGATGACGGCTTGATGATGCCTAATTGTCACCTGTCACCTACAATTGAAGACCATCAACAATCATTCACCCAGGAGATAAATGATACCGAGCACCCCAAGTTACCTATGGTCTATAGCTCGACCACTTAAGGGTGGTCCGTGATGCCGACCACCGGAGGAGGATCGTGATTCCTTTCTATGCTTACAAAGCTACTCTGACATGATTGGGTGGCATAATCTTACTAAAATAGAGGCTCTACTAAGGTATCCTATAAATAAGACTTGGATCTATAACAAAAATATCTTAGCCTTCAAATATTTATTCTCTCAATCTTACAACCAACCTGACTTAGGCATTGGAGATTTTCTATTGCACTGCTGCACCTCCCTCAACCTATTAACATTGTTATTGCAGGTTAAGTAGATTAGAAGAGCCTTTATATTAAAGGTTACATGGCTGATACCATCCATCCAAATCTGTTGTACAAAATCCAGCGAGCACATAACCAATAATAAAATGGATCGTCAAAATCATTAATAGAAATGTGACGATACACCATAAATTCGTGTGCCATGAGAGCACCGTATCATTTCTAAAGAAAAGGGGTAGTTGTATAATAAGTAAATATCCAAACCACCAAGGGCATTTCTGTATTTCAGTCGTTATAAAACCACCTTCTCCACAGCTTGGCTGTCCTCCCTCTCTCCCTTCCTCTTAACTCTCTCAAAGAAAAGTACACAGAGAATTGGTGTAGAAGTCTCTCGCTTCTTTCTAACTCTCTCAAAGACGATACACAGAGAATTAGTGTATAAGCCAGACAATGTCTATCTGCTTCGAGAAATGCAGCAGAATCCGCCACATCGTCAGGCTCCGACAAATGCTGCGCCGCTGGCGCACCAAAGCAGCGTGCGCCGCACGCATCTCAGCCGCAGGTAACGGCTCCTCCAACCGGATCCCATCCGACGTCCCCGCGGGACACGTGGCCGTCTGCGTGGGCACCAATTCGAGGAGGTTCGTGGTCCGTGCGAGCTACCTAAACCACCCCGTCTTCAAGAAGCTCCTCGTCCAAGCCGAGGAGGAGTACGGTTTCAGCAACCATGGCCCGCTCGCCATTCCCTGCGACGAGTCCGTGTTCGAGGAGATCCTCCGGTTCTTGACTCGGACCGATTGCGGCCGGTTCGCCACGCTCGAGGACTTCAAGAGGTGCTCGAGGAATCTCGACTTCTGGCCCGAGTCTCGGCCTCTCCTCCGTGGCATATCTGACAAATCGGTCTGGTGAGTCATCACTGGTCTGCATCGACTCGGGCGAGTCGGGACGACGTGGTCCTCTCTTTCGGGGAATTTGGTCCTACCCAAGTCTTAGAATCAAGAATGATACTCGTTTGGCAATTAAGAATGAAAGACTCGTCAGACTCGTTTGAGTCGACTCGGACGAGTCTACCGAGTCCGGCGAAAAAAAATATTTTTTCATCACCCATTGAGAAGAAAGGGTAGCTGGGGTTGTTTTTCTTCCTTTTTTCTGCTTATTATTATTAATTTTCTATTTTGGGTGGGCCCGCTTTTCGCTCCGGAAGGATATATTTGGAGATGGCAATGAGGATATTTGACCGAGTCGTCCCGTGTTCGGATCGGAGGAAGGAATAAATAGAAGAAAACGTACGAGTCGACTACTCAAGAACGAGTTGACTCATCTCTTCTCACTCTCTCTCTCTCTCTTCCTCTGTTTTGTAAATGCTGTAATATTCATTGATTAATGAATTTGAGTACTAAAGGACATTTGAAGAACATGGCTTGCGTTTTTATTTTATTTCGTTTCTGACTAAAACTCCTATGTTTGTTTTACACCATTTAAAAAATGTTGGTGACTCGTCGAACATACACGTGGCAAAGTTGAACGGAAATGTAGACCGTCCAAATCCCTGATCCAACTGTGGATGTAGCATAACTGAAAAATCGCAAAGAGAAGATACTATTAACCATCTGATTTTCTCTTTGAATTTAGACCACTCATTGTTTCACTTTTAACCATCAAAGAGAAATCAATTGGACGAGTAGGATTGTTTGAACGAAGAGATTTTGTATATACCCTCCATCAACAATGGGGCCCACAATTTTGATGGTCTGGTAGCTGTACATTAGTGCCACATGAGAGGAGGATGGTTCACCACCATTTTCTAAACGGTGCCGCGTTGCGTTTCACGGGTGGAGAAGTCTAGGATAGCTCACCACCACTTTAGAGTTGCTGTGAATCTTACACCGTACACATGGCATCGTTCTACCTTCGATCCAGACGTTGAAAATCGCTTACCGGATTTTGAATGGACTGAAAACTAAAAATTACGCTTACAAGATGATAGTAAGTGTCTGATTTTTCCTATGGAATTTGGACCGCTCTTTATTTACGTTTATCCATTCATTTGATAGATACCACTTGGACGGTTAGGATTGCTTGATCAGTGCGATTTTTGAGATATGCTGCTTAAAGGTGTTCCATCCAGGATGGCCGTACATCAATGAAACACGTGTGGAGGATGAGTCATGTGAGTGTGATCTTCGTGGGATTGTGATCCTCATTTCACATGATTTGGATACACCACTTACAATTCCTCAGTTGTGCAAGACAAGAGCATGTTCATTAAAAAGAGAAAGTTTAAGGTACAACCGGTTGGACTTTAATCAAAGGTCCATCCAGCTAATAACTTCAGCTTGTCACGTACGTGAAAAATCAAGCCCTTCCAGTAGGTTGGTATCACTATGAGGACTACCTAATACAAAATCAGACCTATCCAACATCACTTGGGCCCTACCAAAGAAAATAATAGATAGCCAATGATGGATAACAACATAGAAATATGGTCCGAAATTAAGTGGATGTGGATGATTCTTTTCCTAAATGTTTCTTATAATGAGGTCAAATTATTGGACGGATCAGATATTTCACCACACGAATGGTTGGAGATTCTCCATTGGGTGCATAGTATCTTAGTGTCCAGCCCGTTGGACTTGACATTCTCAATAGAAAAAGCCAGTGTAAATAGTGAATCTGTTGTTGTCACGGGCGCTTTCCACCTCAGTCTGCCCCTTTACTTTACAAGTGGGTGTACGATCCATGAATCTGGATCGTCTAACAGGTGGACCTCACTATGGATGACATCATTTCGATGGTGTGGCCACCTAATATGCGAGTGACATTATTTTTGTAAGCATGAGCTAAAAATAGTATACCAATTTTAAAATATTCAATTATGAAATTGCCTTAAATGCATGATCATGGTCGTCTACTTCGTTGCAAGAGCATGTGTAGAAACCAAGAGCCGTTTACAAGAGATTGATTTTCAATCATGGGGATTACATTTGATATGATGAGGTTTCTAACAGAGAAATAGGTTTATAGGGGAATTATTTCTCTAGCTCTATGGCTTAAGAGAGATGTCTCGTACCAAGCTCCACACTTATATTTACCAATTTTCATCTTAGAGAAATCTCGCTTAGATACTAATTTGAGTGTCTTATGTTATGGTGGCAACGAGGTGTATAGAACATGCTCTCTATTAATAAGAAAATTCAATTTACACTATCTAATTATCTAGATCAAATGTAAGCCTTTGGAGACTAATCTTCTCTAGGGGATGACATCTCATTAAATCTAAGTGTATCAGAAATAATTTGTCTCAATCTCTAATTGCTTGTTCTACACTGTTGATTTGATCACGCTCAATCGAACTAGTTTGATTTCATATTTACATGTTTATAAATCCTAATGCTCTAATTGAGAGACACTTATCTACTTTTGAGATCAAATACAATTTATTTTTGTAAACTTAACTAATTAAAATCCATTGAAAATAATAATATATAATATTTTTGAAACTCTTGTAATAAAATTCGACCATTTATTCAATCTGATGCCTTAAATAAGACTATCGTGTGTTGTCACTACCATGCAATCGTATATGATCTTCCTCTAATCCATCTTCATAACTTGATTTTGATTAATTAGTTGCTTTCCTAGTTGAATTTGTGCGCATGGCCTTGAGAATGTACACCAAAAAGCATTGTCACCCCATCACAACCTTATCATGTAGAATAAAGTTGTTACTTACGAGGCTGGCGAAGTTACAAAACGGCTAGATTGGAATTCATATGTCACTTGTAGGTAACTAGTCTCGCAGCACATATGATGTAATTCATATATAGATCATGGATTAAGAGTTCTCCATCTACACGATCATCACACGGGATCTAATCGATCAATTAATGATCCATCCCCGATGCAATTTATAACCATACACGATTTCACTAGGTACGGTGTCGATCGATGTCGATCGTGCCGATATATATAAGATCACATTCTAATTATCTCATACATCAGGGTAGAGGCACATCTCATATGTATATGCATCTCAATATATATCATTCCTAGTTTGCGTACCTGCATAGTGATCTTGTTGGACAGAGCCCTCAATTTGGACGTAAGGGGGTTTTGGGTGACCGACCGGACATGGTCGGGCAATCGAAACTCCCCCCATTATGTAGATTGGTCTCTGGATGGTTTTAGGTAGGTTCGGGCAACCGAACTTAGAGTCTCGGGTGCCCAATACTCTTCAGTTTTTTGGTAAAACTCTTTAGATGTTTTCTTGTAAGTTTAAGTGATCGAACTTATGTTGTTGGGTGACTGAAGATGGTCTCAGGCGCCCAATAGTGTCGGTTGCTGTTACGCAGTTTGCACGATTTTGCGTAAATTATTTCTATTTTATGTTAGAGCTTATAAAAGCAGATATAATTGGGTTATAGGATATTGCTAATTCATTCTAAACAAGAGGTTTAAAGAGAGTTTTAGTGAGAGAGAGCTTGTGTTTTCTCTTGGGGGCTTTGTCTTGAGTTGTTCATCTCTTGTACTTTTGAATTCATATTGATCGCTTTGTGCTATGGTTTTTTTTCGTAAGGGTTTTCCATGTAAAATTCGGATTGTCTCGTGCATGTTGATTTTCTTGTGATCGTGTTGCTTCTTTAATTCTCCTCTGTGCTTTCACGAGGTTCCCAACAAGTGGTATCAGAGAGTACATTGGGTAACACTTTTGAATTTGAAGACAAGCTTTTATGACATTTAAAATGAAGTTCGACGTGGATAAGTATTCTGACAAAAATAATTTTAAACTATAGAAGGTGAAAATGGAAGGCCTTCTAGTTTAGCAAGGGCCTAAAGAAGTGCTTGGGAAGCGACCAGAATCTATGTCAGAAGAAGATTGGAACAAGCTTGACAAGAAAGTCAAAATCTTTATTCAATTGTGCCTGATGGATGACGTCCTTTATAATGTCATGAGGGAGAAGACGGCAACTGATACATGGGTGAAACTATAACGCCCCAAAATTTCGGCTCTCGTGGACAACACAATAGGCCGAGTTTTGGGGTGTTAACAGGAATGTGTTAAGGATATACTTCTACACATTCGTCTTTATTTCCCACATTCATGGCATTCATAGCAAAATGACGGAATTCAAGATTCTTATTCAAAGTTTTTCTGCTCTACGTTATCAAGATAATGACATTAAATCATACAAATTACATAATATTCTACTTTCTAAACTCAATGAGGGGCTTATTACAAGTTACATGAAAATAAATCTACTCTACAAAGATAATAAACATAATCCATCTTCAAGTCGCTTCGGTTTCATCGTCCATCATTTGCTGCTACGAGCCTTTGAGCACCTCATCGTAGTGTTTGATTCACTTACTGGATCTTCACCTGGATTATCTGAAATGTGGTTGGATAGCGTTAAACGCTATCATAGTGGGGAATATCCCTCCAAGACAGTTATGATAATAATAATGGCACAGAGTAAACGCAAGCAGGATATTATCATTTAATCAAATCAAAACAACTTAGTAAAAGATCTTCGTTAATGCAATGCATGACATGCATACTCTGGCTAAGGCACCCTGACTAAATAAGACGGGACTTATTCTAACTCTTCTCATCAGCCACTAGTCACCAGAGTCCACGATGAAGTAAGTAATTCCACAACTTCATGTTAACAAAACCCAACCAATGGAGGTGATGGCCACCCATCCCCCTACCATAAGCTAGCGCCGTAGCGCCCGCAGGGCTGACCCACCAAGTCAGGTCCAGTGAATGCATGATTAGTTCCATCCTATAATTAAGTAGTTTAACATCCAGCCAATTAAACAATGTTAATGATGAATGACCACTTCTTACCCACAATTAGTTTAAGGAAGCTCAAGGTCACTATGGGGGCTCGTCACCCAGCATACACCGATAGCTCAGGCTTACTGGCCCATACTACCAACCCTGGTGTAGACACCCCACCTTCGGCTACACTGTTGGTAGAGATAGCTGGATGAATGGAGGACCATACCCCCAAATCCCATGTCCAAACTCAGCCAAACTCACCCTTGTAAGCCCCAATCCATAGCCTAACTCAAGCCTGAACCCAGTCAACTCGCCCCTAAACATCAGCCTGAAAAACCCCTCACAACAAAAATCAGTCAAAAAATCATTAAAAAGTCAAACTCACTGAGTCAACCGGCTGGGTCAACCCGCTGAGTCAAATCACCGAGTCAACCCGCCCGTCGAGTCAAATCATCGAGTCAACCCGCCGAGTTAAATCACCGAGTCGACCCACTGAGTCAACCCACCGAGTCAACCCATTGAGTCCAAACAGCAACCCCGAGGCATGTCTGTATCACGCGCTGGAACCCGAGGAGCGTCCGTGTGGAGGCCGCCCAAAATTATTTACGAGAACTGCCACTCTCCAACGCTATAAATACCCCCCTCCCCTTCTCATTTCAACATCGAACCAAATCAAATCCCTCTGAAGCTAGCCCGAGTGCAATCCACCCTTTAGCCCATTCCTCTACCAAGGAGAGCCCGAGTGAGGAGAGCCTAGCCCTGGTCCAGCCCAGCCTGACCATTGGTCCAAGTCTCCCAAGCCATCCTAGTCTTGATCCAGCCACTCGAAGCAATCCTTGCGACACCTCCGTCCATCTAGCTACTCTTCTTCAAGCATCATCTCATTTGCATCTAGCATAAGTGCAACATTTACTTTTCTTCCAACCCCCCTGCTTCACTACAAGCACTTTGATTGTTCAAACACACAGCATGCATCTTGCATAAAGCACCTGTCAGTTCGAGCGTATGCTCTAGGCTTGCCTGTTAATGGAAACATGCCCATCAGAAACTCTTACTGTTCAGACCCGCATTCATGCATCATGTCATCTATGAGACTATACGAGGATTAAATCAGACTTTCAAGTATTAGTTTGATTCTGTGAAGTAGAGACCGTACTTCGGTACGGGCAGTGTGTGGGGTGCTTAACCTCTTCCCACCCTGTAACCGTGATCCCTTACCTCGAATCTCTGACCGCAGATCAAAAGGAGTCATTTTAGAGAAAGGAATCTTCGGATCCCCTTCTCTAACGTTTCCACGGGGTCTAGCCGACTGTAGATTCGAAATAACTGGCTAGTGGCGACTCTGGTCTTACATAAACTCATCTAAACACATCCAGCTTAACACAACAACCAAACAAAGCCCTCGAGAACGAGGCAAGCCAGTGGCACAAACGGCGATTCGCACGCACGCACCTCTTCTTCTTTTTCCGAAAGGAAAGGGACGACGTCGTGTGCGAGCGCGGAACGGCGAGGGTCCACACCTGGCTCATGAAACTTCTCGTATTCATCAATCTCATTCATCAAAGGGTCCACCACAGGTAACATATCAAATAAGGATCCCTTGGCACGTATCTAACAATGCACATGGTGGTGCCCAATTCAACATCATGGCATATAAAATCAACATCACATATGCGGTAATGCCAACACTTAATTCTTAACAATATGGCCCATACGGGCTTTATCTCTTTACATCAATGGTTATATTAGTATGGGGTTGAGGGGTGTTCATTAACGTAACATCTATATACAATATCTCATAGCAAACAATGCATCAATCATCCTAAGCATGTGACAACGTAAATCGAGCATAATCTCCACATAAGCATATACATTATCACAATTCCTTCTCTAAACAACTAAGCATAGATCATGATTCACATACATAAAAATATTCAAAGTACACATCAAGGAATACCATACAAATTCTAATTACACGTAGAGATTTCAACAAGGATGATTTCAAGAGATCATATAACAAAAACTCTAATTTCTAAGCATAAAATCAACATACAACTTAATATCATCATGGCTAGGCTTAAAGGAAATCCCCACCTCCTAAAGTTGGATGATTTGCATTGGTGTTAAGGCTGTGTAAATTCGCTCAGATCCAAAACCTATGATGTTGAATGAAAATCACGAGGTTAGGGTATAAATCGACACGGTTTTCACTGATTTGATCACCTAGGGTTAGAATTTTACTTAGGGTTAGGGTTTAGGATAGACTTAGGAAATAAAATCATGGTTTACCAGTTCATACTTCTCACAACAGCGGCTCAACTCGAAATTCTAGCGGGTTAACTCGATTCGGCTCGGTTCTTCTTCCTTTCCTTCTTTTCTTTCTTGATCTTTCTTCTCTCTTTCCAGCTTGGGACAGATGTCTAGCAACGATGGCAACAACAGGGGTTTAGGCCCTCTTTTCTTTGACAAAACTCTCCCATAACAGCCCCCCCTCTCTCCTTACTCGAACTCTCTCCCTCTCTCTCTATTAAGGCTTTCTATAGAGGGCAGGGAGCGTTCAAGGGAGCTACATATAGGGTTTCATGGTCGGTGCATAGTCGGTGAAGGATACGACGCAAAAGAGCTTCGATTTTCCCGGTTTGAGTGGGAAACGGTGCGAATCCCACACCTCGCGATCTAAATCCCATGGGGACCATCCAAAGGTCGGGTGGAGTCCACATGAAGGACCTAGAAGAGACCCCGAGCGTCCATGCAAAACGTTGGTTCGGATCTCGACCTATCTTAGTTTAGACGGTGATTTGGAGCGGGATTGTTGGGTCGAGGTTTGATGAATGGCTTCAGAAGACTGCATCTAGGAGGGGTACGGACTCGGTGAACGGTTCGGATGGCTAGTATGGGGCCCACTTGACGAATGGCTAGGATCGCCAGGGATGGTGGAACGGCCAGCATGCCAACGCATGATGGGGAAGACGGAACCCATCTTTGGTGCGGGCGTCGCACGGTCAAACGCTGTTTGATCGTCACCACTCCTGCACCCAGTGCACAAGGGTCACACCATAATGTTTGTGGTGAATCCACTCCATCCACTAGGTCGGCGACATGATTTTAGATCATGACAAAAAAATGGGGCAAATCCTATCCGGTGGGCCATCTAGGGTCCAATTTCTAATTAAGGCATTTGTAGGATGATTTGAGGGCTGAAATTCGACGTGTACGGTTAAAATATGCCCAAAAGCTCATATATAAAATTTCGCGTGAAAAAGATTGTCAGAAACTAAAATACTTAAAAGTGTCACTTTAACTTAAGTTAACCAATGGCATTTTCATAATTATTTGAAAACTGCGAGAGTTTTAAAATTTGATCTTTCTATGACACTTATGGGATCATTCTAAGCAACTTTTGTAAAAGGTCCCCTATCGGATCTCCTACGGATGGTCCGTTGTCTTCAAAATAAGGTAAACATATGATATTTAATCGAAATAAAATAAAATAAAATTTTGAAAAATATTTAAATACTTTCTAAAATTCTGGGGCATTACAGAAATTAAAGAACGTTTACGCGAAGAACTCTCTAGAGAATCAGTTGTATCTGATGCTCTAGTTATTCAACCTGAAGATGATGGAGGGGGACGATGTTGAGGGCCACATCAACAACTTCAATAGGCTCGTTTGTAAGTTATTGGACATGGGAGAACAATTGAAAGATGAGTACTAAGCATGCATCCTATTGAATTTTCTTACAGATTCGTATGAGTCGTTTAAGAACTCTTTATGTGCGGGAAGGGAGATCATCAATGTTGAGACTGTCATCTCTACCCTTCAGTCGAAGGCCATGAGAAAGAAGAGTGGTGACGTAGGGTCATCTTCCGATGCATTGATTATAGGGGGGATTCTGATCAGGATACTGGATCATCTCGTTCGAGATCCAAGTCTAAAGGCAAGGGGAAGGGTAAGCTGAAGTGTTGGGCGTGTGGTTAGACATGGTACATGAAACGGATTATAAGAATCCCAAATCGAAGAAAGAGAAAACAGGTGAAACTTCTAGGGAAGTTAATACTGCAGAATCATCTGAAGGTGGCAGTGATATGTGTGAGGTCTTGACGGTGTCAAAGACGGGGTCTCTCAATGATGAGTGGGTCATGGAATCCAGAGCTTCGTATCACATGTGCCCTGATCGGGGCGTTTTTGCTTCATACAGGGAGTATGAGGGCGGTTTAGTATTTTTGGGTAATGAATATGTCTGCAAAGTTGTGGGGATTGGATCAGTACGCATCAAGATGTTCAATGAGATCGAATGGACCTTTACTTAAGTGAGGCACGTTCCCAGGTTAAAGAAAAATATGATTTCTCTTGGTGCACTTAAAGTGATGGGGTGCAAGTTCACCAATTTTCATCGATTTTGCAAGGTTGTAAAGGGGGCTCTCGTTATTATGAAGGGACAGCGGCATAAAAATATTTACAGGTTGATTGGAAGTATTTCATTAGGTAGAGCTGCAATAATTATGGCAGATTCCATGTCTGCACGTATGTGGAATGCATGCTTAGGCTACATGAGCGAGTGGGGCATAGAGGTACTTTCTGATTATTTTTTAATTCCAGTTGGCTTTAAAGTCTATTAGTAAAACGTGCTAGCTCATGCATATATTTTGAAGCTAAAAACTGATTATGATTGTAAATTCAAAGGCCAACGCATGCCCATTTCTCAATTAGAGACACTTTGTTATTGTCTGATTTTTAGTTATTCGATAACACTTAACAGAAGGGAGAGTGTGAAAACTTATTGAGGAAGATCACCATCTACCTCAAGTGTGCAAAACCTTGAATCCACAAGGTATAATGACTCTTAAATCCACAAGAAGTAAAGGAAAATTTGAATTATTTTATTGATGTTTGTTTAATGTGTATTTTTCTCAATTACACCACTAATAAAGAAGAAAATAAAAATCAAAATTTGTGATTATTAAAAGCAGCAAAATTCTAATTCTAAAGAAGAAAACTCATTTAAAGCTTAATTTGCCAAAAGCAAAAGTAATTCTTAGCATGATTACAAGTAATTTCTAAAAAGATGGAAATCTAAAAATAAGAAAACACTACAAAAATTGAAATTTGTAAAGATTGATTGGTTGTGTGTTCCATAAGGATACCCGGATCAAAAGTTATGGTCGATTTATGATTCACACTTCAAATGATAGTTTCTCCCTATCCGGAATGAAAATCTTCAATTCAAACGTACTTGGGACCCAGTTACATCACGCCTTATGTAGGATTGGGCCTGAATCTGACGGACTACGTCCACTTTTATTTGGCTTTTTTTAGGTCTAGCCATGCTAAGAATGTATTTGTGCCATGCCCTACATTAGACCCCTCTACTTGGAAAATATTTATCCAGAGTTATCCAACAGATTGGGCTCGTAATACTCATACAGATCTGTCACAACGAAAGTCTATGACATCTACATGTCCTCAAGAGGATTAATGGGGCTAGCACAACACACGGACTTATGTTATCCTCCATTAAACTCTTCTGGATGAGTTTATTCACTTGTCCCTGTAAGATCTCGCGTTATTTTGGACTAATCTAATAATGTGGGCGATTAAGCAAACTTTCTCTTAGTACAATATCAATGCAGTGTTGTATATCCTGCTTGAAAGGTAATCAATCAAGAAGAAGTTCATCGGGCATGATTGCCTTGAATTCTTGTATCACTAGCTTTAACTTCTCTAGAAGATTGGTGGCCTATAATTCTTTTCCCTTCTCAATTAATACATTGATCTCCCCCATCTCCTCATATTCTTTGATGATCTTTGGGATGTTTGTAGGTTCTACTTCTTTTTCATTTATAAGTAATATATTGACCCCCCCCTATCTTCTTAGATTTTTTTACGAAATCTGTCATGGTTACAAGAGACCGCCCCTCCACTTGAGAAGTCTTAGGTTGGTTCTCTTTATTTATAGGGGTGAGGATAATCGTTCTACTATCTTTAATAAATAGAAATATGTTATCCCGACCTCTATGCATAGCATTAACATTATATACCATGGTCGACCAAGTAATATGTGGCAAGCTCCTATTTCGACTACATCACACATTACCTCATCCTTATAATATTTACCAATTAAGAAAGGATTATGACATTATTCTGTTACCTTTGTTTTACAGCCCTTCTTGATCCATTCAATCATGTACGGAGAGGGGTGCTTTTTTGTCTTTAATTACAGCTTTTCCGCCATGATTTTTTACATGAAACTCTCCTAATATCGATAATCACATTATAGACTTTTTTATTTACACTGCACATCGTTCAAAAGTGTTGTGCCACTATACATTTATATTCACCTTTAGTGTGTATAACAGCTTCCTCACGATTAAAGTAGTGGCTTGCAATTCACCATTATTGGGTGGTTGCCTGCGATTCATCACCAGTGTCGCACCACAAACATGATGATTGCAAGCTCCATCGACAATCTCATGTTGCTCATTATTACAAACGCGGGTTTGTTCATGGCTTGCCGATTATCCCCCTGGAAAGCTTCAAGCATCACCGTTATATAATTAGTCCTTAGAGCATCGTCCATAAGATTGTTGCTTGTACCATCATTACATTCCATCGAACCAAAGAAAATCTCGCTCTGATACGAACTGACACAAGGAAGAGCATGAAGAGATAATGAGGAAGATTACCATATGCCTTAAATGTGCAAAACCTTAAATCCACAAGGTATAATAGCTTTTGAATCCACGGGAAATAAAGGAAAATTTGAATTATTTTATTGGTGTTCGTCTAATGTGTATTTTTTTTTTTCCAATTACACAATAAATAAAGAAAACTAAAATCAAAATTCGTAATTACTAAAAGTAGCAAAATTCTAACCCTAATAGAAGTTACCTAAAATTGTAAAACTCATTTAAAGCCTAATTTTTCAAATATAGAAAGTCTAGATAAACCTTACTAAAGGAATCCTAGCATGATTACAAGTAATTTTTATAAAAAAATGAAAATTTAAAACTTTAAAAATAAAGAAACACTACAAAAATCAGAATTATTAAAAATAGTAAAAGAAATTCCTAAAATTCTCTTTTTATCTAAAAAAATAATTTTTTTCTTAAAATCACATTTTTTATTATTTAGAAGCGTGCATTTTCTTGCAAAATGGACTAATGCGACCTACTTTGTGGGTTAGTTGACCCAAAATGGACTATTATAATAAAGATTGATAGGTTGTGTGTTCCATAACAATACCTGGATAAAAAGTTATAGCCGGTTCATGGTTCACACTTCAAATGACAGTTTATACCTATTCGAAATGAATTTCTTTGATCCGAACGTGCCTACGGCTAGAGATGAACACGAGCCAAGCTAGCTCGGTTAACTAGCTCAACTCAGCTCGAATAAGATCGATTCGACTTGGATCAAAAGCTAGGTTCGAGTCGAACCAACCAAATTCTTTTAGCTCAAAATAATTTCGAGCCGAGTTCGAGCTAACCCGATCTCGATTCGAAGCTCGACTCGAACTTGGCTTGGTTCGACTCGGTCCAATTTTAAATACCTTAAATATATATAATATATATAATATACATATAGTATCGATTGAATTCGAGCGCCCTAATCCCTACCCTTTTAAAAAAATTTGCCTGAACCTTTTTTTTTTTCGCCCCAGCCGACCTAAACTTGGCTCGAGTTAGCTCGAGTTGTTGATCAAACCGAGCCAAGCTCGCAAGTCAGGCTCAATGACCGAGCCAAGCCGAACTCAAGTTGGGGTAGGCTGTTGGCCGAACCAAGCCGAGTTGCACTAATCTCGACTTGGTTCTACGCATGTACAGCTCTACTTAGGGCCCAATCATATCATGCCCAATGTAGGACTGGGCCTAGATTTTATGCATTACATCCACTTCCATTTGGCCTTCTTTTGGTCTGGCTATGCTAAGAATGTACTTGTGTTATGTCCTCCATCAACACTCAATCTTATGTATTTACTAGTAAGTTTCTTTTTCTTTTTCTTTATATATATATATATATATATATATATATATATATATATATATATATATATATATATATATATATATATATATATATATATATTGGACGTTGACCCACCAGATAGAAACATGTTTCTCTACTAATTGACTTAAAAAAAATTAAAAAAATAAAAAATAAAAAACTCACTTCCTTACCAAGGAAAAGAAACTGACTTTTCTCTCTTTTATTTCTCAATTTGATGAAATGTCACAGCTAATTAAAAATCTTATCATGCAACAAAAGCTTAAAATTCTAATTTACGGTGCTCCAAGCTCACGATAGACATGTCCACACAATCAAACGATCCTGGCCATCCATCACGTCCAGCTGGCTCTTCATAAGCAACCATGCAAAGATCACATTCATTGGGTGATTCTAATCATTTGATCGGTGGCCTATAAAAAATGAACGGTCGAGATTGTTTATGACAAATCGGTTCAATCAACGTTCTGGATCTCATGTACACGGGCAATGCTAGCTGAGATTGAGTGCTTAACTTAGAAGTTAGAAAAAGGTAGAAAAAATGGGCGTGCCCATGAGAAAAAAGAGGGTGCTAATGTGAGTTATGCGTGGGGCTGTAAATGGCTGTAAAAGAGACTGGACCCATTTAAACCCAACCCAGACCCCACACGTTTGTTAAATTATATGGATCTGGGTCCAAAAACAGACCCAGATGCTAAATGGGTTTAGATGTGGTTTCTTATATATTAGGCCCGACCCAAGCCCATTTAGTAAATGGGCAGGTTTGGTTTATGTTGCTAGAGACCCTTTTAGGCCCGAACCCCTTTAGACCGGGTTTTAAACATGGTAAAAATGCTTGCGTATCAGATTTAGACCCAGGCCCATTAGACCTGACCCATTGATAAATGAGTTTGGATGGATCTTCCTCTACCAGACCCAGACCTAGACCCAGACCCATTTATAAATGGGTCTGATGGGTGACTCGGACCCAACCTAAACCTGACCATTTAGTAAAAGGGTCTGGGTCTAAAATTTGGACCCAGACCCATTTAGTAAATGGGCGGGTCTGGTTCTGCATAAAATCATTGTGGAGACTATTATGTTAGTTCTGCACCATTTACAAAATGGTGGTGACTCTTCAAATGTACACAGGGCATGGCTTTACAGCAATCTAGACCGCCAAAATCTCTGACTCAACTATGGACAGAGCATAATCGAAGAACTGAACTCCGAAGATACTTTTAAGCATCCATTTGATAAACTATTAAAAGGATGGTTAGGAATACTACATCAGCATGATTTGAGATACATGCTCTATCCATAATGACATCCACACAATTTAGATGGTCTAGATTGCAGAGCATGAGTCCCACCATTTTCAGGATGGTGCTAAACTAACATAAGATTGGGGACTGCTCTGGCTTGGACCTAGACCTACCGGATTTAATTGGAGGGCAGCCAGCTGTCACAATTAGGGGTGTTTGGATAATAAGTTGCTTTGAATAAGCTACTTATGTCATAAGTACCTTTTTTTGGTTTCTACTTATTCAGCACATAAACATATTTGGTAACCAATATGTATACTTATCAACCAAAAAGTGGAAAAGCATATTTGGTTTTTGTTTAGTCTCCCTCACTTCCACCATCTACCATGTGGAGCCAACCTTTGATGTGGACCAGTGATTATGTGGGCCCCTCCTTTGATGTGGGTCATCCATCATACGGGGCCCACCTTGGATGTGAGCCATTCATCATTATGGTCAGACCTTTAATATGCACCATTCATTATTTAGGGGCCACCTTTGATATTGGTCATCCATCAAGTGGGGCTCACAATCAATGTTATTGTCCATCATGTGGGACCCACCTTCAGTATCCACCAACCACCATGTGGAGCCCACCTTTGATGAAGACTGTCCATCATGTGGGCCCCACATCTGATGTGGGCCGTCTATCATGCAAGGCCCGCCTCGGATATGGGTCACTCATCATTAGGGCTAACCTTCAATGTAGACCGTCTATCATGTGTGGCCTACTTTGGAAGTGGGTCAACCATTATACCATGCCACTTTGGAAGTGGGCCTTTTATCATTATGGGCCGACCTTTGATGTGGATCATCCATATATGGGCCCACATTAATATGGGGTCATCCATCATATGGGGCCCACCTTTTATGTGGACCATCCACTGTATGAGCTCCACCTTCAATGTGGACAGTCCACCGCATGGGAGCTCCTTTGACATGGTCAGTGAGAGAACCTCCTTTGACTTGTACTGTGAGAGAGAAGTAGAAAAGTCATAAAAAGCCAAAAATAAGTACTTATTAAGATCAAATAATTTTGTTATTTTGGCACATAAGTTACTTTTATAATGATACTTACCAAACTAACTTAAATAAAGAAAGTAATTTAATTACTTAACATAAGTTAAAATATAATTTATTTGGTGCTATCCAAACGGGCCCTTAGAGCCCACTCAAAGCATTTTTACTCCTCCCATCTCTGACAGGGAAGCCCACTGGGCCCTTCCCCCACCTGAAGGCAAGGGCTCTGTGGGGCCAACTGTGATGTACTGGTTTTATCTACACCATTGATCCATTTTTTCAGATCATTTCAGTGCATGAACCAAAAAAATGAAGCAGATCCAAGGCTCAAGCAGACCACACAACAGCAAGCAGTAGTGATAATGATGCTCACCGTTAAAACCATCCAAGGCCCACCATGATGTTTATTTGCCATCCTACCTGCTCATAAGGTCACATAAACCTCAATGAAGAGAAAACACAAACATCAGCATGATAAAAATTTCTGCCGCTCTTAAGAAGTTTATAATGGTCGCATAGCCATTCAATCCCCACTGTTGTCCACTTGAGCTTTGGATCTGTCTCATTTTTTAGTTCATACATGATCTGGAAAAACGGATGGACAGCATGGATGAAACCCATGCATCGTGGTAGGCCCCACAGACCTCTGCCTGGACATCCAGGTTGGGCCAAGACTCAATCAGTTTCTTTCTAACAGTAGCTTACTATATCCAAACATATCTTGCCACACCAGGGATAGAGGGAGCTTGGTCCAGGAAATGGTGTATCCCATCAGATTGACAGTCTTGATCACTGAATCATGGTCCCATTTGTACAAAACCATACACATCGGATGCTATATACATCCCAATCTCCACCACATGCTACCCATGCATCACAATCAGAGCTGTTTCTGGTGGGCTCCAGTTAGGGCTCTCAATGGAGCGGGTCAAATCCGAGATCCAATTCGCTCTGAATCCATATAATGCAGATTTGGATCTTGAAATAGGTCCAATTAGTTAAATGGAGTCGATTTGGATCTTAAAATAGGTAAGATTACTTAAATGGACCGGATTTGGATTCACGGGAATATATCCGAGTTCGATCCAAATCCAATTAAGATCCGACTCATTGTCACCTTACTGTATATGTTATATTCATGCTGGCCATCCATTTTCAGATTATTTTATGCCATGTCTCAAAATTGAGACATGCCACTCTTAGATTGTCCATACCACAGTAAATAGTGGGTTTTGCATCATTTTTCTACTAAATTAAATATATTACATTATATATTTTATATTTTTTTTTTTTTAGATTTGTAATAGGGTGGATTCGGACCTAGATTCGGCCTGAATCCGATGGTTATATGGATTTTGGATCGAAAATGGATCTAGCAATTTATAAGTGGATAGGATATGGATATCACCTTTTGGATCTGAGTTGGACCCGAATCCATCTACAGATATATGGACTTGGAGCCATATCCAACTGGATCCGGTCCAGATCCGACCCATTGAGAGCCCTAGCTCCAGTGCCATGGGCCAAAATTGTACCATATCCCAATTGGGTTACATTCAATGTGGTGGAAGATGAGATAGTTATTATTGTCCAATTGAGCCATGGTCCATCTGTAACAGCACCCACATGTCAAACGGTTCCTACCAATTCAGATATTAGATTGAGTGAAATACCAATTCGATGGTTGAAATAGGTGGCCAGGTGAACTAGAAGATGAATATGGGACTCTGATTTCATCATTGATAAATTCTTTCCTTTGGGAATGATCTGTTGTGGAATTCAATATAGTTGAATCTCATCACCATCTAATCGAAATCCATTCATTATACGAAATGGGCCACTTAGTCCCACTGCCTTCCAACATCATTGAAGCAAGTGGGGTCCACTACCACAACAATATTTGATCTCTCAGCTTGTGCCTTATCAGAACAAACTTCTGCTATGCATGCCTTCCAGTTCATAGGGTCCACTGATCATCTGACAATTCTTATGGCCCATTTGAATAGTGAATTACCACAGTATTATAATGTAAAAGTGTCATTATTATAACTATTCTAATGGTTGTTTCAACACATTATTTAGTAGTTGTAATAAGAGACAGGCAAAATGATTTGTTGTCATCACAAATTTACAATACAATATTGAAATTAGTGTATTTTTCATTGATTTCTGAACCCTGTAAAAATGAGAGCGGATGGAATAGCTTAGTGGTTGTTACCCTAACCGTGTGGGGCCCATCGTGATGTATGTTTTATATATCCACGCCGTCCATCCGTTTTTCCATATCATTTTAGAACGTTATAGCAAACCCTAAGAAGATCCAAATATCCGGTGGACCATACCACTAGAAACAGTGATGAATGACTATTAAAATATTTTTGTTGGCCACAACAGTTTTAGATCAAGCCGATCTTTATATGTTTCCCTTCATCCAGATCTTCTTGACATTATCAACAGATTGGATTGCAAATAAATATTATTAAAACCTTAGTATAGGCTCTTTGGAATTTTTAATGGTGGGGCCTCAACCAAAACTGTTTCCAGTGGTATGGTCCACCTGAGGTTTGAAACCGCATAAAGTTTGGAACCCCATCCTTAAATGGGCTGGAGAAAACAGATGGACGGCATGGATATAAAAAGTATCACTCATGTTGGGCCACACGGTAGGGTTAACACCCACTAAGCTGTTCCCCAGGTAACACCTAATGCGCTCCCAGCATAAACATGTGGGCCTGGACTCAACCTTGGGCTCAGCATAACCATGCGGGCTAGACTCAGTCTGGACTATTAAGTTCCGTCATGGGCCCAGTTCGGGCTTTGGGCCTACATTACCCATCCAATTAAAAAGGGAATTATCTTGTGTTTACAGATCCATATAAATTACAGTACTCCTAGTTGAAGATAGACACGTGGACAATATAATCAACCAATCCCGGCTATCTATCAAGTTCAACTAACTCTTCATAGGCAACCATGCAAAGATCACATTCATTGGGTGATTCTAATCATCTGATCAGTGGCCTATAAAATGAACAGTCAAGATTATTTATGACAAGTAGGTTCAATCAACAATTTCAACCATCTATTTGGAGGATCCTAAGCATATCAATTTTGAATAGGATTGTCCACATGCCTGTTTGGGAAGTCCACTAAAATGGGATTTTCAATGGGCCAGGCCCACACCAAGCAAAACCAAAATTTTGAATTGGGTGGGCCCTACCAGTTCAAAATCCGGGCTAAAGCTAATCACATGATGGGCCCATTGACAGCCCTCCCACCAAATGCAGATAATAGCATGGATCCAACAATTAAGACCCGTTCCGGAAATCATCCCGGTCCACTCATCAAGTGGGCCCCAACAAGTAAGAAATTTAAAAAAAAATGCATTCAAAATTCACATACGGCCCCTCCAACGAGTGGACAACCAAATTTTCATATGTAGCATACACATGGTAGGTTACTTATGTGGTTGGCAAAATCCTCTCCGCGATGTAAACAGGACCGCACGATGATCTTGACCCACATAATAAATATTCCTCTTAATCCCCACCGACGATACTAAAATCAGATGCCGACAACTAGTAACATTTTAACTCACCCAAGATTTTGAAACTTTGGGAAACTTAAAAAGCAAATAAAGCTCATCAATAGCAATTGAAATTGCAATCACAACAACAATCACTGTGACCGACAAAAACCCGGCCCGCGTTGCAACTGATAATGCAGCCACAACAATAATCACTGTTGGACAAGTACAGGACCCGCTAAATAACTGCAATGCAACCACCACGATTTCTCCGTTCTAGCTGAGCCTCAACAACAATAGGTTAGAACTCAGGCCCAGTAATTAATGGGACCGGACGTTAGCAAAAAAAAAAAAAAAAAGTGGGCCCAGAGGCGGCCTTCTTATTTAAAACTGATGGATGGTGGGTCCAGCCCAGAACGAGACGCGAGTCCTTCATTAATGTGGCTCATGAACTGGGCTAGACCTGTCCCTAACAGGTTGTTTAGCCGCTAACGTTATGGTTAATTGGACGTCTAATCCTTCCTATCAAGATCACACCAAATGAAATTACCGACGTCTCGCAATATTTTTAAAAATAATTAAGAAATTTTAATTGGGTTATTTCATTTAAATGTTAAGGGATTATATTGGTGATGATGGTCCACTTCTGGCCCAGTAATCATATGTTATGATGAACTCGATCCAGGTCAGGCAAGTTTGGATCAAAAGCATAATCATTCATAAAGAAAGATAGAAGAGTGAAAAGTTAGGAAAAAAAAACAAAATGTTTTCAATGGCCCATTTGGATTGTGGGGCCTACAAAGTCAAGGATTAAGCCTTTATGTCCATTTTGGTGGGGCCCATGCATGGAGTGGCTATTTTCCTCAATCACATTTTCTTTCTATCTTTTTGGTTAGTTTTTTAAACTTCAAGTAATTGTCATTAACAGATGGATGTGATGGTAATGGGGCCCACTAAAATCGGGATTAAGTTCGGACGTATGTGCACTGATAAAAACCATCTCAAACTTAATAGATGGAGTGTGGCCCCAATACCGCACTAATTGAACGGTGAAGATTATCTAATTGGTTGTGATCAAATGGATGATAACAAAGAAAATGGTCAACGATCCAAATTCAATAAGTGAAATTAGAAGGTTAAGATGGTTTGATCAGAGTGAATTTTGATCAATGCTCCATCCACGATGGGGCCTACGGTTCGGTGGTCCCGATTTCCATACATGTATGCAACGTGTGCACCGGATGAGACACCAAAACTTACAAGATAGTGGTGGAATATCACCCCTAATCAAGCCCTAATTAATTTCCATAATTGACACACAGCCAATGTTCAAAGGCTTTCCCAAACTCAACTTAGTGATTGACTCTGACTACCCAACTTACCAAATTTCAATTTCAAGTTGGAGTTTTCTATTTGAGGATTTATGTGATACTCTTGTTACCTATGATACTTGATACACAGGCACTAAGAAATTGTACATATGGAATCCATTAACTCAAGTTAATCCAAGTAAGTCCGGGCTGTAAAAATCAGATTATTTGAACAATCCTAACCTTTGATCGGCAGATACTTTTTACTTCATACAGGTCCACTGAATATTTTTCGATTTTAATCTTCCAATAAATGTCCACCCATACCATAGTTAGATAATCAAATAAGTGTAATTTTTTGTTAATGGTACATCGAAATTAGGAAACATAAAATTTTACTTAATTGTATGCCACGTACGTGATTTCTAAGTATTTTCTAAGTGCCTGTGTATCATCCATCATCCTCTGCCAGAGTATCAAAGTTTTCTCATTTTGTTGTTACAGCATAAATACAAATTAGAACCTAGCTTTCATATTCTAACTGATAGAAATGATTCAGACAATGCATGAGTATGCTAAGCTAGCATGCAACCCTGTCTATCCCATCAACATGTCATGCATGTAGGACATCCGATACGTTACAAAGGTCGGCCGCAACATGAAGATCACTTGGAGTGAAAATCAAGCTGATCCGCTCATTAGGTGGGCCATGCCATTATGTAGAGTCAATTAATTTTTGTTCATCAATTTAGATGGTGTGACACATGATTTTTCAATCGGTGATATTCATATTTGGGCCCACCTTGTGGACGGATCAGATGTGCTCCAAATGGGACATGTCAGCATGAAATAAAGGGTTACATGCTAGCTAAGGATGCAATGACTTGTAGGTGGTGATTCCTCTTCAAACTTCAACAATGGGATGTGACTCACAACCTAACTTGGAGACCTTTGGTCTTTTAATTTTCAACAACTAAGCCTTAGGATCGATTCTAAAAGAAGCTTGTTCATCTCCTTCTTCTACAAGGGTATGTCGGGCCCACCATGAAGATCTCCTGGCCAAGGCATCAGGCCAATCAAACCATCAGGCAGGCTGCTCCTTCGAAATCAATGGATAGCAGATGATCCAACCCATTGATTTTGCATCAGGTGATCTTTCCAGTGAGGCCCACTTTTTGCATGGCTTGGATCTCCTGCAAGTGCCAACATGTTATGTGGGTACGGTATCTAATTCGTCCAAAAGTTCGGATCCACCATGAAGATCACCTGGCACAAAAATCAGGACCATCGACTGGCAGCTGTCTATTGTCTTCTACATTATAGCCCACCTGATGAATGGATCAGATATGTTTTCATCGTGATTGGCCACAGATTTTGAACGTCTCGGATGTCATACATAATTATTTCATTTTAATGCTGAGGAAGGTGAATGGATATGATCCCTCCATTAAAAAATGCACGTACACGACTGAGTACTTAAGGCTGGCAAGAGAATCACATGCAAGGATTTGTATTTCTTCGGTCACGTGGTCTGATGTGGCATTCTACTCGTTTTCTTATTTTTTACTACTGTAGCCACATTTTTCAGCCATCCAAACCGTTGGTCAGATGCAACTCACCACTGACTACCCATATCCGACGTTAGAACTTGGAAGATCCTAGTGACCAATGTTGAGCTTTTTCTATTTTTCAGTATAACCGTCCAATGGAGGAGATTTTTTGGGCATGATTAATCCACTGTGGGGACCAGCTAACAAATGGTATGGATCATTAAAATATGCCCTCAATTGTACAGACTGAAACCCAAGTACTGTGTGCATAATCTCAGCCGATGATCATATAACTCCAAACGATCAACGGTAGATCGTGCGGGTTAGAAAGTGAAAGATATACTAGGGGCCATACATGCATAGATGAGAAAAACCAACATGGCAAACAAAGAAGAATGGGGTGAATTTCTCAAAAAAAGGTGGTAGAAAAGTGATAATTTGGGACCCAACTATGATGATTCCATGCATCCTTCTTAAAATCTTTCGTACAGCGAAAGCAATGGTTTTACCGAAAGAGAAGATCTCAGGTCCATTCGTTTGCACCACTAGCTATGGTCCATCCATCAGATAAATATATCATAGTAAGTGCATGCAACGGCCAAACCGTCCAATAGGTTTGTCACATCACGAGGATCAATCCACTCATATACCGTGCCATTCTTTTATTTTCTATTTATCAACGACTAGATATTGTTTTCTGTTGTGTGGCCCACTTGATGAATGTATAGAGCTGGTTTTGGCATCAAATGATCTTCATGGTGGAGCTAACCTATTGGAAAGGTTGGATGTCTCATGCACTTAATAGGATGTAAGGATCTTCTGGGTGGACCATAAGTTATGGTCCAACCCGTTGGACTTGAGACCTTTCTAAATGAAGACATGAATGTAGAATGGGAAATGCCATACACACCCTTTTTTTTTTTAATACGCATACCCTTGTTTTCGGATAGTTGTACTGCGATCTAGACCGCCCAAATCTCTTCAAACGTACACGTGGCATAGTTATTCTGCAATCTAGACCGCCAAATCTCTGACTCAACTGTGGACGGAGCATAACAGAAAATCTCTGATTTTACCCTTCGAATTTGGACCATTCATTGTTTACTTTTAAAAACATCCATTTGATAGCTATTAAACGGATGGTTACGATTACTTCATCAGTATGATTTGTGATAAATGATCTATCCACAAGTTGGATGGTCTGGATTGCTGTACGTCAGTGCAATGTGAATAAGCTGAGTTACCACCATTTTCCAAAATGGTGATGAACTCACATACTAATCTGCATCCCAAGAAGAATGGACCCCACATGAGTCTGGAGAGAAGCTCATGTAGCCATCATTCTCACCCACACCCCCTTCCCGGGAATAACGGGTTGAAAGAAAATTAAAGTCGGGAGATGATACAATAGCGATCTCTCCACAGGACACGTGGCAGATTGATGCATCAATGGGGCCCACCAATATATTGACCCCTATAATGGACGGCTGATATTTCACAAACACAACAAGTAGACCCATTCACTACTTCTCTTTTCATTTTTGTTTCCCAAATGAATATGTAGCCGTTAACATTGTCGTTTTCTACCATCGGTTCTTGATCGACGGTTTGGATGGATAGAACCGCCCATTCCATGTGCGTTTTCAACCATTTATGATCCAAAGTACGGGTAACTAGATGGACGGATGTGATTGATTTATTACCTGCCACGTGTACTATGAAGAAATGTCTCTACCTTCTTTCATTTACATAATAGCCTTTCCCAATTTTCGCATTTTAACAGGGAAGGCGGACATTTTACGAGGTGGATTCTATGTTCCTCAAAAAGGCTCTTATGGTTACAAACAATGCGCGTGTACCAGCGCAGACCTTACACGTGGCGATGTGGTAAACGTGGGGAAGATCTGACCATCCATCCGGTGGGCCCCACTGTTTAGATGAATCTTCTAGAAAATCAGGTTAGCCTTCTCATTGCATAGGCAGTACGGTGTTATGAGACTTGCATCGACCGTCCATTTCGTTTTTGAACTGTGCTCCACATGGCTAGTTGACAGATCAGATATTCAGATACAGATCATAGGCATGGTGGGTCACGCTAATGAACGGTTCAGATATCCTAGACATGCGTCATCTAAGGTGGGGCTGGCATATACAAGCGTGTGGAAGTGGGAAAGACCGCAACATGTATGATTTGAATATTTAAAATATGCGTCTACCATAAGAGGAATACAGCTCTTCTAATATTCGTTTGACCACGTCATCCAATCTCTCCCGTTTAATCTTTGTTTAAGGGGTTGATGCCATCAGATTAGCTGTCCACAGAATTTCTCTTTTGCATCTGATGGCATGAATACATGTGGAAAAGAACCTTCTTTCAACTCTTTTTTGTCTTTGGTCTTTTGTTTTCTCTATACGTTTTGCTGACGTGGCATGATTCTGTACATGGGTGATCCAAACCGTTGACCTGATGAGATATGCAGATAAAATCTTCAAGAGTGGAATTTTCTACCATTTGATTGATGGCCCGCAAATTATGGTTACGTAGACCGTCCATATTAGAAGAAAATGGTTTGATGATCAATGGGTCAATGGATTTCAGTCGGGGAGATTATTTTTTTTGGTTCTTCGTGGATGTTAAGACACGTCGTATAGACGGTTTGGATCATTGAAACTTGTACAGGATCCTGCACGTCAGAAAAAAAAGAACGTTCTTTTGGGAGATTATACGGACTACGGTACAGCCAACAGGTTAAAGAATTAATCCGGTCCGTCCATCAAGTTTCCCCCACTTTAGATGTATAGCTCTTTTTTGTCAAATACACGAATATCCAAGTACCTTTTCCATCTCGAAGTTAGAATTCAAACCGACGGTCTAAGATGAAAATAGATAATGGCCTAACATTCGTCAAGGGAAATTGGAGAAATGTGATGATCATGGTGTGATTTTTCGAAACACGAGCCACCTATGATAGATCCCACTTGATGCACGGACCCGATGGATACATCGGAAGTGGATTGCGTAGTGGGTCACACACCACCTATCTCCGTGGTGTGCTGACGTGGAAAAGTTATGTCGACCCACCATGATGTATGTGTTATATCCACACAGTCCGTCCATCTTGCGAGGTCATTTTAGGAAATGGGCCCAAAAATGAGGCACACCAAACGTCAAGTGAACCACACCACAGAAGGAAGTGGGGACAACGATGCACCCTGTTGAAACGTTCTTAGGGCCCACCATGATGTTTATTTGTCATCCAACCTGTCCATAAGGTCACATAGACCTAGATGAAGGGAAATCCAAAACTTAGGTGGCCCCAAGAAGTTTTCAATGGTAGTCCCAACTGCTTTCAATGGTGTGGTCCACTTGAGATTTGGATCTATGTTTTTTTTTTTTTTTTGGCTCATGTACTAAAATGATATCTAAAAATGGATGAACGGTGTGGATATAACACATACATCATGGTGGGTTCACATAACTTTGCCACGTCAACACACCTACATCTCCCTGCCACTTGTACGGTGGGAAGATGCCGTTACCATGTTCCGGTGCTTCCGGCTTTTCACCGTATGATTCCCCGTTTGGTGATGAGCAGGACCCTAGATTTCGGCTTATGAACAAAAACTTCGGTAGTCTGGCATGTATTAAGAAATCGTACACCTGCATGCATTTAACTCAAATTAAACCGTCCAGATTGAGGACCCACATCACACGTGTCAATTAACTAACGTCTATGTTGTACGTGAAGTCCTAAATAGCCTATTGGGTGAAACCTGATGGACGGTTAAGATGATAAGTAGTCAATGGTCCAAACTCAACAAAAATGTCCATCAATAAGTGGTTAGATCCTTCAATGAACCTGGTTTTAGGGTGATTACCTGTGCATGGTGGGCCCTAAGAAATGGATGGTAAATATAATTTACAAGCATGCCACGTGTACAGATTTGAGTGTATGCATGTGAATAATCACACACAGCCAAAACAAATAAAAACCACACTAACATATGAATTAGTCCCTCAAAGTGATGAATCATATGATTATATTTAAATGATGTTTGGCTAAAGATAAAGAAAATGGTTATTGTCACCGAAAGCTTTTGTTTTTCTTCACTAATTTTCATAAATAACACTAATTAGATGTGTCTAGTCATGGGACCCACCATGATCGGACGTGCCTTATAAAGCCCTGATGGGCCCCACTTGAATGTATGGATGGATGATCTGGACGATGCCCGAGTTGGGTTTTCTATTCTGATGAGTGGGACCCATGGTTTTCTAATCCAGACGGTTGGTCTGTTGCATCTGACGGTGGATGGGCCATGCACCAAAAAGTTCCAAGATTGGAAGATCCTGAAAATGTCTCTTGGCCCAAATCAAAAGGTTCTGGTTGTCCTATAGAGGATGTTTTTGGGGTAGGGTGCATCAGCAGAATAGACCAGTGATCTAATGAGCCCCACTTGTGTCCAAAGCGTTGAGTCAGGAAACCTACATTTCTATGATCTGAACCGTCCATCTGATGGTCCTTTTAGTTTACTGGCAATCGAATAAATGTTATAGCATCTGGATTATCTGATCCATGGGATTTACAACCTCCAATAAGAAGGTAACCAAGCTAGATGGGCTGACCTGATGGACGGTCCAGATTATGTGGGTCCCATGGTTGTTGGGGTTAGGCAATGGTCTTATTCCAAGAGACAGGTGGCAGATGATCCTCACCGTCTTATCATAATCTGTGTTGAGACGCGCACCTCACTACTGTTCAGAAATTCCTTTCAAAACGTGTCATGCATGGAAAACGACGCACCACCTAATCTCCAACATACGAGGAGTATGGTTGTAGTGATCTAGACCGTCCATTTTATCCTCCCGTAGGAGAACCATGATTCCGAATACGCCAGTCAAGTAATCCTAACTGTTTGACAGGTAGTCTCATGTTTTTGTTTTACCCGTTTGTTGTTGTCCGTCCCTAATTATCATCCGTTGATCTGTGCTATTTCTGTGGTTATGGACCATTTACAGTGGGACCGACTAGATGAATGACCTGGATTAACGGTGGGTGGATGTCGGAAATTTGTCATCTATCCCATACGAATGAAGTACACGAGTACTCGTGTACACGTGGCATTTGGACAACGCTGTGAAAGATCTTAGCTGTGATATAAGCTGTTTCTTCCTATGTCGCGATGTATTGGAACGCTCGGAGCTCAGTAGTTATAAGACTGTAGGGCCCACTGTGATGGATTTATTTTATATCCACTCCGTCCATCCATCTTGCCAGATCATTTTTGGGCATCTCAGGTGGTCCAATCTACAGGAAACAGACACCTATCATTAAAAACTTCCTATTGCCGACCGTAATGTTTATTTGCCATCCAACCTGTTGATAAGATAACAAAGACCTGGATGAATGAAAAACACAAATATCAGCTTGATCCGAAACTTTTGTGGCCCAAAGAAGATTTTATTGGTGGGCAATCACCACTGTTTCCTGTAGGGTGGACCACCTGAAATTTGGATCTGCTTCATTTTTGGGCTCATGCCCTAAAATGATCTGGCAAGACGGATGGACGGCGTGGATATAAAGCACATACATCAAGGTGGGCCCCAGTAAGTTTTTAATGGTGGGTGTTTAATCACCACTGTTTCCTATAGGGTGGACCACCTGAAATTTGGATCTGCTTCATTTTTGGGCTCATGCCCTAAAATGAGCTGGAAAATGGCTAGACGACATGTATATAAAACACATACATCACGGTGGGCCCCACAGTCCCGTAACCACCGAGAGATCCAACAAGGACGCGTGCAATATATTGTACATGGTCTGTCATTAGGTGAGCCACACCAGGATGAAAAATCTGGGCCATGAAAAAGCCTTAATTAGTGGCCCACAATGAAAATACACATGTGGTCCAGATAAACGGACTCAATATCACACACGTTGGCACATTGTCACGTGCGTCGAGTCCAGGTTGTGCGATTAGCAATGCGCGAGTAACCATCTAGTCCCTCTCTCTCTCTCTCTCTCTCTCTCTCTACCACACTATGCAGTGGTGACACGTCTAGCGTACGTTTGACATACATGTAAGTCAATCCAAACCGTCCATCCCGGAGCTTCTACTGTGGATGGACAATAGATCGACAACCACACCAATTGGAAAGCAACATAATCTCTCGACCAGTGATTTCTTTTGGGGCCCACAATACGGACAGTCAAGATAGATGCACACGTATGCCAGTTGCCACGTGTAAATACGAGTCACCACCATTTAAGAAAGCACACCAGTGTCCAACCAGTTTTTAACGGAGCATCTCTCTCTGCCGACGTTCGCTTGCCTGCTTTTTCGTTTCTCTAAATATTAAAATGATTTTAAAGGGGCAGTTCTGGTAAGGTGGTCCATCACGCATGCCACGTCACACCGTGGATGTGGTCCCCAGCGCATGGCACGGCGTACGTGTGTGTGTGTGTGGGGCCCACCTGACGTCTGGGTGGTGCCACCACTTCCTTGGATGCTCCATTCCCCTTCGGCTTTTAGATGGGGATGCGTTCCTTGTCGTACAAGCTCCTCCGTCCAACTCCCCGCGTACGCTCCTTTCCTGTGGGGCCCACCTGCAGACAGAACAGCGAACCTGACAGGTTCCGTCCACGTGTCACCCAATCGGATGTTGCAATGGACTGGCGGCCTCAATGCCAAGAATGCCCTTACTTCGATCCTGAGGCGCTCTTATCCGTTCGAGGCTAACCAATTGGGGCGATCTGCATCGTTGATCCGATAGCCACACTCTACCCGTCACCGAAATGATCGCATCGCAACCGATCAATCTGTTTACTGAGTAAAGATGGTTAAAGAAAGATACAGCTGCGGGCTGAAGATTGGTCGGCTGGGATCTTCTATCAAGGAGATTGATGGGTGGATCAGATCAACAGTCCGGATCACCGACAGGGGGCTTGAGTACACCAGAGCTGAGAGCCTATATTTACTACTGAGGAGATGACGTAAGGAGCTAAGGACACGTGCAACTGACCAGTCTTCGTCAGGTGTAGATCACCACAGTACACCTGCGATCCGAACTGTTCATCTAGTGGGCCATGAAATAGATGGCGTTAGTCCAAAAGTTGCAGTAATGAGACAGGCCACATCGTCATATCAGTACCCTTCAAATGAAGTTAAAAACTTAGATACTCTGGCAGAGTACGATGGATGATGCGCAGCACTAAAGAAATTGCATACAATGCGCAAATCAATACAAAATGGTTTATATGCATCATCAAAGGACAGTTATTGGATGATCACAATTGAAATATACAATGCTTTAATTTCAACAAAGAAGTGTCCATATATTGGTGGTTAGGATTTTTCAACCAATCTGATTTAAGGACTGTCTCTCACCGACACTATCCGATTCCATATTTGTCGTTTAACTCGACGGTCTCATTGATTTGCCAAAATTCATGATGAATTAAGGGAAACGTATAATAATTATAATCTACTTTTTCTCACAACAGTCCAAATATTTGATAAATTTGTAATAATTTTCTTTTTTAAAAGCAAGATAAAACTATTATTTCTCTTATTACTAGCCCATAGCAAATCCCCAATAAAATACAAGCCAAAAGAGGAGAAACCTTTAAAACATAAAAAATAATAATAATAATAAAGGAATAAATCTCAAAGCTCACCTAGGCTCAAGCTTGGGCAAAACCCAAACCCCCAAGCAGAGGAGGAGAAGAAAGAGAGAGAAGAAAAAGAGAACCTCACACCTCAACCAAAGAGAAGTGTCTATTTGTGTTGTTTAATCCGGATGTGTGGTTATATGTGTAATGAATGGCCTAAATTCAGTCAAACGTTGTGGACCCTCGCCGTTCCGCGCCCCCACACGACGTTCTCGTCCCTTTCCTTTCGGGAAAAGAAGGAGAGGATGCGTGAGTGCGAATCGCCGTTTGTGCCACTGGCTTGCCTCGTTCTCGAGGGCTTTGTTTGGTAGTCGTGTTTAAGCTGGATGTGTTTAAATGAGTTTATATAAGACCAGAGTCGCCACTAGCCAGTTACTTCGAATCTACAGTCGGCTAGACCCCGTAGAAACGTTAGAGAATGAGATCCGGAGATTCCTTCCTCTAAAATGACTCATATTGATCTGCGGCCAGAGATTCGAGGTAAGGGATCACGGTTACAGGGTGGGAAGAGGTTAAGCACCCCACACACTGCCCCTACCGAAGTACGGTCTCTACTTCACAGAATTGAACTAACACTTGAAAGTCTGTTTTAATCCTCATACATTCTCATAGATGACATGATGCATGAATACAGGTCTGAACAATAAGAGTTTCTGATGGGTAGGTTCCACTAACAAGCAAGCCCAGAGCATACGCTTGAACTGACAGATGCTTTATGCGGAATGCATGTTGTGTGTTTGAATGATCAAAGTGCTTGTAGTGATATGTACATGAATGCAGGTCTGAACAGTAAGAGTTTCTGATGGGCAGGTTCCACTAACAGGCAAGCCCAGAGCATATGCTCGAACTGACAAATGCTTTATGCGAGATGCATGCTGTGTGTTTGAATAATCAAAGTGCTTGCAGTGAAGCAGGGGGGTTAGAAGAAAAGTAAATGTTGCACTTATGCAAGATGCGAATGAGATGATGCTAGTAAGGAACAGCTAGATGGACGGAGGTGTCGCAAGGATTGGCTTCGAGTGGCTGAATCAAGACTTAGATGGCTTGGGAGACTTGGACCAGTGGTCAGGCTGAGCTGGACCAGGGCTGGGCTCTCCTCACTCTGGCTCTCCTTGGTGGAGGAATGGGCTAAGGGGTAGAGGGACAGATCGCACTCGGGCTGGATGGCTTCGGAGGGATGGATGCTGAAATGGGAAGAGGCTAGGGGTATTTATAGCAGTGGGCAGTGGCAGATTGCGTAAATAATTTTGGACGGCCCCCTGGGGGCCGCCCGTACGGACGGTCCTCGGTTTCCGGCCCGTGGTACGGTCATTTCTCGGGGCTGATGTTTTGACTCGTTGGGTTAATTCGGTGAGTTGACTCAGCGGGTCAACTCGGTGATTTGACTCGGCGGGTTGACTCGGTGTTTTGACTGGACGGGTTGACTCAACGAGTTAACTTAGCAGGTTGACTCAGTGGGTTGACTCAGTGAGTTTGACTTTTTTAGGATTTTTTGACTGGCTTTTCTTATGGGGGGTTTTTCAGGCTGATGTTTAGGAGTGGGTTGACTGGGTTCAAGCTTGAGTTGGGCTATGGATTGGGGCTTACAAGGGTGAGTTTGGCTGAGTTTGGACTTGAGATTTGGGGGTATGGTCCTCCATTCATCCAGCTATCTCTACCAACAGTGTAGCCGAAGGTGGGGTGTCTACAAATGTATACGATTAGAAATAATGTCGAGCATACCAGAGTTATATTCAACTCGAATTGATTGAACGCATGTGTCCTTAAGTGCCAAAGTAGTCAGATTATGATAAAAACCCGTGATGGTTAATCTAATTGTTCAGCCACCAATTATGACAGTGATAAGACGATTTAAAGAGGGAATGGTTAGTCCTTCATAATGTAATCTTTTGCCTAAAGCTAAGGACTTTTTTTTCCAACAATAATAGCATATTAGGTTTCCTAGTAAATTAATAATGGACGAGCAAGATTAAAATTAGTGATGATCGTCAATTTTATTTATTTGTATGAAAGAACATTACAATTAATGGAAAAGAAGAGTGGATTTAGTAGAGAAGAAGATAAATACCTACGGTTGCTAGTGCTGGCAAAAAGGTCATGGAGAATATCAGTCAATAGTGAAAAATCATGATATGAAGTTAACAAAATGTAACTAATGAACTGTCAAGTAAGGACTCAGTGATCAAGATCCAACGACAATGATCATAGATATTTAATCTATTCATAGAGCATACTACATCAATGGCGCTAAAAGTAGCAGATCTGAACTAAGGACTTCGAACTTGCTGCAACATGATTGAATAGAAGTGGGATATCTAAACTGAGAAGCTAAAGTAAGGATAAGCAACATTGCACTGTAGAGTGATTGATTGTCTATGGCAAAGGCCTTAACTTTTTATCGAGTGCTGTTTCTATAGGCTTTTGAGAGTTAGCAGCCGTGTTGTAATCTTCTTGTGAATCTTTTATTGTACATCGACGATGTCCTAGCAAAATTTGGATCCTTTATTGTATGACACCATCATAATTTAATTTACTTCTAATTTCGAATGAACTTTCCCTTAATTGCTCTAATCCTTAGCTGCCTCTAAGAAAATATCAATCGTTTGAAGGAATTTTTTTATTTTATTTTATTCATTTCTGATTTAGGACAATTATGTCATGCGTGAACTAGATTGAAAGGAATCCATCATCGGCAAATCTTTGAGAACTTCTTTCGCACGCTAAGGTTGCACGTGTTGTGCATATGTCGATCACATGCCTTCGAATAATATATTTCCTATTGTAGATGTGCACACGACTCAGTGCATACGACTCTAAAAAGCTTACTTTTCGGAGGCTATACTTGCTGATCATTAAGTGCTTATGGCTCTTCTTTAGTGCGAGTACGATTTCCTTACGTCGTTTGTATGTAAGTGTCAATACATGACAGCTTTTCACTGGGCAATGTGGACACTGACAAGCTAGGTATAAACTGCCAAGTAATTTTAACTTCTAAGATTTTTCACAATAATTATATATAAATGTATAATAATTACAAATTCATTTATTTGTTTCCAAATATATGCATTTACCTAACAATTTTTGTATTAGAAAATCAAATTGACCTTAAGGGCTTATTTCGTCTTTCAATTACAATGATAAATGATTGTAAATGGACAATGATTATTTGCTCTTGTAATTGTGTAATAGCATCACTTATAATTAATTGCAATCATGACCTTACCTAGACGACTTAGCCAAGGTTACCCTTACCATGGAGCCCACCTTTCTAATTTGTTGTATATCCATGTTCTCTATCTATTTATCCAGCCCATTATAAGAGGGGTCTCAAAACTTAAGCAGATCCAATCTCAAGGGGACCACACCAAAGGAAATAGTGGAGATTGAGTGCCCCACCAATAAAATTTTCAAAGCGCCCATAGTAAAGTTTACATAATGTTTATTTGCCGTCGAACTTGTTGGTAATATCAAGAAAATCGAGATGAAGGAGTATACAACAAATACATAAAAGTAGGCCCCACACAATTAGGATAATACTCACTAAGTTATTACTCGACGCTGAATACATTATTTGTTTCACCTACAAATCAGGATAAAAATGACAGTTTTATAATATGAAAATGTAATAATTATAATTTACTTTACCTTAATTTATTTCAAGTGTATTTGCCTGTGGATATAAACAAACATCTGAAAATTATCATGATGGAGAAAGGTAAAAAGAATTTTAAAATGTTTTTCATACATTTTTATGCAATTAAATTTTAAATTCAAACGGCTAGATCAATATATTTTAGTGATAATTTAACATCAAAGAAACGTTAAAATGCATCAATCCGAACAAGGTTCAGATACTGCCAATACACAAGTAAAATAATGTGTAACCATTCCACTTTTTCTTTATATTATCATGTGAAAGCAAAGGGGCCAAGGTAAAGTAAATGTGGTACAGCCTGCCCATCAAGAGTCAATATTCGCTGGCTTAGTATCATATAATTATATTCAATTGAATGTTAAAATTCAAATGGGGCCCACCTGAATTGACACTGGGTAATAACTCCTTGTAGCCACGTGTGGGGGTTGGTGAGTTATAAAAATTCGACCAGATGGCGGTAGAAAACTATCAATCAGGGCCATGCAGATGACCAAAATGGGCATCGCTTCGGTGGATTCTTGATTGTGGAGCCCACCATGATATATGTGCCTTACATCCATTCCGTTTATCTCTTTTGACAGCGCATTTTAGTCAAGATCCCAAAACTTTGAGTAGATTCAAATCTTAGGTGGACTACACCACAGGAAACAGTGGGGATTGACCATTAAAAGCTTCTTGTGGGCCACAAATTTTTTGGATCAATCTGATATTTGTGTGGTCATTTATCCAGGTCTTTGTGACCTTATCAACAGGTTGGATAGAAAATAAACATTCCGATGGGCCCCCAGAAGTTTTTAATGGTGGGTAGTCAATCTTCATTGTTTACCGTGGTGTGGTCCACCTAAGATTTGTATATGCTTCATTTTTTTGAATAATTCCCTAAAATTATCTTTCAAAACGGATGGACGGCGTGGATGTAAGACACATATATTACGGTTGTCATCACAGTTAGAGATCCATCATCCACCAACCAAGGTGGATCCCAGCCTCTCCCGACCAAAATGCCCTTATGGTTAGTAGCTGTGCACTCCTAATTTGTGAAAATGCCAACAATATTAATTAAGTTAAACCGACCATGACATGGGGCCCACTAAGATGGCTTAAAAAGCTAAATTTTGTACTGAAATGAAATCATCATCTAATGGACGGCTAAAATAAGAAATAGTCATGGGATCTAATTCAATAAAGTAATGTCCATTAATTAAAGTTTATACAATTTATCTAAGTTAGCTAAGCGGTCCCAAGATTGGACGGTGCGATTAGCTGTATCTCTCTGCCACGTATGCCAGTTCTGAGTGCTTGCCTATGAATCATCGCAGTCTGCAGAGTATCAAATAATTCCACTCTCCATTACAACCGCTGCAGGTTTACCCTTCCCGAGGGTCTAGACTCCTATAATAGTTCAGCACAATTTTAGAAATGGCGGTGACTCATCTTCTTCACACGTGTCGTCGATCATGTACGTCTATCTAGACCACCCAAATTGTAGGGCCCACTGTGGATAGATGATGTCTCTAGAATTGTTCTGATCAACACATCCAATCGATGGCTATTAAAAGGATTGTTAAATGTAGATAGCAAGTGGTCCAAATTCCAAGGGAAAAATCAGACGGTTGCTTTATGCTTCTCCCAATACTGGGCCTTCGATATCTGTTCATGTCATACCACGACATGTGTACGGCTAAAGAGTCAGCACCATTTTTAAACGGTGGTTAACTATTACATTTTCCTGGTAATCCAAGATGAAACTTTCATACAGGGATCCCTATGGGACGGACCTTGGTCGAATTCAGTTGGATCCGGTCATCCAGCTCAAGTCCGAAAATCTATACATGGATTCCGATCGGATTCGAATCGAACTCAGAGTAAAAGGAGATATCATATTTATAGATAGTCAGATTCATTTTCAATTCAAAACTCATATAACCATTGGATCCAGGTATGCTCTTGGTTTGAATCCATCCCATCATAAACCTAAAAAAATATATAACATAACATATTTAATTTAATAGCAAAATGATATAAATCCCTCTATTTGTTGTGATATGGTCGGCCTAAGATTGACATATGTCTCAATCTTTAGACGTGTGTATAACACGTCTAAAAACGGATAGACAGCATGTGTATAACATGTACGGTAAGGTGATAATGAGTCGAATCTGGATCAGATTCAGTTGGATCCGGCACTAAATATGAAAATCTATAAATGGGCTCGGACGGGATTTGGATCTATTTATGTGAATTGAAATCTGGTTCATTTAATTAATCGAACCTATTTTAAAATTCAGATCCACATTATATCGATTCAGAGTGAAACGGATCTCGGATCATGTCCCGCTCCATTAAGAGCCCTACTTTCATACTCTAGCAAAGTGTGATAGATGATACTCGTGCACCTAATAATTGCTTACGTGGAATTCGCGTTAGTCAAAACTGTCCAAGTTCATCTTAGATGCATCGTGAACCAAAATTTGTGCCTTGTTGATTATCTGACTATCATATTTAACAGTTAAAAATGAATCTAGTTCACCAAACAAGTGTCCAAGAATCGAAGGTTAGGATGGTTCAAATAATCTGATTTTGGGATTGTTGACTCATAGACAGTGGTTTCACAACGTAATCGGTTTATTTGATCTAATGTATGCGTGTACAATTCCTGAATGCCTGAGTATCAAGTGTGACACGCTGCCTGAGCAGCATATATGGCCCCATCCACTACATGGGCACTGTGATATTTTGGTGGAGTATGGCTATCTGTACGCGTGCAGACGTGTACCTCAAACCAGTTGTCAGTATCTGATTATTTGATGTGATTCATCTGCCACTCGTACAACAAACAAAAGGCGTACACGAGTACCCAATCTGAACCGTCCAAACAATGTTCTCCTTTGTGGATGGATTAGATTACCCCAACTCTCTGATTTCAGCTGTAATCTCAGACCGCCAACAAGTTTATTTCTAACTGGACTGTTACAACCATCCAAAGATTTGGTATTGTTTCCATCCATGGTAGGGTCCACACTTTTAATGGCCTAGATTTGCGTGCCTGTCCATCATTGTGCATTGTGGTGGAAGAGGGCGGATTAGGTGCGGCCCTTACCATAGGGCGTACCTTATGTATGTATTCTAAATCCACGCCGTCCATCAGTTTTTCCATATTATTTTAGGTCGAAATCCCAAAAATGAAGCAGATTCAAATCTTTGGTGGACCATACAGTAGGAAACAGTAGTTATTGACCATTAAAATCTTCTTGTAGGCCACAAAAGTTTTGGATCAAGCTGATATTTGTTTTTTCCCTTTATCCAGTTTTGTGTCATCTTACAAAAGGTTGGATGGAAAATAAACATTACGGTAGACCCTAGCAAGGTTTTAATGGTGGGCATTCATTCAACACTGTTTTCTACAGTATGGTCCACCTGAGATTTATATCTGATTCATTTTAGGGTACCTACTCTAAAATGATCTTTAAATACAGATGGACGGCGTGGATTTAGAATAAATATATCAAGGTGGGACCTACAGTAAGGGACGCACCTAATCCGATCCAGTGGTGGACTGGCTGGATTTTTCAACTCATGGTGCAAAGTTACGTGGCCTTACGTAAGGAGAGAATGAAGACGCGAAGAGCATAACACGTGCCGGCAGGCACACGTGTGCGAGATTTTGGCATGTAATAAGAGTCGTCGAACGTGAACATTCCTGGGCATGGTCCACTCATCATGTGTACAGAAATCATGTGAGAAAAAAGAACCGTTAGAAAATCTCACCAAGGGATATCTGACCGTTCACGTACATATGTGACCACCTGATGGTTGGATCAACGTGAATTTTATGACAGGAAATTTATATCTTTGATCTCCAATGATACATGGATCGGATCTCTCACACGTATGATATTTTGGCACGTGTGCCGAAATTCACCTGTTCAATCTCTTCTCGCGCGAATCGCCACAGAATTTGTCTTTCCCAATAACCCCAAATTCTCTGGGGCCCACCCTAATGTCTGTGTTATATCCACTCCGTCCATCAGTTGTTACAGACTATTTTAGAATATGATCTCAACAATTAACTAGTTTGAATACTCAGGTAGGCCACACTACAAGAAACAGTGGGATCGAACGCCCACCATTGAAATCTTCCTGAGGGCCACCAGAATTTTTGGACCATTCTAATTTTTTTTTTATTCTCTTCGATCCAGTGGGATTCACTTCATGAACGGGTAGGATAATACATAAATATCACGGTGGGCTCCATGATGATTTCAACCATAAGAGTTTCCATTCCCACTATTTCTACTCGTGTGGCCCACTCAACTTTTGGATCTACTTAGTTTCTAGTCTCGTATCCTAAAATAATCTGAAGAAAGGTATGGACGGAATAGATATAACAGGAAAATCATTGTGGGTCCCACAGAGCTTGGAGTTACAGGGGATTCTGGTAACCACTGGTTACCAACGTGGTCCTCAACAAGTTTGGTAGTCCACCGGACCAGCGTCATATATGCCCTTTTTCCTCTCATTCGATGAGCAAAGTAGGTTGGTTTTATTTTTATAGCATTTTTATAGCATTTATTTAGGTGGGTCCCACTGGATTGAGCAGATGATCTCAGCCGTGCAACGATGATTGTGGCAGAGAAGATGCTGCACCCCCACCCTCCATTGTGTCCTTTTTCTTAATATAGTCCTCTTGTTTCTATTCTTGTAGACAATGATAACAGATTAAAAGAATTTGATGACGTTTTGTCTTTAAAGTCTCCTTTAAAAATGACAAAAAAATTGATTATGGGTCCCATGCATTTCGATCTGATGGTGGCCCACTCTTTCTACAGACATCAGTCAATGGTACGGTACCTTATGCTAATAAAGTCACATCTTCTATGCTATGGATGTTTTTAACATCAGATTTGCTAGAGAGGCTCGCGCGATGATCTAGACCGTTCATAGTCACACCATGGATGGCCCACAGGAGAAAATTCCCTTGATCAGAGACGCTTATCGTTTCTCAAGTGTGTTGAAATATGTACCCTTGTTTCTTATAGACGGTTACCATCTTCTGATTGATGTGATTTTTTCAATAAAAAAGCAATCCAATGCTGGGCCTGTCTAATGGATGGCTTAAATTGATTATCGGATCGAATTTTCGGCAAGTGATCTCAACGGTTGATTTGTTTGCCATTGATTGTCTGATTAGGACGAGTAGTGACTGTTATGTTTTTTTTTTTTTTTCCCTACAGGATGTTCTATCAAGTCGGCTGAATCAAATGGACGCTCCGGATTAATGATTAAAGTATCCATGTTTTTAAATGTAAATACATCCATCATAGGCTACAATGCAGCTAGTTGCATTTATTATGATTCATAATTTATTAGATTAGAACCAACACACCCACCATAATGGGTACTCATCTCTTGTGAGTTTACCACTGAGCCATAAGTAGAGACCCATATTATTTTAAACATATCACAGCCAAGCCTAGACCCATATTATTTTAAACATATCACAGCCAAGCCTGTGCGAGTATCTAAATAGGCTTGTATGGATAGCCAATTCATTGTAATTCAAACACCTTGTAATGACAAGCTTATATGTCCCTACTACATTTTTGATACATGGGCATATGAGGATTCATGTAGTTATAAATTAATAGCAACACATATAAGTCACTTGAAGATGTAAAGTTGCACACATTAGTCTCTTGAGCATGCATTATAGCACATGTGATTATGTACATGTAAGTATAACACATGTGGTATATGCCAGGTGCCTGACGGTTTAGCATATCAAATGTGAGTGCTTGAAGGTGGTGGTCTTACTTGTGGCACATTCACATGTATGGCTTATATGGCTCTTGTAGCATATGTGCTATTCATGTACAAAAACTACTTATTTATTTGTATATATTATAAAAAAAAATTGTGAAAATTTACATTTTATAAAGTTGCCTTACACACATGAATGGCTTTTTTTTTTTTAAACAAAATTGTCTTTATTTTATTGAAATTAGACGTACCATTATTTGAATAATGATGTTTTACAAACCATGGACATGTACTTTAATACAAGGTTATTTTAATAGAATATTTTTTGTAACTAAATGAGTCTTAAGAAAAAATTTGGATTGTGAAATTTTTAGGGTATATTTGGATAAGGTATCCAATAAAATTAAAATGTGAAATTAGAAAGCTATAATGAAGCTTTCTTATCCTTAATTATAAATTTGGAACTTTTGGGATCTATTTGGATTCCTAAAAGGAAAAGGAAATACCATCTCCCCCCCCCCCCCAAAAAAAAAAAAAAAAAAAAATGTTTCTAAAGCCAATATTTGTGAGAATATGTTTAAAACATCATTTTTTTGCTTCATTCGTTTTGTCGAAAAATCAATAAAATTATTTTCTCACTTCCACTATTAAGAAAGGTATTTTCACACGAGAGAAAGAAGATAGATTTCTCAATAGTTCAACTTAAATGTCCCACAAATCTTCAATTGCCCCACATATGCCACATGAGCCATCATCCTTCTTCGATTATGACCACATGCGCCAGTGTCCATCTTCTTGAGCCTCAAATGTGCAAAGTGTCTTAGTGTGCTAATATGTTAACAACTATCTTCTCTTACATGCATGTACAATGTGTCCCACTTGTGCTAATGTGCTAAATGTTCCACAATCCATCATCTATTGCACCCCACAAGTGCAAAGCCCTCCACACGTACCATCGTCCATCTTTGATCGCTCTACATATGCAAATGCGCTAATATGCACAAGGCTTTCGTCTAGCTTCAAAAGCATATGGAGAAAAGAGTCTCTTTTCGACTACACACAAAGCATTATCGATCAAAAGAAGAGAAAAGATGCAAAACACAACTCAAAGATTTACATGGTTCCCTCTTAGTACGTCCACATATTCACACTAATTCACTATAATCAAAGGAAAAAAAAATGAAGAAGTAACTCTCAATACAATGACCTCTCTCTTTCTCACGATAGAACACACACACACACACACACACACACACAGAGGAATGCTCACCTGCCCACCAATTCTCACAAGAACTCATGAGCACTTTTTGAGGACTCATCACATGTGATGTGAGCGCAAAATATGAGCCGTTCACATGATGCATCACCCTAAAAACCCTTAAGGCCCAACTTTTAACCTTGTCCAGAACTTTAGTAGGCCATGGCAAAAGGAAACAGTTTCCTTCCTCGATTTTCCCCTATCTCTCTGTTATGTGTTTTGGATCAAGGTGAAAGTTAGGCCATGGGGGTTATTTGGGGTGCCTCATCACATGAACGGCTCAGATTTTGAGCTCATGTCACGTGAGCGCATATATATATATATATATATATATATATATATATATATATATATATAGAGAGAGAGAGAGAGAGAGAGAGAGAGAGAGAGCAATGAAGTTTTTTTTTTTTTTTTTTTTTTTTAGCCATGGCTTACCAAAGTTTTAGATCAAGATAAAAGTTGGGCACTAGAGTTTCATGGGGTGCTACGTCATGTAGACCGTTCACATTTTGTGCTCATATAACGTGAAATGAGTTCCCACGTGAGAACCGGTTCCTAGACAAGCATTTCAATATACATATACACACATATAAACGAACAAGGATTTATAAAATTGCCTTCTAATAGTGTTAGCTAGATGAATAGTACATTTATGACGATTAGGCTCCATAGATCTTAACACTGTTCACAAGTACATTTTTTAAAATAGTGTTGACTCTTCCTTATATTTGGCAGTTATGTAAGAGTATCCAAAACATTCATCATGTGGGGCATATTATGGATGTAGCATAGCTCTAAAATCATACTAATCAAGCAATCCTAACCATCTATAAGATTGCTAGTATATAGATGGTTAAAAGTAAAATAATGAGTTGTTTGTATTCCAAGGGAAAAATCAGATGGTTAATATCACCTTTCTCAATGGAGTCATTGGCTAATACTGCATCCACAAATAGATCAGATTTGGACGGTCTGGGTTGCCCCTCAACTTTGCCATGTGCAGGGCTAATGATTCACCACCATTGTTTCGATCGTTGTTAACCATTTTAGGAGTGTGAGCATCTTGTCCTTGGCATGTTTGGCCGAGAAAAATGTATCACTTCAGGAAAAATCCAAGCCGTGAAAAGGGTTCGTAGATAGTACCATGCATATCTCCTGGAGCAAAAAAAACGAACAATCGACTCACCGTATGGGCCAAACACATACAGTGAGTGAGATCATTGGATACCATATATTTGGACAGTGTAACCTGCACGATGACTAGACAATTCAGAATTTCATGCCAGGTGATCTTCATGAGGGGCCCACCTTTTTACACGGTTCGGATTTATAAAAAAATGTGACACTTAGGCTGGAAATAAAGGGTGGTGAACATTTCTCTTCCCCCCTAAAAAAAAGGAAATGGCTCATTTTCTTATGTTAGAACTTGTTGGAGAAATGAGTGTACCACTGCAAAATTTGGTAAACTTTGATTAAAAGGTAGGTATGAGAAATGAAGATTGGAGTTATATAATACTCTGGCTATGTATGATGCTTGATACGCAGGCATTGAGAAATTATAAAAATGACATATACTAACTCAAATAAAACTAACTAGATTTTGCATCCTACTGTTGTAAAGTCACAAACCCAAGATGAGATTGATTGAATAATCCTAACATCTGATTCATGGAATACAGTTTGTGGAAATAAGACCATTGGATAATTTTCATTTTTTAACCGTCCAATAAATGTCCAACCACACAAAGTCCATGATAAATGTACATTGTTTCCATAATTTTGACAGTTTAATTTGATTAATTGTATGCCATGGCTGCAATTCGAAGTAATTTCTAGGTGCATGCATATCATCTATCAGACTCTACCAGAGTATCTATGTATTTGTCATGAGAAATGAGGGCCGTTTAAAATTGGTGTATTGGGTATAGTACCGTTCACCAACGATACCGCCTGGCATTTCCTTGCACTGCTCTGTGTCGGGATGTTTTTGGGCCAATACAGCTGTATGGTTTATGATAGATAGTTATTTATGGTTTCGATATTTTTGAACTTTGGCCTCGTGCATCCTCTTGAAGATTCGTAGATTATGCTTGCTCTACAATTATGGAGCCTGGACCCACATTGATGATTTTTTCACCAGGGTGTGGTGGGGCCCTGAGTAACTCAATACAAGATAGCATACTTAGTAAACTTGTGGCACACTATAATGTATGTTGTTTATCCACGCCGTTCATCCGTTTAACCGGCTCATGTTTTACCAGATTATTTTAGGGCGTGAGACCAAGATTTGAGCATATCCAAAGCTCAAGTGGACCACACCACAGCAAAAAGTGTGAACTGACCTTCTACTGTTGAAAACTTACTGGGGCTAAAGAAATTTTGGATCAAGTTGATATTTGTGATTCCCTGTCATCCATGTCTATGTGACCTTATAAACATGTTGGATGACAAATAAGCATCACTGTAGACCCTTGGAAGGTTTTAGTGATGAATGTCAGTATCCTCGCCGTTTCCTGTAGTGTGGTCCACTTGAGCTTTAGATATACTTGGATTTTGGGCTGCTTCAGAAAATGAGGCAATAAAAATGAATAGACAATGTGGATAAGACATACATATTGTGGGCCCCCACAGAGTTTACTCCATATGCAATCCACTTTTGTGTCACCTACCATGAAAGTTGGGACAGCACAAAAATCAGGCTGATGGACCACCATCACGTAGGATACCATTCAAATGTACAGATTTTTTTATGGTTAGCTCTTTTTTATTTCTTTATTATTATTATTTTGGGCCGAGCTAGTCTTGCTACTCATCCAATTCGAGGATTATGTGAGCCCCACTCATGATGATGGAATTCCCAAAAGGAAGGGAGAGCCATCTCTTCACAGGACACATGGTAGGGTGATGTGTAATTAATCAGGTTCACCCATACTGTGGATCACCTGGAGATTGGAAGAATTCACTCATTAAGTGGGCCACACATGTAGATTAGGTTGGATCATGCTTATCAATTGTATAGCACTCTTGATGAGCGGTGGCTATCCAAGTTTTCATCTCTTGTGATCTTAACTATGCTTCTATTTGCATCCCCACCATTTTCTTGGCTAAGGTGTCATATGCAAATTAGACATGATTGGAAAATAAAAACCTATGCATTCATTTTTGAGAAATGCTCCAGTGCTCTAAGAGCACCAAGTTATATTGCTTCAAGGTGCATTTGTTCACTTGGACATTTCAATCAATTGATCCAGACTATCTATTAACTTAAAAATACATCTAGGGCTCATTTAGATACCGCCAAACAAGTTCCTTTTTCTACTTACAGCAGTAGATACGTAACTTATTTTAGATAAGTAAGTTTGGTTTAAGATGAATTTTTAAGTTAATTATTTTAGATAAGTAACTTTTTTTTCTTAAAGCTACTCTAATCATTTCAGCTTAATAAGTAAAAACTAAGATAAGCTACTTGAGGTATAAGTAGCTTAAGTAACTTAAGATCCAAACGTCCCCTTAACATGCTATTGTGTAAAAATAGCATGAATCAGATGATCCAATCCATCCTTGATTTGGCCTTCTATTCTCTTGGCCATTCCTTTTCCAAGCAATGGATGGCATAGGTAAGGCTCGTTTGGAAGCTTGTATTTGAAACGCACTGAAATCCAAATCATGATTACATTAGAATTAAGGATGTTCCAAATCCTCATTGGTGTTTGCAAACACCAACTTATAATTGTAATGCACTAAAATCCAAACCTTTCCTTGAGGGCTTGTATATGGAATGCATCGAAATTCTTTCTTACATTCACGGAATAAGAATTTAATTAACTAAATCAACTTTAACATGCCAAATTAACATAAATAAGTGGTATTTGACAGAATGACTGCAATAAGCCCATTGAAATATATGGTATGGCAAAAAATGTGAAAATTTTGAGCCTTGGGTGGGCCACAAACATGAAGATCACAAACAGTGATTCATTGTCTTTTTTAATTATCTATTTAAATGGCTAACTTTTGGATAGTTCAGATTATTATTAATATAATTTTAGTGGTGCAGCCACTAATGAAATTGTTTTCATATCATCTGCATGCCACGTGTACAACGGATTAAATGTCTGGAAACACTTTGTTACAAGTGCAGCTCTTCTCTTTTATAAAATGAAGCCATGAGAGTACTTCATTTTGATTATACTCGAATTAGTCTCTATTTATATATGATTCGATTCCGTTACGTGTTTGGATGGTCGAGTTCCACGATAATGAAATGTAAAACTTACATCATTATTTCTTGCAATCGATTGGATAAACTAAGTTGTCGAATCATAGTAATCTGTCGAAATGCCCACTAACTTCGATGGGGGAGTTGCATTGACGTAGTATAGCTTCATGGGCCCTACCATAATGTATGTGTTATATCCGCAATATTCATTCATCTTATGAGATCATTTTATTGAAAGAAACAAAAAATGAGTCAATATCCAAAATAGAAATGAATTGCATCATAAAAGCAATCAGGATTGAATGCCTACCATTAAAAACTTCTCGTAGCTCACAAAAGTGTTGGATGAAGCTGATATTTGAGGTCATCCCTTAAAATAATATTGCAAAATGGATCGAAAGTGTCAATATAATACATATTAGGCAAGTTATATAATTACTTGATTATATTACACTCGTTTAAAAAAAAAAAAAAAAAAAAAAAGCTAGAAACTTTAGTTAGAGCCGAGACAATAGTAATAATCATTACTCATTTACCGTGTACCACACCACGTTATAGTAGAACTCCACCTTCCAAACAGGCACTAAACGCATCAACCAAACAATGAATTTAAGACCAAATCCCCTCGTACATAATGGAATATAAGACGGCAAACGGCCCTAGCAAAATAGATTCTTTTTGCATCGTAACAAATAGAAGGATCAAATGGTTGATAGAAACGTTTTTGTTTAAACAATCTTGAACGTCCAAATTGAAGTCCATTGATCAAATGGTAATTTCTTGTCAAATTCATGAAATGTCCATATGGTATGCCATGAAATATGGGTTGAATCTAATGAACGGTCTGGATCAATGTATTGGACTGTAAGAAGTCTCTCAACGCAACTGAAGGTCCTGTTTGCTACCCGCCGGAGTACCAAATCAGCTACTCTGTCGGTATGTCACTGGAAATTGGTGGGGCCCTATGTCTTAGACACCTAAACCTGACCGAGTACTAAAGAAGGTACTCCCTCAAGGGAAATGACAGGATAAAGACAGACCCCCCCTCCACCGGGCACGTTGGAAAGGATCAGCACCGTCTGCGACTCTGCGTACAGGCCGTGGATGGCCCATGTTTCTAGACTAACCAAGGACTTTTGTTTGTCACCGTCCATTTGATGGGGATGATCTTCCAATTTGTGTTACTTTTTAACAATGGGATGGTGGGGTTTACCAGACGAACGGTCCCGATTCACTCTCCCATCCATGTGTCAGTGCCACACGTGTGTCGCTGAGACTTGGCCAATAGAAAAGTCAGGTGCGACCCTGGATGCAGGCAGGTGGCAGCGGTCCTGACAGTGGAACCAACCTCAAGCTACGTGTTCTTATATATGTACATCGTCTTTCTATTTTGCCAGTTAATTTTAGGGCATGGTCTAAAAAATGAGCAGATATAAATCTCAGGTTGACCCCATAGTAGGGATTGAATTCTCACCATTAAAAATTTCTTGAGGGCCACAAATCGATATGTTATTTGTGTTTTCCCTTCATCAATGTGACCTAATTAACAGGTTGGATGATGAATAAACATTATCCTAGGAAGAATTTAATGATGAGTGTTCAATCACCACTGTTTCCTGTGTGGTCCACCTGATATTTGTATCTACTTCAATTTTTTAGACCATGCCCTAAAATGGTATGGAAAAATTGATGTGGACATACAACACGTATAGCACATACATCGGCTAGCCCCGCATTGGTTGAGGATGGAAGCAAATTGCGTACTAATCCTGACCATAGAGAGTTGGCTACTAATGGGTACTCCATGGTCCCCACCATGATGTATGTGTTTTATCTGCATTGATTAGCCATTTTTCTAGCTTTTCAGGGCATATGGGCCCAAAACTGAAGCAGATCTAAATATCAGGTGGTTCACACCATAGGAAATAGTGATTAAACACTCACCATTAAAATTTTCTTGAGGGCCACAAAAGTTTTGGATCAAACTGATATATATTTGTGTTTTCCTCTCATTTAGGTTTGTCAGACTTCATCAACGGTTGGATGACAAATAAGGCGCTAGAAAGCTTTTAACGGTGGGCATTCAATTATTATTGGTTTCTGGTGTGGTCCATCTGATATTTGGATTTGTCTTATTTTTAGCTCAGCCCTATTATAATGATCCAAAATGGATGTACTGGATGAGCAAGACATGGGGCCCAAAGAGCCCCGCTCAGGAGAGAGGGCTCTTAGGGCCCACCATGATGTATGTGTCTTATCAACACTGTCCATCCGCTTTCCCGGCTTATTTTAGGGCATGAGCCCAAACATGCATTTCAGAACACAAAAATAATGCAGATCCAAATACTAGGAACATACCACTTGAAACAAATAGTAGTGATTGAACATCCACCGTTAAATCCTTCTTTGGGGCCACAATGGTTTTGGATTAAGCTGATATTTGTTGGCAGTCAGATAAACATTACAGCAGGCCTTAGGAAGTTTTTAATGGTGGGCATTCAATCACCACTAAAGTCCTGTGGTGTGGTCTAAAAGAGATTTGGATTTGCCGGCTGATACCCTAAGATAATGATCCTCTAAATGGGATGGACGGCGTGGATAAAACACGGACATCATTGTGGGACCGACAGACCACCGTCCAGTAGCTGGCAGTGTCAGCATGCAATGCGCGTCCGCTTTGCGTGTGAGTTGCGATGTCAGCATACATTCGCTGACACAAATGCGATCCAACCCGTCCATCAGGTACGGCACCCTGTGTTTGAACGGGCCTCCAAAAGTCAGGCCGACTCAACGCTTGAATGAGCTACGCCATAGGAAACAGTTGAGGTCGGAACTCCCACCATTAAAACGTGGTGTATGTATGCCATCCAATCCACTCATATGACGTACCGCACAATTAAGAATCGATTCCCCGAAAATCAGCACATTACAAGACTAATGTGGGCCACACCATGTGACTTTAGAGGTTTTAGGGCTTTATTTTACAATATTCCCTATGGGATGGACCACCTAATTCTTGGATTATACTTATTTTCAGGAAACATAGCGAAATTGTGGTGGCGCATTTGATGGACGGGGTGGATCTGATGCATGAAATCAAATCAGTCTTTCAGCGTGCCTACGCGAGTCAGCTTCTCTTGCATCAATAGCCACCAGTGCACCTTGCCAGGTGTAAGTAGATCCAGATCGTTCATCTTTTAGATCCTATCCCTGAGTGTCCGGACCATCATTGGAAAAACACATCTAAAGAATGATCTCAGCCATCAAATGGTCAGTGAGAACATAAACGATTAAGGGTCAGCGTTGAACGGGGTACAATGATGGGAAGGAGCGTATGCTTGGCGACTTTTTTCCAAGTGGGCCATCCACCGTCAGGAAGCACGTGATGACAGATCTGTAGGCACGATCCCATATGCCATGTGTAGGGGATTTGAGTCATCTGACGAATGAAGAGACGAGATCTTTGACATTTTACTTTCGTTGGAAGTAATTCCTTTTCTAGGCGTCTAAAAGGAGTGATGTCATTGTGATGACAACGTGGGACAGCTAAGCATTTGAGGTTATTTTTGTCATTTCAAAAATAAATTGATCCCCACTCTACTTAGTTCCGTACATCCAACGGTCACTGTTGAGGTCCCAAAGGTGGTCCACTAATTTAACGGTCAGATTTATCAGCCACAAAAATCAGAAGCATTCATCATTGATGCTCGATGTGCACCTGATCATCAACCGTGTGAGGTTAAGCGGGGGACACACCGGTGGCACTACGTGGCCAAAGACTACGATGTATGTGTTTTATCCACACCATGTATCTGTTTTCCAGCTTATTTTAGGGCATAAGCCCAAATATTATGCAGATCCAAATCTCAAGTGGACCACCACCCTACGGAAAACAGTGAAGATTGAACAACCACCGTTGAAAACTTCGTAGGGTCACCTTGATGTTTTATTTGTTGCCCAATCTGTTCATAAGGTTACAAAAAAATGGATGAAGGGAAAATAAAGATATAAGCTTCATCCAAAACTCCTATGGTCCTGAGAATTCTTCCAACGGTGTTCAATCTCCACTATTTTCTGTGGACTCTAAAACGATTGGTTAAAGCGAATGGACAGATAAAACACATACATATTACGGTGGGCCCATGGAGCTTAGGCCACGTCATTCCCTCGATCTGGATTGATGTGTTCGAGCTAGCTTGGTTGAACTTTTGAGCTGAATTCGAACCTAAAAGAATAAAATTTTAAATAAGCCCTTTTTAAAGCCAAGTCTAAAATAATTAAAAATTGAACTCAAAGGCAGCCCAAAGCCCATTTCACCTCTCATTTCCTTGCTCCTTTTAATGTGGGACTAAAATATATATTTTTCCAACTGAGTTAGCTGAGTTGAGCTGAACTTAGGGTTAGCTTAAGATTGGCTTGGAAATCATTTCTAACTTGAAAAAATGCCTCCACTTGAATAGAACCCAACCTTCAAATGAAGCCAAATCTAGCTGGTTGGAGCCAAGTCAAGCGAGCTCGTGAACAGCTCTAACTCGTGCCATAGGCAATCCGCTTCCATTTCTTGGGGTGTGAGAAAGCATTAGGTGCTAAACGCTGATTTCTAGCTTAGATACCAAGCGCTCCTTATCCAGACACGTGGTACGTGTGTGAGATCCGGACTGTTCATTTGTTGGTACCTACGGTGGATGGGAAGTTTCCCAGATTAAAAAACTGTTCGGATGATACGAAGGAAAAGGATCCAAATGGACGGCCAGGAAAGTCACAAGCAACTGTTGAAATTTAAATGTAGAAAAATCCTCCAGTTGGCTGCTTTCAAGGGTGTGGTGGCCCACCCATCTATGACTGCTTGACCGGATCTTATACATGTGGGCCCCATTTACGTAGTCATAAACAACTTAGTCTGCCGTGTTGAACGCCGGACACTTTTTTTTTATTTTGCATTACTGAGGGATTAGAGGATCCTAGACCAAAGTATACTCGGGTTTTCAGTTCGTTCAAATGCGGCCAATGTTTCAGTGATCCAGACCGTTGGTCTGCTGGACCCTATAACATTGTCAGATTAGGTCTGATGGATTCACCATTTCTCATGAAGGTAATCTTCAGAGCTGTGCCATAACAAACCAACGGTCAGGATTACTCCAAGACCTAGCGCGAGTACACATTTCCTGCGCTCGTGAGGAGTATGATCCTAAGATACCTTGGCAACAGTGGAAGGAAACTGGTGGGCCCCACAAGATGGCATGGGGAAGAGAAAACTATAGAACACGCATGCGGGGTGTGGGAATGACGAGAATGCCCCTTATCAGCATCTCTTGTGGTGCGGCTTTCAGGAATCGACAGTGCTGAAAAAGGGCCAAAAGCGACATCCATTTTCGTAAAAGAACAGATGGACGGTCCATTTTTGTAGGAAAAGGACCCGAACCCGCTCTTGGATATCCTCAATCCAATAATCTCTACTGTCCTCTCGTGGAAAATGCCAAAGACCACTGCCCGCTCGGGTCGGAAAGACTTTCCAAGTTCACTCGCTCGTTTGAGATGTACACGGGCGCTTCTCGGAGCACGTGGTGATGTAGAACTTGTGCGAGAGATCTGAGCCGTTAAATGGATATATAGGCCTTTGATCAAGCTGTGGATGAAAAATTGTGACGAGTCTACTTATCAGATGGATATAGAGGCCTTTGATCAAGGGTCCATTTTAACTTACGTGTGCTCGCGCTACTATGTACCACATAATGAATGGTCGTGACTACCTGCTTGATTTGGATTTGAAATGCTCCTGCCAACAAGGGTGCCGGTGATCTCACCGTTGGATGAGTGGACCGAGCTACATATGTGCCATGGCCCATGGCTGAAAATTTGGGTGTTTTTAGGTATGAAAGTGTAGCTGTTTATATTGTTATATACACGTGCGGTCCACCTCATGAGCGGGTCATGCTTACTAATGAGGGTGCGGATTAGGTGAGGTGGGGGGGAATTAGTGGGTGAGTCCCTGGCCGTGGGGCCCACCTTGATGTATGTGTTGTATATCCACTCGGTTCATTAGTTTTTAAGCTCATTTTAGTGCATGGTTCAAAAAATGAAAAAGATCCAAATCTCAAGTGGACCACACCATAGGAAACAGTGGTCACTGACCATTAAAAAGCTTCTTGTGGGCCATAAAAGTTTTGGATCAAGCTGACATTTGTGTTTTCCCTTCATCCATGTCTGTGTGACCTTATCAACAGGTTAGATGGCAAATAGACATTACGGTGGGGCCTAGGAATTTTTTAATAGTGGGCGTTCAATGACCACCTTTTCCTGAGGTGTGGTCCACTTGAGATTTGGATCTGCTTCATGTTTGGAACCATCCCATAAAATGAGCTAGAAAAACTGATGGACGGATGGATATACAAGAAATACATCAATGAGGGCCCCACGGTCAGGTAAGCTGTTGCCCAAGACTCACCTAATCCGCACCCTACTAAGGATCACATCAAAATCATGGTGAGGCCTACCAGATGAATGTCCAGGATTTCACGCAATGTCACAATGGGGGTGTATGGGATATGATATCCTCTCATGAGTAGGGACTGCGTTTTTTTTTATTTAAATAAAAAGGAATTGCTTTGCGCCGTCCGTTTGGACAACTGTAGGATGATCAGAAACCATCTAAGAGGTGGGCCATAGGCGGGATACCAGCAAAGGCGGTATTTTACAATGGTCGATCCAAGTGTGCTCGGTTTTCATTTTGTACAAGTGGGCCCATGATCGAGCGATCCAAGCCGATGATGTCACAGGCCCTGCTGTGGATGGCCTGAGCAGTAAAAAAAATTCTGCATGGGAGATCCACGGTCCTCCTTTTCTGTTGAAAGTGGACCAACGATAGTGGGAAGTTTTCAAATTTTTATTTTTTTAATTTTAAATTGTTGTTAATTGGTTGTAGCTAATCGTAGTTGATAGACCCACCCATTATGTTTATAAGTAGAGAGAGACAGATGGTCATACCCAACTAGTTGTATGAGCGAACTTGTTGGCCTAATTTAAGAATTAATTAATGCTTAATAAATGTTGAAGAAAAAGTTATTTCACGTTACTTTGGAAAAGGGTTGGCAGCTCGAGTGCGCCCCACCCTGGTGTTAATGGAAAATCCACCCTTACCATTAGATGCATTGCTTCTTGTTAGAGTTAGAGACTAAAAATCAGAACCACTAGAGATTTAGGTATTACACACAATTGGAAACAACATACAGGGAAAAACTCACCTTCTATACTATTTCCTTGGTGTGACCAGCTTGAATCACATATGAGCCTTACGTTTTGGCCCTTCATCTAATGGTCGGAGTGGATATTCCACATACTTATCATGGTGGGCCTTGTAAAAATCAAAGATGGATGCATCTCTCTAGGTTGTTTCCCTTGGTGTGGCTACTTAAATTACAGGTTAGATTTTTATTTTTTATTTTTTATTTCCTTTTGATATGGGTCCAATTTAAAATTATGCATTTTGAATCAACACACTTGTAAAGGTATGTGTGTGCGAAAGCTTAGAGAGCAACTAGAATTATGGCTAAGTCTTAGAAATGAGAAGGAGATGATGAGGACCTTTTGAAATTCTTTTCGCTTACTTAACAGTTTTATCAATTTAAACTAAGTAAGCAAGAACACTTCGACTTCCAAGCCTAAGTGGGTCCAATCACTAGACTAGCATATTATTAAAGCAATTAACAACCTAGTCTAAACATGCATAGATAACGTATGATTAAACTAATCAAGCACCTAATCTATGCAACATAAGTAGACTATATAAGAATGGATCCTATAAGCTCAAGTATACTCAAGAAGTGAAAGTACATCTTGTGTGTGTGGATGTGTCTATCAAGAGCCTAATATACATTCTAATTAAGCATTCATAATTAAACAATTAAACACAATGCATAATAAGAAATGTGCTCAAATACAATCACAAACACAACGATGTATAGTGGTTCGACTTTGAGTCTACTCCACTCCCGATTCAAGTACTCAACCCCTTTGAGCACACCAGCATTCACTAAGGAGTTTAAATTTGGCTCCTCCCAACCAAGGTGTTTTAATTCGGATCCACCCAATTGGGGAGTTTACAGGATCCTCCCAACCTACACATTCATACCCGTGTTGGTGGCTCTCTTTGGAGACTTGTTTAGGCCTGACAAATGTGCCAAGGAATGACAAACGTCTTTGGAATTTAGGCCCGACAAATATGTCAAGGAACGATAAACGTCCCTAGACTTTTAGGCTCAACTAACAAGCCAATGATCGACAAACAAGCCTATTACACTCAATTCCCACAGGGAAAAGAGTGGTTAGACTCAATACAAATTGACAACCTTACTTGTTAGATTTGAGCCCCATGTAGCGCCGCTTCAGGTTACTTTTTCTCGCTCTCTCGTGCTTGAATCATCTCCCCTTATGCTCCCCCGATATTTGATGTCGTTTCGTCGTCAATGCTCCAGCTCCAAGATTAGCCACCTTGAATATGATGCTCCGACGGAGATGCACAAGGTGCTATGAGGGTAGGTTTGAGATCTCTACAACTAATGGAAATGTGTTGCCTAGAGAGTCGCACCTACAATGATTTCATCATAGATTTTTGGATAGAAATATAACTATCAAGTTTAATCCAAATTCTAAAGATAAAAAAAGGGACAAGTGCATCTTCATCATGGGCTTAGAATGCTCTATTCTTGTGATGAATCACAAGGAAGATCACTTGATAGGGTTAGTATTTGAGCTTCTAATGGTCTCCAACAATGGTTTCAAACTCCTCAAAATCTCCCTCTTATGTCAAAAAATGTCTTTCCACATATTTAAATAAACATCTCTAACGGTCACAAAACGGGCAGAAAACAATCGCTTCGATATATCGAAAAAGGGTTTCGATTGATCATAGTGATCTTCGATATATCGAAATATCCTATTCGATATATCGGAGAATCTGTTCATAGAATCAGCAAGCTACTGGACAAAATTCTCGATATATCGAAAAAGATTTCGATATATTGAACCTATCCATTTCGATATATCGAATGAGCATTTCGATATATCGAATGAAAAATTCGATTGATCGAAGAAACTGTCTAAAGAGTTTGTAAGTTTGTTGGACATATTTCGATATATCGAAATGGTCATTTCGACTACCGAATATTGTTGTTTAGGCCTGATTGATTACAGGAACTTCCACCTCTTTAATTAACCTAATTTATCAGGTTTTTTTTATATGTTCTAAGGCTAATAAGGATGACTAAGGGTATACTTAGTTAGTGCAAGTCATCTAAGAAGATTTGAGTGTTTTAGTTCAAAGGGTTAGGGTCACCAACGCATCTTGTTTACCTATTCTTCTTCCTTGATGCTTTTGGTTCACTTGAATCTCCGATCTTCAACTTGTCAAGGCTTAACCAACATTACAACACAAAGACCTACGTGATTGACAAATAAGGTACACTAGTATAGATGCCACAGAAAAGTGCACTAACACATTTTACACATCTAAATGAGTAGATCTCACATACACATCACACATCACGGTGGGTCCTTAAAAAATCAAGGGTGGCGTCAGCCTCCACCTTATTTGACAAAAACAATGATATAATGCCAAATAGTAGATTTCTTGAATCTAGTCTGCTAGACAACAAGCTACAGTCCACCTGTATGATAACTTTCAAAGTATCAAGCGCATGTAACATCCAACCTTTTCAGTAGGTTGGGCCCATCATAAGGATCACATAGTGAAATAGTCAGTAGTATCTCCACATCAAGTGGTCCACACTATATAAAACAATGTTCAAACATTGATAAGTAGCGAAATAAGAGTCTAGTCCACTCAATGAGTGGTTGTGGAATTTCTTACCTCGGGCTTACACCTTTTTATTAAAAAAAAAAGAAGAAAAAAAGATATTTTAAGGGACACCAGTGGTTGATTTTTATTGGGCCCACCGTGATGTGTATGTGAGATCCACTCGACCATTAGATGTGTACTCCCATGTTAGGCCCAGAGCCAATACATCAGGCTAACCTATGATTCAGGTAGGCCATACTAGTGGAAAACAGTTGAAAGAGAGACTTCCATCCTTGATTTTTACAAGGCCCACCTTGATGATTATATGAAATCCACTCCAACCATTAGATGACACACTAAGGGGTCGTTTGGCACCATGGATTTGGGGGAATTTGAGGGGGTTTTCAAATCCCCTAGTGTGTTTGGCACATAAAGCAACTGGGGGAGTCAAATCCCCTCAATGAGGGGGTTTAAAATCCAAGGTGGAAGCTTGGATTACATCTAAAATCCTTCCAAGAGTCACATGTGTAACATGTGTGTCACTAGGTTACTAGTCTATTGGGCACATGGCCCACTGATGATATTATAAAACAACCAGATTATCAACTGCATCACTAAAATTGCTTTAATAGAAAGATCTGCGCCGTCCAAACATTGTCCATGTAAATCAATGGTTAAAAATTGTTAGTTGGTCATTCGGATGTGATCTTGTGCTTGTGGTCCACCTAAGACTCGTAATTTCATCATTTTTTGCCTAGGTATATATTTCAACGGGCTTATTATAACCATTGTGCCTTTCACTAATTAGGGATATTAAAGTTAATTTAGTAATTAAATTCAAACCCCTGTAAATATCATACTTTTGGGTTACAGGGGATTCCAAATCTAGGGTGCCAAACACAACCAGGGGTTTTTAAATCCAGGGGGTTTCAAATCTTAAGGGTTTTAAATACAAGGGGTTTCAAATCCACGCTCCAAACAGGCCCTAAAACTTAGGCCTGGGGCTCGTCCGTGATTCAAGTGGTCCATACTAAGGGGAATGGTTTGGAGGGTGAGCTTTTTCCTGTAAACTTTCACAACTGTGTGGTCCAGTTGAATAACGGATGGGCTGATTTTCGAGCCCTACGTATAATACGAAGTAACTCGACTAGTGGTCGGGGTAGATTTAACATTAACACCATGATAGAGCCCACCCGAGCTGCCGACCCCTTCTCCAAAGTTACCTTTTCACTTCGAACATTTGTTAACATTAATTATTTCTTAAAGTAGCCCAACTAGTAGGACCTACAACTAGTTAGGTGTGAGCATCTCTCTCTCTCTCTCTCTCTCTCTCTCTCTCTCTCTCACACACACACACACACACACACACACACACACACACACCCCATGGTGTTTGCATGACATCCCAACCATCCACCAAAGTACCCTACAATGAAAATGGATGACCCAAAAATCAGATTGATCAAATCATTAATGGACCCCACATGAACGTGGGGGGTTTTCTTATAGTTGTTTATTATTTTATGTGCTTTCCACCACCTGGTAGTTTGATCGAATTAATTTTTTGGGGGCATCTCATTTTCACATAGGAACAAACTTACCAAATGAGTTGGATGTTATGCAAATACCAGAGTAGCCCCTCATAAACAAGAAGCTTTATAAATGAGGTCTGAGAACATTAGCAAATACCATTTTCATTGCGCGGGCATTAGCAATATTCACATTAATGCTTTTAACTGACATGTGAAGTGTCCAATTATTGATGTGGACTATTCATTCATTTATACAATTAGGAGCAAGCCAGGGTGAAAATTTACACTTAAAGGATGATCCTAAAGATAGAATCAATAGGGTGGAAAATGACAGTCAAGCTTGAGTGGACAAGCAAAATAGGTCTAAACTTTATCTTGAAACATCTATACAATATTTCCAACTTTATATTGCTTATGATTTCAAAGTAGCACTTCCATTTAATAACTCTACCCATATGACTTTATGGCTTGTAAAAACAAATAGTAAGAAATTATCCTAGTTCATAAGGTTATGATTATCTAATATGATTTTTTCACCATAGATTGCCCCTATTTGTATGAATGAGTAAATGCCCCAACATGCGACGTGTCACCTACGAGCATTTGAGACATTACTAATGTTCTTTAATGTATGAGAAGTGTAAGGTCCTGACTTTTTACCAACTAATTACCAACTTTGGAATTGGGTGTCCTTAGGTATTACCTTTGATTTCTCGATTAGAGTGCATGTTCGTGCGTGTGTTCACACGTGTGTGAGATAAAAAGAGTAATTTTGGGTATAGAACGTCTAGTGTGAAGTGTCGTTTACAAGCGGATCTATCTTAAAAGTGTCGTCTACATGTAGTTCAGCATAAACCGTTAAGCATCTTATGCCATCGGTTGCGAAATATCCCAATATGCATAACCATACCTCAAGATGACCTAAGTTAATGAACCGAAGAGTTTTCCGACCAATCTGTCCAGCTTGTATACAACACTATGCATCACCCATAGATCCAAAATATTTTTTTACTAGACTTCGATATTTTAACATAGTTTTGATTTATCAAAATTTATGAATGGTTAGGATTTGTAAAATTCCCTATAATTAAAAGTGCAACTTTTCGAAAAATGTAAAAAAAGTTGCGATTTGTATTTGGAATGAAAAGTTGAAACTTTTATTATTGGAATTTAATTTTCATGGTATTTTTATTGAATCTAAATGGGAGGTACTTCCTTATTTACATAAAATAACTTAAAGATAAATACGATATTTACTTAATTGTATGTAAATAAGCAGACACTGTACAGAGAAGGTTAACAAAACTATGGCTTATAAAAAAAAGGGCAACTATGAATTTTTCTGAACATGCAGCTTTGGTGTGCTTTCGGGCCAAGCCGATGCCCCGTCGTTGGATCGAAGAGGGTTTTAGATTAAGGGCTTCGATGCCCTGAAGGGGCATTTGGCTCGTCAAAGATAGTCTAAAGAGCTTCGGTCCGAACTGAAGATATTCGGCGCACCAAGCAAATCTATCAACTTTAATACACTGGCTTTGAAAATTCGTATCTCTTTCGACATAACTATAATTGAGGTAATTCAAAAATTAAATTGAAGCTTGAAGAGTCTAGTTTTATATAAAAAATGAAAAAAAATATTATAATGAGGTTGATTTTAGAAAGATTTGAAAATTGTCTAGAAAATCTTTGATTTCTAATAGCTGGTGCTTCTGGGTTTTTAATAATTTTTCTAGAATTCAAAATGATCTAAAATTTTGTAGGATGAAAATATACTTAACAATGAATTATCATAAAAATTATGAAAATAATTTTAAAACTAAAAATTCCAAAAACATTTCAAGAAATAAACCATTTGAAATTGAAAATTTCTATAATTACATTTTGCTAGAGGATTGAACATATTTTTTTTGTCTTAAAGTTTAGCATTCGGTATCTTCTTAAGAATTACTTATAATCATGTCAAGAATCATCCTAAGTAATTAGATTAGAATTTTCTATTTTATTTATTTATTTATTTATATACTTTGCAATCCCGAATAGTTTACAGTTTACTCGAATTAGGACTAGATTAAGGTGATTATGACTGAATCACCATTTTCGCTAATTGCGATAAGACACACGTTAAACCTAGCTAATCTAAACTCTAGTTATCACGCACAAGAAATCTCGTTACCTAGTTTATTCCAAAAGTGGTTGGATTAACTAAACAAGCTCTCAATCGCTCATTAGTGGGACACTGAATTCGAAACTAAGGAAAATCATCAATCTTGGCGGCTTTAACGACCCTCGTGGAAATTTGAGCCAAGACTATGCACCGAATCGCTCAACTTAAAGCCAAGAGGGTAGCACATGTGGTATGTAAATCTGCCTTGAATTTTCAAGAACTTAAGTTATTTGCGCACCTCCGAACTTTGTGGAAGTTGTGACTTTCGAGTCATTAGATTTCAATGAAACTTAGGATCCTAGTCTCAAACATTTTCCCGTAAGTAGTCGTAAAGCCGCGGTCTCGATCGATGATCGTTTAATAAATATTACGTGATAACCGTTAATCACCGCATTCGAAATGTGAATAATCGTATACTTAGTAGGATCTCCACTTGTAACAACTATCCCATGGATTAGATTGACATGTGTGAACCCAAGTGGGCCCCAACAACTAGAAAAAGCATCCCATGGGGTTACTATACTAATTGATTAACCTTTGGGGCCATTTAAACCCTTTCCGACACTATATATACCCATACATTTCACACACGCTCTCCCCATACGAATTTTTCCTAGAAAATTGAAGAGAGAGAGAGAGGGGGAGACAATTGTGAGAGAGGAGAAATGTGAGACTTGATGCTTGATCATGTCGTTTGTTCCCATGCTTGTTAAAATGCTCCCCGTGTTGTTGTTTCAAGCTCTTCCACGTCTTCTTCAGTCGGAATTCGTTGATTTCAGTCCGGATCCTTCCTCCATTACTAGGTAAGAAGTTACTTAGTTACTTCTTTTCATATTTCTTTCATTTTCCACCCATTTGAGTCATTAAGGTTGCAACCTTTTTCATTTCTCAGAAAAATCAGAAAACCTTAACATTAAAATTTTCATGCAGGTTAGGTTGTGAATCTCTATTGGTCATTTAGGGGTGGCGCATGCTATTGCGGAAGCTATATTGGGGCGTGGCCCAATGCGGATGTCGTTGTACGCCAATTTTCGATCTCGACTTGTCGAATCAAGTTGGGGTTTACTTGAATTAAGTTAAGTAAAACCCTTAACCTTTGATTAAAGTTTAGAATTTAAGTTACTAACGATGAAATTGACGATAAATTAGGATTGAAGATTTTTTTTTTTTCAAATTCCCGTCGTTAGGGCTGCATCCGAATCGAGGAGTTTTGACTGTAAGGCGAAGATTTACCCTTAAGCTTTTCTTAACAACTTTAGCCTAATCCGTGGATAAGAAGAAATTTTTAGGGCTACATTGGCATCAAGGAATGATCGATAATCAACTACATCGAAAAAGATTCATTCGACGAAGGCATAACACGAACGACTTAAGGTAATTGCCACTTTATAGTTGGCAGGATACCACGTTGCCACGTAGTAGCGGTTATTCTTACGATGCTGTTGGAAAATCTATAAATAACGAAGGAGCATATTGAATGAGAGATCAAATGATCAACCATCAACTAATCAAATCAATAAAAAAATTCTCAGCACAATGTTATTTATCCAATCCCCTGGGACACTTATCATCTCCACTGCTCATCAGTGTGAACCCCTTAGCATCTTGGAGTAGTCTTGTCCGTCCTCGCCTTACGTAGGACCAACTTAGTCATAGTGAGTGACTATAATTCCTTTACATTTACACCTGTGTGCAAGATCTAAAGGAAGACCTTAGTCTTAAGAATTATCTGCCTACACTCATACGTTGGGTCGATAGTAGTTTGTAATATTAGAATTACCTATCCTTTGCTCATCAGTGCGCTGCTCAGAAAAACACCTAGTTATTCTCAGCTAGGACGATGATCTTTAAATTGTGGTAAGTCTTATTTCAAGCTCCGTTATTAATTTCCATTTGATTATCATTTAATGCACTTTAAAAAATCCTTGATTTTTAAGGCAAAGAAGAATCCATTGGAGGAAAAGCCCCAATCTCCACAAATAGTCTGATAACACACTTGACGATTAACATAATAAACTGTTGGTATTCCACCATTTAATTCAGCCTCTCTATCTTGATGCCAGGGGTTAGCGGCGTTCAGTTTGAATCCGAGGACAATCGATTTTAACATGCCCGCAAACTACACACGTGCACCACGTGGCTGATTTCTAGCCTAACAACAATTAGTTGTGCATGAACATTTCTCATATAAATAAAAAGAAAGTGGAAGGAGCAAGTGTGACCTACACTCAAAGAGAAAAAGAGAACCTTCTAGATTTTTTACTTTTTTATTTTTATCATGCAACGCACCCACCCTTTTAGCTGGGCAACTCTCACATGGTTACTCACACGATGCACCCACCCACTGGTGGGGTTAGTATGTCTCCTTAGATTTGATTTCAATTGTGGATGGCCTGTTCCTACTTCTTTTTTTTTTTTTTATATATATATTTTGGTGTAGTGATCTCCTTAGGTTTAGAATTGCTAAGTTTTTAGATTGACATCCTAACTTGAACTAGCTCAACAGATGTACAGAAGTTGATGTCACAAGGTCTCCATGGTGGGTTCCACAGAGTCCTTATTACGCCTCCTATAGGTTATACGCAGTGAAGATGAGAAGTAAGAGTGCAATATTGATGGGCAATAAATTGAGAGTAAAAAAAAAAAAAAAAAAAAACTTTTATCATCAGTTGAAGGGCTACGTGCTAAAAACAAAAGTGTAATAAGTTTTTGACTAATTGTGGAGGAAAAATGTTCAAAAGCTAGTCACATTATATGATATAGATAAAGATTAAATGCGCTTTCGTAAGCTCATATGTGAGTCCTATAAGGCTTATGTATAGACAACACGAGTGAGCAAGGTATTATCTGTCTAAGATTCAATCTATCCATTGCCTACGGATTAGGTTTATCCATTGGTTAGGTGAGACACATTTTGTGAAACAAATGCATAGCCTTGAAAAGCTTGGTTGGAGTTTTCTAATCCACTTGTGTAGACACCCCACCTTCGGCTACACTGTTGGTAGAGATAGCTGGATGAATAGAGGACCATACCCCCAAATCCCATGTCCAAACTCAGCCAAACTCACCCTTGTAAGCCCCAATCCATAGCCTAACTCAAGCCTGAACCCAGTCAACCCGCCCCTAAACATCAGCCTGAAAAACCCCCCATAAGAAAAACTAGTCAAAAGATCCTAAAAAAGTCAAACTCACCGAGTCAACCCGCCCCTAAACATCAGCCTGAAAAATCCCCCATAAGAAAAACTAGTCAAAAGATCCTAAAAAAGTCAAACTCACCGAGTCAACCCGCTGAGTCAAATCACCGAGTCAACCCGCTGAGTCAACTCGTCGAGTCAAATCACCGAGTCAACCCACTGAGTCAAAGCACCGAGTCAACCCGCTGAGTCGACCCACCGAGTCAACTCACTGAGTCCAAAGCAGCAGCCCCGAGACATGGCCGTACCACGCGCTGGAACTCGAGGAGCGTTCGTACGGGTGGCCCCCTGAGGGCCGCCCAAAATTATTTACGAGTTTTGCCACTGCCTGCTGCTATAAATACCCCCCTCCCCTTCTCATTTCAGCAATCCCATCCAGTCCAGAGCGACCCGTTAGTTCCGAGTTTCCCTCCATCCCTCTTTAGCCCATCTTTCCACCAAAGAGAGCCCGAGTGAGGAGAGCCTAGCCCTGGTCCAGCCCAACTTGACCACTGGTCCAAGTCTCCCAAGCCATCCAAGTCTTGATCCAGCCACTCGAAGCCAATCCTTGCGACACCTCCGTCCATCCAGCTACTCTTTTACTAGCATCATCTCATTTGCATCTAGCATAAGTGCAACATTTACTTTTCTTCGAACCCCCCTGCTTCACTACAAGCACTTTGATTATTCAAAAACACGACATGCATCTCGCATAAAGCACCTGTCAGTTCGAGCGTATGCTCTGGGCTTGTCTGTTAATGGAAATCTGCCCATCAGAAACTCTTACTATTCAGACCTGCATTCATGAACATATCACTATGAACACCTTGATTATTCAAACACACAGCATACATCTCGCATAAAGCACTTGTCAGTTCGAGCGTATGCTCTGGGCTTGCCTGTTAATGGAAACCTGCCCATCAGAAACTCTTACTGTTCAGACCTGCATTCATGCATCATGTCATCTATGAGAATACACGAGGATTAAAACAGACTTTCAAGTGTTAGTTCGATTCTGTGAAGTAGAGACCGTACTTCGGTACGGGTAGTGTGTGGGGTGCTTAACCTCTTCCCACCCTGTAACCATGATCCCTTACCTCGAATCTCTGGCTGCAGATCAAAAGGAGTCATTTTAGAGGAATGAATCTTCGGATCCCCTTCTCTAACGTTTCTACGGGGTCTAACCGACTGTAGATTCGAAGTAACTAGCTAGTGGCGACTCTGGTCTTATATAATCCCATCTAAACATATCCAGCTTAATACGACAACCAAACAAAGCCCTCGAGAACGAGGCAAGCCAGTGACACAAACGGCGATTCGCACTCACGCATCCTCTTCTTCTTTTTCCGAAAGGAAAGGGAGAACGTCGTCGGGAGCGCGGAACGGCGAGGGTCCACAACTTGTTTTCAATATGGAAGCCCACAAGCTGAGTGGATGGATCTATCTTTGCGAACAACTTGTTAAAGGTCAGACCAACTCGATGGGTGGATTGGATCGTACGACGTGTATAAAAACTTTATTGCATGTACTTCTGTGCTTAATTAGTGAAACTCTAGATTGAATATATATTAATTGAGTTTTTGTTCGAATACATCCCAACATATTACAATGGGATTACAGAGGATTCAATGGGATTGACACCCTTAATCCTGTTTTTATATCCAGACGATTGTTTGGTGAAGACAACATACATCTGGGATTTAAGCCTCGAATCTTGTGCGAGTACCGTGGACGGATTTCGCAATCCCTCTTGGATTTCAGCCGTATGCATTTCATTGTGGTGGGACCCACCATGATGTATGTGTTATATCGACACCGTCCAACCATTTGGCGAGATCATTTTAGAGCATGATTAAAAAATGGAGGCATATCGAAAGGTTAAATAGACCACACCATAAAAAGCAGTGGGTATATTAATTTCCACCGTTGAAACCTTCCTAGGGCCCATCATGATTTTCGTTTGTCATCCAATCTATTCATAAGGTCATAGAGACTTGGATGAACGTAGAAAACAAATATCAAAATGATCCAGAACTTTTGTGGCCCTCACAAGGTGTTCAATGGTAGATGTTCAAGCTGCATTGCTTTCCATGGTGTGATCCACTTGAGATTCCGATCTACCTAATTTTTTTATATTATGACCTAAAATGATATCGTAAAATAGATGGACAGTGTGGATATGACACATACATCATGGTGTGGGCCATAAAACTTGGTAAAGTCAACACACATCACAGTGCCACATCATGCAAACGATTTCCAAACACAGTTGATTTGCAAATGCCACTTTTGTTCCGTGGTTAATCCTATGAGCTAGGGGACAATCCATTGACAAGTGCATTAATTACATTTTGCAAATACCATCCCACTTAATCCCCTTACTTCCGTGCACCAAATACGCCCTAAGATACCTAACTCTAAGCCATTGGATTAGAACATTTTCAGTGACACATAATGTTTATTTGATAGGCTTCAATTAGAAGAGGGAAGTCAAAAAATCTAACAAATTGAATATTTCAACTCATTGATTATTCAAATGTTACCTATGGCCATTTTTGTTGAATTTATTCAACGAAGATATTTTATTTGTTATTTTTTTTTATTGCACAAAGTGAGACTTTGTCATATGATCGGTTTGAATTAGTGAAGATGATACAAATTCAACGGCTAAAATCCTGATGTTATGTTGCAAAGTATCCGGTCAAACCTACTAATTATTCTAGCAATGTACTGAAGTTTGCTAAGCCACATGGACCTAAGAGAGTCCATTTACACCATACATGTGTCATAGTGGCACATGTGTGAAACCTAATCCATCCATCTAAGTGGCCTGACCATGTAAATGCCCGTATCGAACCTGATCTATGCGGGTCCAAAAACCCGAACCACCCAAAATGGACGACTGGTAGTTCAAAATGCATCACACACACGTGTCAATTGCTATTGAGCGTACCATCTTAGTTTGGGACCATGTTCACCAGGGCCCCACCGATGAGTGGTCCGAATCCAACACTAGGGCCACATACTGGGCCTCGAACCACACATTTTCCGTGCCTCCAGATCCGAATCAGGCATCCTTGAGGATCCACCGTTGATTGATCTATGAAAAAAAACTCACGCACAGGCTGTAAGTTTTAGATCAAGGCCCATTTGGTATTGAAAGTACTAAATGAACGGTTTAGATCTAAGTCTCAAGTATGCCAAATACGTACAAATAATATGGAGGTACAAAAACTCAGAGCCTCCCGAAGCACTGATTCCGTTCGCGGGTATCAATCTAGTGTAATGTAGATTAGACCATGGACCAAATAACACGGGCCCGACTTGGGTGAGACCCCGGAACCAGCGATGTGGGTGGGACCCTGAACCTGGGGCCCACCTGGATGTATTCTTTGTAGATCCATGCCGTCCATCTGTTTCTTCATATTATTCTAGGATGAAGTAAAAAAATGAAGCGGAAGAAAATTTTATATGGACCACACCCCAAGAAACAGTTCTCATTCAACCGTGACCATTTAAAGCTTTCTGAAGTCCACCGTAGCACTTGGATCGCTCTGACTGTCGACCAGTAGCCCTCACATCACGTGTACGGCTTAAAAAGCATGCTCTGTCTACGGCTGACATTCAACGTCGAGAAACGCCCATCTGGCATCAACTGTTTAAGAGAGAGGAGAGATGCTTTGATACTCCAGTAGAGTGTGATGGATGATACGCAGGTAGAGTTATAAATTACTGAGAAAATGCATACTTGGCATGCAAGTAATTCTATCTAAACCGTCCAAATTATAAACACCAGTCTAGATGTGTCATGAACAAATAATTACTATTTGTCTGGTTATCTCGCTATTTGATTTATTCGATTTCTGGTCATTTATTGGACGGTTAAAAATGAAAATATCCAAGGGTCTTATTTAGAAACAAGTGTCCATGAATCAGAGGCTAGGATTGGTTCACCCAATCTGTTTTATATTCAAATTTAGGAGAGTCGGTACCGTTTCCAAGTACCTGCGTATCAAGCGTCATACGCAGCCAGAGAATCAAATAACTCTAGATGTATTTTTTTTCCTTATTTTTTTAAACTGGAAAAGGCAATGTGTTCTCTTCATTCAATCACTACTGTTTACTTGTGGTGTGGTCCACCTGAGACTTACATCTGCCTCATTTTTCGGATCAAGCCCTAAAATGATACGAAAAAAATGGATGGACGGCGTGGATAAAACATATACATTATGGTGGGGCCCATAGAGCAACGACCACTAGCCAAACCCCGTCCCAATGCACATACTTGGGCACGGCACACGTGTACGGTATCTAGCCGATCGTCAGGTGGTCCTCTTATATATGTGCCGTGGCTAAAAAATCAGGCAAGTTAGAAAATCGGGAATCTCTCATCTGTATCTCAGCCGTCCATTTTCTTCCTCAAATCTTGCCATGGCGAATGGCAAACTGGCTTGTTTTTTTTTTTTTTTTTTTTTTTTAAAATTTTTATGCCAAGTGATATTTGTGGTGGGCCCACCTAATGATCCATCTGGATCACATACGTGCGTTGCATTTAAGGGCACCGCGCGAGTAGGTTGGGGCCGTACCTCAGCAGACGTCTCCCAGAACAGTGCTTTACTGCCATACATTCCCACATACTGCTATTTTCTTCAAATCGAGCCCGTGGCCGTTGCTATGATGGGCCTTACCGTATTCAGAGCAGAAGATTTCAATGATCGAACGGTTGAAATATGCTATGGACGGTCAATCCCATCAAATAAACGGTTTGGATCATTGGATTCTACTCAAATACCTATCACGAGTTCGTGATTTTCTAAAATTCAAATTGGAGAAAGAGCTTTCATTGGCTATAAATGCAAGGCCCACCTCTCTGATGTAGCTGTTGCCCACCATTCTCTGCTTTCATTTTTTCTGTCAGACGATTCTTACAACATACGCCTTTTTAGACTTTCTGTGTACTTCAAGGACACAGAACTTTGTGATCTGTACCGTCCCCATAAAACCTTACACGTGCCAATGTAGGCTAGATCTGTAAATTCATTAGGTGGGCTCCATTGCTAAGGACGGTTCATAGCTCATAAACCATGATTGGACGGTCCTAACCGTCTAATTTGCAGCATGCAAAATGGACGTTGGAAAATTAAAGGTTTATAATATGAGGATTGGAGGATTTAGATCCTCACACTAGTGCGATTTTTTAGCTCCGTAGGGCCCAGGAGATGAATGGTCTGGATCCCAGTTACGTGTATGGAAATTCATAGCTTTGTTAAGCCCACATGCGTATGCAAGGACAGCTCATGTGCCAGCATGTCCGACCAGTGCAGTTTCCAAGCCGTCTATCAGGAGGATCCGGATGTGCAGGTGTTCTCCCCGAGAATAGATCTAGTCCATTCATCAGGTGGGCCAAGAGGTTAGAAACAGTTGGACGGGTAGGATTTTATATCCGCACGTTTGTTGCTTAAACTGAGGCCAATATGATGAGTGGACCCACCTGATTTTGTGCAAGAGCATTTAGACAGTGGTACTCCTCATTGAATCTCATTCCAATGAGCCATGCTGGCACGCGGGTGGCGCGCACATGAGCTGTCTTGTACACGTGTGTGGGCTTAGCAAATCTGTATATAACGTATTTAGAAGGAATCCGGACTCATTTAGAAGGTACACGAGGGATAAATGCACGTGGGAACAAGGAACACGTGTGCATGATAGGAGTCACCCACCTTATCCTACTGGGTGGATGCTGACGAATAGAAGAAATTCTACGACGAAAATAGCATGTGCACGGTAGGGATCATCTGGTGATTGGCTCTGCTCTCTCACACGTGTTCCTCATCTCCACGTGTGAGGCGAGTGCACACGATCTACTACAAATAGCATTTCTCAAGAGAGGAATGAATGTATGGTGGTCCGCATGCTTCAGACAGTGGAGAGATGTTTCAGTGCTGAAAAGTGGGGACCATGTTTTGTTATCCAGACCATTGAATGCGGACGAAATATTCGTCGAACTCCTCCGTATTGAAGATCCGGAAGTTCTAAGTCAGCAATGTGAGGACCCTCTTTAAGTTGAATGCTCTCTTCTCAACCGTCCATCTTTAAGCCGGAAATAGAAATATTAAGATCATACTATCAACGAAAATTTTGAGCTATATTGCATCTACGTTAGGATACATTAAATCAATGGTCTTGATTTTCATAACATGGGACCCACTTGTAAGAACACAAACATGGGTACACCATGCAAAGATACGACCGTGTATCACAGAATTTCCTCGAGAAGTATAAACGGAAATTTCCGAAGATTTTGATTGCTTCCCAATTACGTTGTTTGCTACAGTGCATCCTACCGTATCGACAGTTTTACGCCGGCACTGTAGTTATTGGATCTGGGATGATTTTACAATGATCCAAACGGTTCATATGATGGGACTTACTGTAGATGATCCAACAGGTTGATATCGTCTAACCCTTTCCTTTTAATAAGATTCGTTAATCTGAACCGTTGTGGTGTCGGCCATTGGTAGGATGTTCCAATCTTGGAGGTCATTGTCCGTATCATCAATCCAGCGAGAGGCCCACTATATAATAACTGGCTTGTACCTTAAGGATAGCAATACGTCGCGATGCACTGTAACAAACCTCCCTAATTAATCTCTCCACCGAGGCATTGTCGGTCTGTATCTGCCTCGGTACATACAAGCTGTCTGTCAGTCAGTCTCAACGATGAGAGGACTACGAGGATTTGTACCATCCTCCACTCGAGTATGTGCACAGTTTCCTAAATATCTCTTTTTCCTCTTGTGGGTCCCATCTTTTATTGATCTAGAACGTTGATTTACTGGTCCCCAACAACTTAGATCATGCTTCCAAAAATTTCATCGACTGTACCCTTGATTTGTGGCTCCCAGATGTTTAGTGATATAAACACAACAATGGTCCACATTGAACTGAAACCAATGTCGAAATTGGGCGGCTAGGATCTCCTGATTTGCTTAAGCATGTCCACCCAAAGTGTAGTTCAGAAAATCAACGGTCTGGATTACTGAAAGTTGGCTCCGCTCGTATGGACATGGAAATGAGAATACTACGGGTACATATTGGAGCATTGAGTTGGTATAAGTTGCCCATCCATCGCTGATCGAGACCATTGATCCGACGGGAACCACATTACACAAGAAACGACAAAAAAAAAATGGATGGATACGCTCTATCTCAAACCGAGATGTTTTGGCAATCGTCTTCCCTGCTCAGGCCCCATCAAATAAACGGACAGGATCACCAACTCAAAACTCGAGGATACTTTAAGGGGCGAGGATCCAATAAAAGCACAAGCCGACGTGGCAGTCATCGTAAATTCTTCCGAAGGTCGTTCTTGTCATTTGAGTCCGAAGCAAACCAGTCCGGAGAGGTCCGTGAGTGTACTCGCTCGCGGGAGATTGCCAGAGCACTTTCCATCACTTCTGCCAAACGACGCAGGGTTGTGCCAGATCTGGTGCATTCATCAGGTGGGGCCCACCATAAAATGCGACCAACGCATAGAAATCTATCCGTTCAACCAATAAAGTATGCCACGTGTGTAAAGTTGAACACACACGGTTAATCAATTCTTCTCTTCATTCTATTTCTTTTGGCCCACTGAAATATCAGACTCGCACAAATGATCTTCAACAAGGTTCCCATCAAATGAACGGACAGGATTTCTTTGAAGAGTAAAGTTTACACGCGAGAAAGGCGAGTTTCCAAATAAGAAAGGAAGCGGTCGAGACGTGGAGCTGCTATTTACAGCATCGCTCAAGGTGTATAGAGAAAGACGCAGAAACAGGTAGATTAGTACATTTTCGGACGGGAATCGCCTACCACGCCTGTTTTCACGCAGCACGTAAAACACCAAAGTTCTGTGGGGCCTACCATGTCAAATATGTAAATCCACTCCGTCCATAAGTCAAGAATCTTAATTTTATCCGTACAAACCAAAAATCAGACTGATAAAAATCTCCAATAATCTAAACCAATGTGAATTTGCTCCTAAAACCTCTAATTTCGTTCGGTGTGGCCCACATGGGTTTTTAATCAGTCTGATTTTTTTTTTTTTAAATCTTCCCTTCATCCTAGTAATCTAGAACAGATTACTGGGTTTGGTTAAATAAACACACCATGACAGCCACACAAAATGTTAGAATGCTATCCGCATCTTTCCCGTTAGTGGACCACCTAAGATGTAGATCTGATTAATTCTTTCACTACAGGAATTAAAATCACGTATAGAACCTGATGGACGGAATGGATTTTAAATACACAACATTCTGGGCTTCACAAATATTGTGTTTTACACGCTGCGTAAAACCGGTGTTGTTGAGAATCATTTTTCAGCCTTTAAGTGACACCTAACGCGAATATTTTAGCCCAAAACAACGCAGTCTCTCTCTCTCTCTATCTATCTCTCTCTTCTTCTGAATGTGCGAAGATGCCGCCAAGTTCCTCTGTGTAATTCTACCCTTCTTTTTCATCCTCTCTCTCTCTCTCTCTCTCTCTCTCTCTCTCTCTCTCTCCAAACGCGTTTTCTTCTTTAGATAGATCTGCTTCCTTCCAAAATCTCCATCAGGTATATATTCCCTTCTCCTCTCTCTCTCTCTCTCTCTCTCTCTCTCTATCTGTCTGTCTCTCCTTTGTGGCATTTTCGTAAATAATGCTACCATCCTCTCCGTCCATTTGATTTCTTTTACCCTGATTTCAACCACATTCATCAACAATGCAGGAGAATTGAAAGTTTGCTGCTTTCTCAGAAGGAATCAAATCCCCCTTTTTTTCTACTTAATTTGTGAGAATTTCAACGCTCGTACATCTCCAAACTTGAAATTTAGCTTTGTTTTTTTGAAAAAAAGAGAGTTTTTTTTGGTAATTCTGCAATCTGTTTGTGGTTTTTTGTATGTGATGCTCAGATTGAATGTATTGATGTTGCAAAAATTGGGGGTTTAAAAGTTCATTTCGTAGTAGTTTGGTTATCGGGAAATCGTGTTTATGGTTCTGTAGATTTTTCTTTTTTTGGTGGATTTTTTGGTTTTCAAGATCAGTGCTTGGGCTGTGAGTTTCTAGAGTTTCTGTTTGTATAAGTAGGGTCCATGGCTCTGTGATCCTAGCCGTTGATACGATGGGCTACGCAGTGGATTGATCCATTTAAGAGAAGAATTTCGAGATTTGGAGATCCGAGCTGCTGGATATTTGGTCTCATGTGTTTTTGGTTGAATGTGGACTGTTTCAATGGTCAGGCTGAGAGTTTCTAGGATTTCTGTTTGTATAGGTGGGCTGCATGGTTCTGTGATCCAGACCATTGGTATGATGGGCCACACGCTGGATTGCTTCATTCATGACAAACAATGTTCACGGTTGGAAGATCCTAGCCGCTGGGTATTTGGTCCTTTATTTTGGTTGAATGTAGATCCTTTCTGCACTTTCTTTTTCTTTATCAGACCTTTTGATTTCTTTGCATCGTATTGAAGGGTTAGGATTTTTCCTTCTGGGGGAATTTTGGTGCATTGACCATTCGGATGTGGGTCTGGCGATATCAACGGTTTGGATCCCTGAACCATGGGCACCCGCCTGTATAAGCTGGAAACCCGAGCATATATGGAACTCTCAGTACAGAGATTGTATGGTACTTGGATGAGATTGTTCTATTGATTATGTTGGTCTAGCCAGTATTTAAATCTGAGGTGTGTATTTTTTTGGATGACAATGGTCAGAGCTTGTGTTTGTCATGTCACGCATTTCTTCAGTTAGATGTTCTGTTTTAGGACTGTTCTTTGTTCCAATGGCGAGATCATTTTGAACCTGTTAGATTGATTTCTCAATGCATCCCTGCATTGTTGAATTTAGATATGTGGGGCGATGAGTTATATGATCCTTGATCTAAGGATAGGTATGAGATGCTCAAGTCTTCTGTTTGTGTGGCTGGGTACCATGGTTGGATGATCTAGACTCTTGATCTGATGAGACCAATGGTGGATGGACCATGTCCTGAAAATCTCCTTCATGTGAGATTCCTAGCACTTCGTTGCTGGCTTAAAAATAGATAGCTACGAAAATATATACAGCAATGGCCCACATTCAATGCAGAAGGCCAAAGATTTGATGGCTAGGATTTTCCATTTGGTAGAATTTTTGGGAACTGCCATTTAGGTGGGGCCCGTCAGATCATGGGCTGGTTCATTGAACAATGGGCCTGGTTCGCACAAACTGAAAACACTAAGAATACCGTGCAAATTCTTGGATTGAAGATCTTAGGATTCCTCTAAATTGGGTTTGCTTCCTCTGAACAGGCTTCCAAGATGTCATTTGACAAACAGTGTCATTTGTGATTGTGATGGTGTTTCTTTCTGGGGGAAATTTAAAAGGCTCTGGATGAATTAACTATTTTTTCATTTTGGCCAGCATTCTGTACATGCGGAACCTACCTTTCTGCAATCTAGACCATTCATCTGTTGGGCCCAGGCGATGCTGAAAAACACCCTGTTAAACAATCTTAGTCATTTAATTATTTGGCCACAAAAATGTATGTTTAACAATGAAGCATATCCAATGGTCCATAGATGTTGCTTTGATGAATAAAGTCCATTACTTTGATGGTTGATAATGCAACATAGACATAATTCCATCTGCAAGTCCTAAGTCCGCTTGTCGGTTGGCTGACATTGTTCAATGGATGCAATTTTTGGACCAAGTTGGGCCCCACCAGATGAATGATCTGCATTACTGAAAGGTGGGCTCCACTGTACAAATGCTGGTTGAAATGTAAACACAGTTTTTAAGGCTGAGCATTGTTCAATGCCCCTTCTTTCTTACACTGTCAGCAGCAGTTTGTGCGTGGGATGTATCATGCATCAGGCAGTTTCCATAATCTGTTATTTTTATTATTAATTTTTTTTTTCTGTCTCTTGAGGGGAACTACTGGCTTATTCTGCTTAATGATCTTTCTCACGTGAAGTAATTCAGTTTCACTTGTATCGTGAATAAAGTCACATATTAATTTATTCTTATTTTTTGTCTGATGGAACAGCTTTCACCATATTTGCCGTTTTCTGAAGGAAATATCGAAACAGTAAACTTTGAAAATTCATCCAAGCAGGGATAAGTTACTGTAGTATTATTATGAAATAGAGATTTATGAAAAACCTGCATATGCATGAGAAAGAAATCCATTTTTCGTTAGATTGAAAAAGGAATTTTGTAACTGATATGGATGAAAGGTTTTGTGCCCATACCTGCGTTTAGTTCTTTGGGTCTTGCCCTGTTGTCTTTGGCACCCATTTACATGCAGTAATGCTGTTTCCAGTTTCCCTTGATTGCTTTTTATACATGTTATTGTTACCTAGTTTTGTTCAATCCATTAAATTTGACATTTTTACACCTATTGAAAAGCAAGCCTTATATGTCTAATCGAAATTTAGAATCAGTTTCTCCATATGAATAATATATACAAATTTAAAAAACTAACACCAACACCCCAAAATAAAAAGAATGAAATCTAGAAATTTGTACGTATATATTAACTTTCGCTGACTGTTTTTATTACCTGATATGAGGGAATTCCAAGCCTGTGTGTGTGCGCCTCATGCTCATTGGTTGCCTAGCAACTGCCACTCCATGGGCCTCCTTTGCTTGCTTGCCCTTTGGGATGTGCTTGTATTAATTGGGCTGTAGGTTATTATGTGTGGGGTGATGTTGGTATGCATGTATTTTTTGTATGACCCTCTTCCATGGATGGTTCTAGAGTCTAGGTAAAAGAGGAAGGTTGTTGTCTGGCGGGCATCTGATCATAAAACTTCTACCAATCTACCATTTAAATCTGACTCCAAATTTCTGATAAAAAGGCTAAGATGATCATGAAATTATTATGTGGGAAAATATCTGGTTCTAAGCAGTTATATCTTAGTTATCAAGCACATGCAACAGAATCTGTACTGTTCATCTGTTGGGCTGTGCCATGGATGTGCCATACTGCAAGTATTGAAATGGTCAAGTGATCCTAACCACTGATTGATCACTTAAATGGAATGGGATTGACCACCAATACATACAGTGCTTGATAGTAAGTTTGATAAAGTGATAGCACCAGAAACTCTCTTAATAGTGTATTTTTCTATGAAGGCACTCAAAAACTTGTAGTGCAAAAGTGATTTCATATGCGATCATTCTTCGGTCAATTTTTAATTGTTATACCATTGAAAATAGTTGAGTTTTCACCTCCCACACAATGCGTTTTCTTTGCAAAGATTGCACAAATCTTCTTTTCATTGGTAAAGGCAATTTATCTATAAGAGAATGAAACTAACAAGAAGGAAGTGGATAAGGTGTCATAAATGACACCAACCACTTGAATCCAGAGCTTGCTATGGCAATGGGCTTATGGTTCCTGTTGGAAGCGCAACCGGAGTAACTCCTTTAGCTAAATTTAGAACAATGTTTGCTCTATGGAAAACATGAAGAAAAGAGACAGGAAGGGACATTAGCTCACTTGATTGTATATCAAGAACTATCTCATTGTTTAGATTGTAGAACTGTTAGGGGTGTTCATCAGTAAGTTTTAGGTGTATATATAGCTATTATTGCTTTTGTTATGTCACTCACTAGTCTCTTGTACTCTGCACTGTTCATTATTTCTATTTCATTACCGTCTCATTTTCATCTAGTTGATGCTATCTTGCAACTGAATCCTGTTATCACTATAAAATTTGTTTTTTTTTTTTGGTTTGCAGGCTATATAGTCCAAGATGGATCGCAGGAGTTGGCCATGGAAGAAAAAATCATCTGAGAAAACTGTGACTGCAGCAGATTCTGCTGCTTCTTTGGCTACCTCAGCTGGAAATCAAGGGGATCAGGTGCAGTATTTAAAATTATGATCTTGGGTTTTTATTAAACAGCCATTATATTTCAATTATTTGGTCGATCAAATTGATAACTTTGTTCTATTGATTGCTGGAACATGAAAGTCCCATTTTTCATTCTTTTTGTATGGATCGTGGAAGTCCAGTAGTTAAAAAGTAGTGCTCTTTTGAACACATCATGCACTGCTAATGAAGTGATTATCCATTTATATTTAATCATTGGATATGATCCTTTTCATGCGAATATGAATGGTATCTTCTGTTGATCTGATGGGCTCTGCACTTGATAGCCTATGCCTCAAAATCTCTCAAATTTGAAGATTCCAGACATCCAAATTGTGGTTTTTTTTTTTTCCATTGAATGTGGACTTGCTGTATACATCTCGTAAACATCTCTACTTGGGGGCCAGTGATGAAACAGAGGAGAATTTTAGTGCCTAATCTGTCTACGTTGGGCTCATCACGTCAATGTTGTGGATCACAAACCATGGGCTCCAGCTGTATGTACAAGGCCACAGTATATGCTATGCATATTCTCTGATCAAGGATCACACATTGCCACTTTGTCCATCTTGTGTTGCTTCTGTAGGAAATCTTGTTTGTTAAACTTTTGCCATATCTACCTTTTCTTTCTGAGGGGCACATATAATGGGATTCCCTCAGGGTTCTTTGCTTGGGTGAAAATCTTGTGGTGTTTTATTTCTAGATGGCTTGTTACTTATTATTGTTATCTTGCTTGGCATCCACTTCCTTTGCAGTGTAACGCCGTTTTGTCTGGGTTACAGTGTCTGTGGATTAATCAGTTTTCTCTAAATGCTTTGATGGCTATCTTTTCGTTATGCGCAATCATTTTCCTTCACTGTGTTACCAAGAAAAAAAATTGCTTTGATAAATAATCTTGCTAATAATGCGCTTATATATGTGTTGATGCCTTAAAGGTGAATTTTGTGAGCTCCAACCCCTTCAATGTAGTGCCTAAAGCTGGCAATGTTTTAGAAAGTATATAAGAGATTATATGGGTATTATGTAACGATTTAGAAAGTATATACGAGTTATATGGGTATTACGTAGAGATTTAGAAAGTATATAAGAGATCATATGAGTGTTGCTTTTAATCTGATACAGTTCAAATTCTTCTAGTTATTGCCATTCAAGCATGCACAGAAATAAATGGTTGCACAAACAAGATGCACATTTACATGGGTATTACGTAATGATTTAGAAAGTATATAAGAGATTATATGGGTGTTGCTTTTAATCTGATACAGTTCAAATTCTTTTAGTTATCGCCATTCAAGCATGCACAGAAATAAATGGTTGCAAAAACAAGATGCACGTTTATGCTATTTCCTTGAGTGCTATGTTATAAAATGGAAATAATTAGTACAAACCATTTCACCACATTGGCATTTGTTTGGTGTTGGGTAAATGTGTACCATGTGCTCCTTGGTTTTTTTTTTTTTTTTGCAGCCAACTGGTAAAGCACGTCCTTTTCATTTCTGCTCTGATGGTGGCACATATGTGCAATCATGCTCAGCAAGCTTGTTTGACATTGCATGCTCCAGACCCTAATTGTTAGCATTCCCTTTCTAGGTAGTGCATAGTGGTTTGGCTAACATGCAGCATGGGGCATATAGCCATGTTTGCATTTTATTGGTGTCCAATAAACATGGATTGATGGGCTCCTTGCTATTTTATTCAGCCAATCCCTTGAGCATGAGCCTCCATGTGCATGTAGCTTGCACTCTGTGATAATACTTTGCAACTGCCCCTCCATGACTTGGTTGGCATGCCCTGTTGGTGTGTGTATAGTAGTTGGGGACGGGACTTTGTGCTGGATGAAATTGTGGTAACATGCATGTGTTGTCCATGTGACCCTCTGGCATGGCTGGTTTCCAAGAGGCTGGGTAAAACAGTAACGTTGATGACACAACTAGAATTCAAGAAATGAAACTAATTGTGAATTTAAACTCAGCATACCAGTTTCATCAGTATGATCAAAGTAAGGATAAATAGCATCACACTCTAGGCTTCCAAAGGCATCTCGCCAGTGGAAGAATAGGTTCCAATTGCTAGAATCACAAAGAAGCTCAGTTTTGTTTCAAAATATGCACAATAACTACTAAGCTTATGGGATTGCGTGCATGAGTTTTTCTTTTTCAAACTAATTCTACTTTCCTAATTTCATATGCAATCTCCGCTTCCTAAGAATTAAAATAAGAAACTTCTAAAAGGCACCCAAGTACTCCTAATTTTCAAAGATAAAGAAAAACCTTTAAGAAAGAATCTGAATGGCGAAAACCTCTAGACTTATAAAGATAGAAAAAACAATTGCTAAAAGACTCCTACAATATATCTGCAAAATACTATGCTAAATGATTTGTACCTTACTATGGCATTACTATAGCACTCTACAATAACATCATTGTAGCATGCAGCTCTAGTTTGTTGCATTACTGTAGTCAGGGAGCTGATTGCATCTGTTGATGTCTGGTGGACAGCCAATTGTATAACTTTTGCCAATCTACCCTTTAGAAGTCAACCATGAATTGCTGGAATAAGGCTAAGAGGAAGATGATGATTTATGTTGACTTAATCTCAGCTCTTTCTCTAAGCTTACATCTTACAAACGGAATAATTTGGCTTAATTTCCATTATATATTTAACCCTGGAAATGATGCTTGAAACTATGTCATTAGTTGCTTCTTATCCATCTCTCACATAGAAATTCAGAAAGTGTAGGAGTACATGTTAGGTTTCTGTGGTTACTTCATCCAGTTTGTTATAACAGAACGTTCCCTTTTGTCACTCATTAGGAGGTTCTATTTTAGTTCAAAAAGTATCAGTGTTTCAAAACAGAAGGCTATTTAGGAAGCTGCCATTTGGAAGTAGCGAAGTGTTGTTTGTGTTCCGAAAGTTAATTAAGCATCCATACAACCTCTCATTCTTGATTTGTCTAACTAATCCAGAGGAACAATCTACAATGTATCTACTTCACATATACTCTATTTTATATATTTTGAAGGATATTGTACCAGTCATTTTTATTTCCCTTCAGTTATTTGTGCATTTCATGGATGGGCCTACAGATGTTGGGCATGTTTAATTATGGGCTTTTTGTTACTCTATCTTGCCAGTTTCAGCCAAAGTTATGTTACTCGCTGAAACTGAGTTAACTCAGTTTTCGTGTAGAACAGACCCAGATGAGCTGCCCGAGACCTGTATTTCTCTGGATGAGTCACTGTGTGACTCTGGTGTGTGACTCATCTTTTTTTGACAAAAATAAAGCAAGTTGTAATGGTTTTTGGCCTCTTGGCAAGTATCACTTTTTTTTTTTTTTAATTTCTTTCTTTCTTTCTTTCGAAGGATTCTCTTTGACTAATTTTTAAAGCAAGTTGTAATGGTTTTTGGCCACTAGGCGACCAGTCACTCTTTTTTTTTTTTTTCTCGAAGGATTCTCGTTGACCAAATTTTTACCATGTTTTAACTAAGATATTGCAGCAATAATTGATTTCTAGGTTTATTTTTATTAACCAGCTATTTTTGGCGACTTTTTACATAAAAAATTACTACACACTATACATTATTATATTGTTTAAAATGTTTATATTGATGTCTCCTCGGATCTGGATTCTAAAAGGTGCTGTATCTGAAAGTATCCATGCTCAAAATCATGTATTGGTGTCCAACTTACATATTTTGCAAGGGTGGCTGACAATGTTATATATTCATGACGGGATTCTGTATTCATATCATCATCATCATCTAAGCCTTATCCAAACCAATTGGGGTTGGCTACATGAATCCTTTTCTCACATTCAACCCAATCAAGGGCCATACCTTCAGTTAGACAGCCGGCCATCAAGTCATTTCTTACTAACTCAACCACATCCTTTTGGGCCTTCCCCTGGCCCTTTTGGAGCCTTCACTAGTGCTAACTCACTCCTTCAACTTTGAATTCCATAATCATATCTTTCATTTAATTCATCCATCCACAGAGCTATTTTACTCTCTCTCTCTCTCTCTCTCTCTCTCTCTCTCATTTTTTCTTTGTGGAACTGCTTCGTCTCTGTTGGCAGGAGAACTCCAAGAATGCCAACTATGTTCAAATTTCAACGGAAAAATATGCACATTTCACTGAATTGGAGGAACAAGTGAAGATATTGAATGATCAAGTGAAGATATTGAATGAAAAACTATCCTCAGCCCAATCAGAGATGACCACTAAGGACAATCTGGTAAAACAACATGCAAAAGTTGCTGAAGAAGCTGTCTCAGGTATAGCTTAGTTGTTTCACTTTTTAGCTGCTGCGAAATGCTCATCGTTTAATTGCCTAATTTGCTTACTTTCAGACTCGATCTTTTAAGCCCTGCCATTGAAACAGCACAACATGAATGCTCTTTCATTGGACTCCCTGTTTTATGCTTGTCAACATGGCACAAGCATATAAATACAAGCTACTCTCAGGTGGGCCCAACCATTTGGATACCCTGACCCAAGAATCAGCACCGGCCATCTGGTGGCCACCTGGCAGTTAATGAAATAGACTAAATCCCCATTCAACATACATGTGCAGTTCCTGATATGAGCACACCAGGCAGATTTTCGGGCCAGGTCATCTACATGGCGGGACATGTTTTGTAAGAGGCTAGGATGTCACACATGTATGCCATGTTGACATGTGTGAGGTCTGAATCTCATCAAAGTGCATCATGTGAATCCTATCTGCATTTCTTTTCTGATTTCTTCAGCTCCCTCTAAGGATGTTCATTCATGTAATGCACTACGACCTTATTGTCTTGCTTGACAGTTATTTGATTTGATTAGTTATGACCAGTGTTCGAAATATCGGTATTGTGTTATGTATCGCACCCTTGGGATACAGATACATATCATTTATCGCACGGGATATATTGTTTGTATCTGGTAATTTATCGCACTTTTTGGAAACATGGGGAAACATTGGGAAAATGGTTGGATTTTTCAATGAAACTTTAAGGATTGTTAAAAAAGACCTTAATACACAGTTTGAAATCATAACATCTAAAAAAAAAAGTGCACATAATAGGCTTCCTTTGTATAGGGTCCTAAGCTATCGCTGTCTAACTGAACTAATGCAACTATATTCAAATTGAATGCATAACATTTAGAGAGTATGTGATGTTCATTTCATCAAACGCTCCTAGCCTCCTAAATACTTCGAAATTAATCTCAATTAACAGCTGGTTGAAGGGAAATTTTGAAAAAAACAAATATTTTAATAATTTTTAATTAAAAATGATTTTTATTTTCTGAAAATTGACAAGGACTTGAGTAGATCAGCCCTCATACATGCTTACTTTCATGTTTGGAGTGCAACATTACAAGCAATTTGGGAGAAATTGGGGAAATTTTGAATTTTCCCCATTTTCCCCCAAATCAGACCACCTACAATCAAATTTCAAAATTAGAGTGTATGTGATTATCATTTCATCAAATATTCCTAAATATTCGAAATTAGTCTCAATTGACTGCTGGTTGAAGGAAATTTTTGAAAAAAACATGAAGAATATGAAGAACCAATTGATATCGAAATCAAAGCTCCAACTCCATGATTTTTCATGTAAAACTTGAAGAACCAATGGATTTGTAGCCATTTGACATTGATTTAACATAATTTCAACAAAAAAAGGGATAGGAAATTGAAAATACTCATTGGATCGAACATGTGGGATATATCGGCACTATCTGTGCGTTTTGCATCGCACAGATGGGATACAAGATATATCATGGGATATGTCGGCTGGTATCATCGATATTTAAAACATTGGTTCTGACCAATGTTGTCAAAATCGTTATCGTATCGTAAATCGTAGTAGGGTTGAATCGTATTGGATCGCAAATCGTATCGTAAATCGTAAGATTTTTACAATTCTTAAAATTTTGAAAAAAAAAAAATGAAAAATATAAATACATTAGAATTTTTCTTTAGAACTCATCGATCTTCCCTTTGCCATCAATGTGCACTAAGTAATACCATGTTAGAAGGGTCCTTTGAAGGAATTCTTATTCATTTACTTTTTGTCTTCCATCATGGTGGAAAAGAGGCTTTCGATATTGTAGACCGATGAAAAAGGATATTTTGATTTCTAAATGTCATTCCATAATACATATAAGTCAGCATGATCATTACCATCCATAAAAACATTACAGTTAAATCATACATAAATTTGGTGTTTCGACTAGTTAAGATGTAAGAAATCATAAAAAAAAGCTTCATGATTTAACGTTGAAGAGACTATATATCATTTAATCTCTTATAAAGAACAAATAAGAATAATTTACCTTTTCTAAACGATTCTTAAAGCCCCCACCAATTTAAAAAACATAAAATGAAAGGCAAGTGAAGCTTAAAATAGAAGAGAACAAGTATAATTTGAATCGTAAATCGGGATTTGAATCGTAAATCGTAGGATTCAAACCATAGAATCGTAGGATTCATATAAAAAGGGATTCAAGGTTGGGATTCAAATCGTTTTGCTTAAGATTCGACTAAAATCGTATATCATAGATCGTAGGATTTTGACAACAATGGTTATGACTGTGTTTTTTTTTTTTTTTTGTGCAGGTTGGGAGAAGGCTGAAGCAGAAGCTTTGGCATTGAAAACTCAACTTGAATCTGTTACACTGCTGAAGCTTACTGCCGAAGACCGAGCAGCCCATCTGGATGGTGCTCTCAAAGAGTGCATGAGGCAGATACGGAATGTGAAGGAAGAAAATGAGCAGAAGTTGCATGATGTAGTCTTCGCAAAAACAAAGCAATGGGAGAAAGTAAAATTCGAGCTCGAAACAAAAATAGCCGATTTCGAGCAAGAGCTGCTCAGGGCCTCGGCCGAAAACACTGCAATTTCAAGGTCCCTCCAAGAACGTTCTAACATGCTAATGCAGATCAGAGAAGAAAAAGCTCAAGCCGATGCTGAAATTGAAGTTTTGAAGACCGAAATCCAATCATGTGAAAAGGAAATAAATTCACTAAAATATGAACTTCATATAATCTCCAAGGAACTTGAAATTCGAAATGAAGAAAAGAACATGAGTTTGAGATCTGCAGAAGTTGCGAACAAGCAGCATTTAGAGGGTGTCAAGAAAATAGCCAAACTAGAAGCGGAGTGCCAGAGGTTACGTGGTCTTGTTCGGAAAAAGTTGCCTGGGCCTGCTGCCTTGGCTCAAATGAAATTGGAGGTTGAGAATTTAGGCCGGGATTCTGGAGAAACCAGACTACGGCGATCTCCTGTAAAGAGCCCCAGCCCACATATGGCTCCAGCCCCTGAATTTTCCCTCGACAATGTCCATCAATATCACAAAGAGGCTGAATTTCTGACAGCACGTCTAATGACAATGGAGGAGGAAAATAAGATGTTGAAAGAGGCATTGTCAAAGCGTAACAGTGAACTGCTGGCAGTGAGAAACCTGTGTGCTAAAACAACAAGCAAGCTTCGCAGCATGGAAACACAGATGCAGGTTCTTTCTCATCAGAAAAGCCCACCAAAATCAAATTCACATATCCACACTGAAGGTTCCTTGAGTCAGAATGCAAGCAACCCGCCAAGCTTGACCTCCATGTCAGAAGATGGGATTGACGAGGAAGCAAGCTGTGCTGATTCATGGTCGACAGCGCTTATCTCGGAGATCTCCCATTTCAAGAAAGAAAAGAATGTCAACAAAGGTACCAAGGCTGACAATTCTAATCCCTTGGAACTTATGGACGACTTTCTCGAGATGGAGAGGTTGGCGTGCTTATCGACAGAATCCAATGGGACCATCTCCATTTTGGACGATGTGGCTGACAAGAGAATTGAAAATGCCGTCCCTAGTACATCAGTTGATATTGATGGGGATCTCCAAGCAGAACAACAGCCCCATCTGGATCCAGCAGCCAATCTGGTTTCTCCCAATCGGGATCCCTTTGATAAGAATCAAGTGACATTGACAAAACTTCAAATGAGAATAGCTTCCATATTTGAGTCACAAGCTAAGGATACTGATTTGGGTAAGACTCTAGAGGATATCAGACGTATTGTACAGGATGTGCAGGGTGATTTGCCCCAGCATTCTGTAAGTTATGTTCTTGAGGAAACCCATTCAGCAAATGCTGCTTGGAACCAGAAGCCTGATACTGAAGACATGGGAGAATCCACAATCGCTGACAGCAAACCATGTTCTGATGATAAGCGTCCCATCAACGAAGAACTGGCAAAGTCCATTTCTAAGATTCATGATTTTGTAGCGTCACTTGGCAGAGAAGCCACGGATATTCAGGACAGGTGCACTGACGATCGTGGGCTAAGTCGGAAGATTGAGGAGTTCTCTGTCTCTGTTAATAAGGTTTTATGTAGTGAGATGAGTTTGGACGATTTTGTTCTTGATCTTTCTTGTGTTTTGGCAGAGTTTAGTGAGCTAAGCTTTAGGTTGCCATGCGGGAAGGATAATGAAGGAGAAACCAATGCTTCTGATTGCATAGACAAGGTAACTTTACTGGAAAATAAGGTAGTTCAACATGACCCATCAAAAGATAGATTTTCAGGTGAATGTGCCCTTGTTTCTCCCTCTGCTTCTGATCCTGAGGTTCCTCAAGAAGGAAGTTTAGGTCCGGGCTTTGAATTGAAACCTGTCTTGTTCAAATACTCTATAGAAGAATTTGAACACTTGAAATTAGAGAAAGATAGTATGGCAATGGATCTGGCGAGATGCAGTGAAGGTTTGGAAAATACGAAGTTCAAGTTGATGGAAACGGAGAAAGTTCTGGAAGAACTTAAATCACAATTGACTGCTAGTCAGAAATCGAACAGCTTGGCAGAGACACAGCTGAAATGCATGGCGGAATCTTATAAGTCACTTGAAATGCATGCACAGGAATTAGAAACCGAGTTGAATCTTTTGCGTGAGAAAGCAGAAAGTTTAGATAGTGAGCTTCAAGAAGAGAAAAGCAATCTTCAGGATGCTTTGGCTAGATGCAAGGACCTTGAAGATCAGATTCAAAGGTTAGCACGAGAAAGCCTACTGTAGAAATATAGTTTGGCCTTCAGTTGATTTGTATTATTTCTTGACCTCTGTCAAGGAGCTTATTTTGCATTGCAGTACCTTAAGCATGATAATGTTGGCTAACTAGTATTTTGTCAGTTTTTTTTTACTTTTAAATTTATTTTATTTGCATCTCCCATTTTCCATTTGTGGAATTGAAATAGTACAAAGTGTATGATTTCAATAAACAAAATGGAAAACAGTGAGTGCAAATTGATGAGCGTGGCTCTAAATAGTGCTTCCCTTCTTTTTCTTTTCTGTAGCTGTAACATGGCATGTTCTAATGCCTTGTCTAGTTTCTTCTGTCTTTTGACTACTCTGAATGTTTCTTATCAACATGAAGGACCGAGGGGTGCTCAATTTGTTCGCTTTCTTCAGCTGCTGATGTTGACACCAAGACCAAACAGGTCAGAGAGGAGCATAATTTATCCAATCTTTCTAAAATGCATTTTTTCATGCTTCCTTCAACTGAGTTTCTTTGTCCAATGGAGAAATTGTTTTCATTTAATGCTTCATCAGTCTTTTTATTTATTTATTTAAGTTGTTTAAAGAAGCTGTTCTTATTTTTGACTGAAGGCATGCCTGGTCTCCTAGTAATACTACCTAATCAGTTGAATTAGATTTACTATTCTTGTCTTACTCCAGAAAGGTCTGTTGTTTCTAGCAGTCATTGGAGACTACATTGTGGGGAATATCATTTAGAGATTCAAAGAGAGAGTCTAAGGCATGTTTTGTCTTCTTCTTTTTTATTTTTTGGGCTCTTTCTTCCAGTTATACCTTAAGGTGCTTTTTTACAGATTTCACTGTTCGATAGCCATTTTAACAATGAGATGGACTTGGGTTCTACCAGAAGGCCTAGTTTAGAAGCTGCAACTTATGTTGAAATAATTGTGTTTTCCCAAGGCTGGCAAAATACGACTTCTCCAAGTTCCCTGGGTTTTTGATAGTTGCTTCCATGTAAATTTCTATAAATGACTGTGGAGTCAAGCAGTGCTTAACTCTCACAAGACACTTTTATCCTCTGTTGTCAATTTGATCAGAATTTTGTGCCTAACAGTGTGCACAATATTCCTTCAAATTCAAAGAACCAGTGTGTGTGTCCACATGTGCTCACGCTATAGCACATTCCCTGAGATTCCTTCGTGCTCTGAGTTGTCTCAAGGTAAGCGACTCTTGGGATGGATTAGTTTGACGCTTAGCTAGAGTGGGTCCCACCATAATATGTTTCTCCAATCTACTTTGATCATCAGATGCATCGCCTCATATTAGGCCCAAGGCCTAAAAATCAGCCATATCCATGATTTAGATGGACCATACCTGGAGCTATACAAGAGCCGAGTCGACTCGAGCTCAGCCTTGTTCGAGCTAGGCTCGACCAATGACCACCCTGGCTCATGTTTTATTCAGCTCGGCCTTCAAGCTGGCTCGACCGAGCTTTTGAGCCGAGTTCGAGCCTGGTCGGTTCCAGCAGACCTTCTTTGATGAGATTTGGAAATCCTAGCACCTATGAGGCTAGATGGTCGCTATCATACATACAACTAGCTGTTTATATCTTAAATGAGAGCAATAAAGAGGAGGCTGTGAGCCATGGAAAAATGTCAGGTGTAGGTGTTGGGACTTGTCAGCTCTAGCTACCGCATACTACTTTCTCTATCATACATATCAGGTCAATGATCAAACGGTTAGAACCATCCAAACGGTGAGATCTTCCTACCCCGACTAATATGCAGTGGAGCCCACCTTGTGAACGGCCTGGATCATGGATCGATCTCACATCCCACCGATCCAATAAAAAACAGAACAACGAAACAAAAAATTCAGATCATTGTCTTGGAAAGACTGCCATTGAAAGCGAAGATTTCATGTCTTGAGATTTAAAAAAAAATTAAAAATCAAAGAATCCCAAAAAGAAAAAGAAAAACTCAAACTCAAACCAAATTTACAAATAATAACATTTAAATTTAAACATAAACAAATCAAAGAAGACTCATAGTAACAGGCCTTCTAGGAAGCTGGATGCAGAAAAGCAGTTCAAGTTCACATTCAAAAGACCAAGAATGTCGTTCTTTTTGCTTTTCTTCTTCGGTCTCGATCGCACGGATCGCTGCGATCAGATCAGATGACGGAGGTGGCTTCCCGGAAGCCGGAGATCGGGTCCCCCATGATGGGGTTTTCTTGCAGGGAGAGAGGAGGACGGTGGCCCGCACGGTCACTATGGTTGGACGAACGAGAGAGAGAGAGAGAGAGAGAGAGAGAGAGAGAGAAGGATGCTTGGCCTGGCTGGCCGGACGGGGGCAGGCTGCAGGGGGCGCTCGTGCAGGGTAGGGTTTATAACGCAGGGAGGACGTGGTAGGTTGATCACCGTCTCCCCACCTGATAGATACCTTGAATGCACAAGGTGTTCTCGAATCCATGAGAAGATAAAAATGAAATAATTCCTAGAAAATTCGTAATAATTGATTGAATAATTATAAAATCATCCCTACAATGCTTTAAATAATAAACTAAATCCTAAGAATGAGTATTAGACTCCAACTACAACCAAAACTCTTAGATAAAGAAAAACTAAACAAACTAAAAATCGGAATTACTAAAAATAACAGTTTTTTCCTAAAATTCTATTTTTTTGTTGTAACCGCACGTTTTCTGGCAAAAAGGACGGACACAACCCACTTTTGTGGGTTGGTTCACCCCAAAACGAAATTTCAGTTGGAATCCATATGCTGTGCGTCCTGTAACTCCTCCCGGATCAAAAGTTATGGCTGATTTACGGTCTGCATTCTTTTGGTCCATCCATGGGAAAATTGCCAATCTTTATCGACTTTTCTTTGATCTTTGTCCGGTCCATGTGCAATAGGAATGTGCTTGATCCACGCCCTTCATCAAGGGGTTCTTGTCCTACATCATTTTTATCGACTTTTCCTTGATCTTTGTCCGGTCCATGTGCGATAGGAATGTGTTTGATCCACACCCTTCATCAGGGGGTTCTTGTCCTACATCAGTTTAGGGCAGGGGGCGCTTAGGTAGAAGAAGAGGGGTTAGGGTTTTGTTTTTAGTTTTTTAAAGATGTTATATATATTATATTAAATATATTATACATTAAAATCGAGCCAAGCCAAGCAAGCCGAGTTGAGCCGAATCTAGCTAGGTGTAGCTCGTGCTCGACTTGAGCTGAATTTCGAGCAGGGAAAAAGGCTCGGCTTGGTTTGAAGCCGTCAATCGAATCGAGCCGAATCAATGAAGCTGTTTCGAGCCGATTCGAACGAGCTAACCGAGCTGGCTCGACTCGTGTACAACTCTAACCATACCAAGTGAAATAGTTGGGAGACAGATGCGGACTGTTTGTTTGTTACGGGACCCACCGTAACGATTATGTGAAATCCATGCAAATCATTTGACGCCACAAATTTACTGTTGAGGCTAAAAAATAGGCCCATCTATGATTAAGGTGGGTCATGCCAAGGGAAACTATTTGGAGAGTGAGAGAACTGTTTCAAATCATGTAGCCCAAATGAATTATGGATTGAGCTGAATTTTGAATCTGTGTTTAATTTTAGGTCACATACCTGATCCTCGGTGTGGATTTTACAAATACATGATGGTGGGGCCACCATAGCAAGACGACTCTTTAAGTAGCACTTATTGCACAAGCCAGTTACGTAAGTTACAGGCTACCATTGCCATTCACGTAAGTGGATTTACCCTGTAGATGGGTATTGTGGCAGTGGGACCCAGTGAAGTTTTTTTTCAAAATCCACCCCATTCACTAGGTGGGTCACCTTATTTTAGGCCGTAGGATAAAAAAATCAGCCCCATCAATGATTTAGGTGGACCATACGATTGAATGTGTATAGGTTGACGGCCGCACTCCAAAATGTCTCCCTTGGTGTGGCCCACCTAAATCACATATGGGTCTGATTTCTTGGCTTTAATGCTAAACTTTTGTATGGCATCCAATGGTTCCCATGGATTTCACGAAACCATCATGGTCGGCCCTATAAAAAACAATGGTGCATGTCTGTCTCCTAACTTTTTTTTCCTTGGTGTGGCCCACCCAAATCATAGATATGGCTGGTTTTTGGGCCTTGGCCCTAATACGAGGTGACATATCTAATCGTTAAAGTAGATTGGAGAAATATATTTTGGTAAGACCCACTCAAGCTAAGAGTCGAGACTCAATACTTGCGTGAGACCGGAAGCAAATCGCCGTAACTAGCCGGTACTGAATAAAGTCTGTGGAGCCCATCTTAATGTCTTATCACACAGTCCATCCGTTTTACTAGCTCATTTGAGGGCATGATTCCAAAATTGAAGCATATCCAAAGTTCAAGTGCTCCACACCATAGGAAACAATGGGTATAGTGACGTCCACCATTAAAACCTTCTTAGGGCCCATAGTGATGTTTATTTATCATCTAATCTGTTCATAAGGTCATATAGGCATGGATGAAGGGAAAACACAAATACCAGCTCCATCCAAGGCTTGTGTGGCCCCATGAAGTTTTCAATAGTAGGCGTTCAAGTCCCACTGTTTCCTGTGGTGTGGTCCACTTGAGATTTGGATATGCTTCAATTTTGAGATCATGCCATGAAAAAATATTGTAAAATGGATGGATGGCATGGATAAGACACATACATCACGATAGACCACAGTTACATGGTAGGTTATGCTATCCAATTCGACATCTCATGAGGGAGCTGATTAGGCGAGACTTGGGCTTCCACCAAGACGGTGCGACCCTTACCGTGGGGCCTACCTTGATGTATTTATTCTGTATCCACTCCGTCCATCCGTTTTTCCTTGTTATTTTTTGGAATTATCCCAAAAATGAAGAAGATCCAATTACTAGGTGGACCATACCATAGGAAACAATGGTGATTGAACGCCCTACCATTAAAAACTTCTGAGGGTGCACCTTAATGTTTTCGTGGTGTTTATTTACATCCAATCTATTGATAAGGTCGCGCAAGCCTGGATAAAAGGAAAAAACAAATATTAGATTGATCCAGAACTTGTGGCCCTCTAATGGTATCTGCTTCATTTTTGTAATAATGCTGAAAAATGATATAGAAAAATTGATGGACGGTGTGGATATAGAATAAATACATCAAGGTGGGCCCCATGGTAAAGGCGGTACTGTCTTGGGTGAGTCCATGGTCTCACCTGATGTGCTCTCTCATGAGACCTTTTTTGTTGCGGAGTAGGAAGGAATCTCAAGGAACGTGCTATAGCGTGAGTGCGCGCACGACTCTCCCCTATGCTATGGTGCGTAACGGATCATTCCTCTCTCTCTCTCTCTCTCTCTCTCTCTCTCTCTCTCTACACACACACACACACACACACACACACATATATATATATATATATATATATATATAGAGAGAGAGAGAGAGAGAGAGAGAGAGAGAGGAATGCTCACCTGTGCACAATTTTCAATAGAACTCATGAGCACTTTTTGAGGACTCATCACACGTGATGTGAGCCCAAAATCTGAGTTGTCCACGTGATGCAGCATCCCAAAAACCCTAGGAAATGGTTTCAACTTGGTCTAGAACTTTGGTGGGCCATGGCAAAAGGAAATAGTTTCCTCCCTTGATTTGCCTCTCTCTCTCTCTCTCTCTCTCTCTCTCTGCTATGGCCTACCAGAATTTTGGACCAGGTTGAAAGTTGGGCGTTGGGGTTTTTTGGGGTGCTGCATCACGCAGACGGCTTAGATTTTGGGCTCACATCACGTGTGACTAGTCCTCAAAAAGTGCTCACGAGTTCTTGTGAGAATTGGTGCGTAGGTGAGCATTCCCCTATATATATCGGTGTTTTAAATAGCTACGCTATGTAGTGTGTAGCTTACACTACGTAGCGTAGCTTAGCCTAAACGCTACGTACCTCATGAAAATAGCTTAAGTTGCATGTAGCCTACGCTACATGATTAATTTGGATACGCTATACGCTTTATAGACTACGCTACATAGCTCACATTACAAGTCATTTTTCACTATAACATTAAAAATCAATAATGTTTTTAATGATTTGTTACATTTTTCTATTTTAATGAAAATTCGTTAGTCTTTTTGATGCTTTTAGTAAAATAATATAAGAAATATTTTTAAGTCAATTTTGTTGCTCTTTCTTCACTTTTATTCTTGATCATTACCCCTTGCTATTACTTTAGGTTGCATTTGGTTGCACCAAATATCATGAAATTTTGTTAAATTTTATTACTAATCATCTAATTTGATGCAACCAAGTGCAACCTTGATTAAAAATCTAAGTGTTGTGTAGCTTACTCCTCACATTTCGGATGGGTGAAGGCTATGCTACACGCTATTCTCTATTTAAAACACTGATATATAGATACTAAAGGAAACCAGACCCGCCCATTTACTAAACGGGTCTGGGTCCAAATTTTAGACCTAGACCCTTTTACTAAATGGGCGGGTCCAGGTCAGGTCCGAGTCAACTCATCAGACCCATTTATAAATGGGTTCGGGTCTGGATCAAGTATGTAAGCATTTTACAAGGCTTAAAACCGGGTTTGGTCGGGTCTGGGTTGGACGGGTCCGTTGAAACATAGACCAAACCCGCCCACTTACTAAATGGGTTCGGGTTGGGCCTAATATAAAGGAAACCAGATCCAAACCCGTTTAGCAACTGAGTCTGTTCTTGGACCCAGACCCGTACCATTAAACAAATGGGTCGGGTCTGGGTCGGGTCTAAATGGGTTGGGTCTGGGTACCCCATTGGGTCCATTGACCCATTTATATATATATATATATATATATATATATATATATATATATATATATATATATATATATATATATATATATATATATATATATATATATATATATAGGCATGCCCCCATTAAATATCGAATAGCATGTAGCGTAGCGTTCACCCCTCTGAAGTGTGAAGCTAAAGTTAAGGTTGTGCTTGGTTGTGCAAAATATCATGAAATGCCATGATATTTTGCACCAAATTAGTCTAATTAATAGTGAAATTTAACGACATATAGTGCAACCAAACGCAGCCTAAAAGAGGAGGAAAAATAGTCAAAGATTAAGTATAAAGGTGAAGAAAGAGCAATATAAAAACATATAGCGGAACCAAACACAGCCTAAAAGAAGAGGAAAAATAGTCAAAGATTAAGTATAAAGGTGAAGTAAGAGCCAATCTAATTGATTTTATACTATTACTTACATTATTTTACTAAAATCACTTGAAAGATTAACTAATTCTTATTTGAAAAAAATGAAAAATGTAATAAATTATTGGAAACATCAATTGATTTTGATGTTTTAATGAAAAATAAGTTGTAGTGTATGCTATGTAGTGTGTAGCGTATGCAAAATTAGCATATGGTGTAGGCGACATGTGATTTAAGTTATTTTCACGAGCTACGTGGCATTAAGGCTAAGCTACATTATGTAGCATAAGCCACATTCTACGTAGAGAAGCTATTTAAAGCACTGCCCGTGCCACCACATCATCTCTACTTGGCACCCAAACCCCAGGTTGCATAGGGAGATCAGTTTCCTGTCTCCATGAGTTCATTCATCATGATCAAGAACAATTCGATGGTTTGTTGTACTTTTCTTGCCTGCCTCCACAACATTCACTCATCCACTAAGACAAACCATTGAACTCTCCAACCTATCCTTTTCATTACTTGTTTACCTTTTTTTATTGCTTGCCATCTTAGGACTGTAACAAGTCCTGCTTGCAATTTCAGAGATGACAGATCTGACATGCTGATCGCTTAAATCTGTTGAAAATCCGACCATGATTTTTTTCAACTATGCAAACCACTGACTCATTTTAGGGGCCAGAGCTTTCCGTAGATATGGGATATGGAGTGGTAGCACGATAGATCCAAGGTAAAAATCAATGGTTCCAGTCTAATGGTCCATTATATGGCCCAGATCTGTCCATTGATCTGGGATGCAGATCCCATTGATAAACAGATCTGATCTTCATTCCAAATTATAGGGCGATTAAATGGTGGTCCAAAGTAGAGATCTGGGCTGCAGATTCTGTATATTGATGCATTCGGTCGCAGATACAAGTTATGGAGCTCTTACGCATGTTGTCCAAAGCATATATTTGGGATGTAGGTAGCGTCGAATCTGATCGCAAATCCAAATTACGGAGGAGTTACACACTGTTCCAGAGTATAGACTTGGGATGAAGCTCTTATGCTTGCACAACACACCAAATTATTGACCTGGGATGTGGATTGTGTAGATCTATAGGACCTGATTGCAAATCCAAACTATGAAGCAGTTAAGCTTTGGTTGCTGGTCCCAATCACTGATCTGAATTGCAAAATAACACCCAACTACAGTTCTGAACACAGGTATGAATTATAGTTTTGCAGATCTGAGAGTAAAGTCTCCCATTGATGTAGCCTAGAGATCTGGATTAATGCAGTTTCAATCTGCTTATTCAAATTCTTTTGTGTTATATGGTGCGAAGGATGGTATTATTACCGATGATTCAAACAATCAGGCTGTGTATGCATTGTGTCGGCCAATACTAATCAGGGGTCTTTGATAGTATATTTGAAGATGAAACCCTAAAATTCACATCCAATCAGCTGCTATAGACACTGACACAGCTGGTACTCACCCACATCAAATCAGCTGATATAGGTGCACTTACGGTTGATGCTCACCATGGCGCATCTACATTAAGGGCACTGAAAGCTCTTTTTTTTTTATTTTTTTTATTTTTTCCATTTATTACAAGTTTGCTTTTCCATTTTTGTTCTCCTGGGGGAAGGGAGATTTGGGGTTTTGTGATTTTCTACTTGATGTTGGTGTGAAAGTACGTGCATTGAAGCTGGTTTTGACGGATAAAATTTGGGAGCACTGATTTTGGAAAAAAAAAAAAAAAAATCCTTGCAAGAGGTTAAATTCCGATTTAGAAGCTGGGTGGTCCAACCTTCTATATGTTTTACCAAAAATAAATTCTGGTCGAATCAGTATGTGGGCCCCAATATTAGTAAAGGTGGATTGGTTTGAAAACTTCAGCCAAAATTTTCAGATCTGTACATTTGTTTTTCAAATTGTGGGCCCACATGACCAGTGGACAACCTAATTCTTGGGCTAGGACATCAAATAGTGGTGCCAGTCTGATGGATGGATTGATTGGATCACAGACCTATTGTGCAATGCTGGTACATGTGTGTCATGTACATGAGCTTCATTGCACACATGTGTGGGCTTAGCAAAGCTCTGTGCTTAATATGAGCAAGATATGCTCAAGTTACATGATTATCATAATTTGATTCTATTTTATCCCTTTTTTAGGATTTTTCTTTTTATTCTTAAACGTAATTAGTATAAACTGCCATTACAATATGATTCATTGGAAGATGGATCTGTTCATATCATGAAGCATTTTTCAAATTGCTGTTGCAGGAGAGAGAGATAACTGCTGCAGCAGAGAAGCTAGCGCAGTGTCAGGAGACTATATTTCTTCTTGGCAGGCAACTGAATGCAATGCGCCCCCCGGCAGAGATCATGGGTTCCCCACAAGGCGGCAGGCACCAAATGAATGAAGATCAATTGGAAAATGAGCCAAGCCCAAGTTGCCCAAACCCACGAGGCATGCGTGGCTCACGAGATTTTGACCAGCCTGAGATGGAGAATATTGCTTCTAACGTGCCAAGGACGGGGGATGAGTCCCCCTTACATGGGTTTAACATGCCCATGAGTCCATCAGACACTGAATCCACTCCAATTTCAAGCTCACCCATCAGGTCGAAACATGGGCCCATCAGGTCTTCTTCATCTTCAGTTCCAACACCGGAGAAACAAGGGCGCGGTTTTAGCAGATTCTTTTCAAGGGGAAAGAGCGTTGATTCAGCACACAGGCGTCAGCCATCTTCTGACAGATCCCATTAAGATGCCAGAGGCATGGGTGGTTTGTAGTTTGTAGTTGGGGAGGGAGTCTTATTAGGCAGTTCCCACTTTAACCCACATCAAAATTCTCAAAAGGCAAAACTTGTAAAATGGCAATATAAAGACATGGGTGTTTGGTGGTACCCGACATTTCACCGAATCAAGCATGAAAAAACCACATTTGGATGAAGGCTCAGAATCTATCCATGAAAGAAGAGAATCTGGCAGTTGTTTTGGGTATGGGTTGTGTACAGTGTACATGCGTATAGAACCTTCCCACTTGTCTATTTCTGTGGATCAATCTTCTCTGTAATGGATTTCCTAAAGATGGGATGCTGCTTTGAAGTCTGAAACTTCACAATCCCAGGACACGTACATATTCATCATGTGAGAGTTGACAGTGCAAAAACGGGTATCAGGTGGTGATTTTCTTGGAGTTTCTCACTCAAAAGCTTCCTGCTTTTGTGGATGGAGGTTCCCGGAGGTGTGTGTTCTTCCTCTTGAAAACTTCATGATTACATCCTGTCATGTTAGAGAGGGTTGTTTTTTTGTTGTTTTTTCATATCCATGTCTTCTTGCATGGTTAATTGTACTTAACATGTCTAATGATCTATCAGCAAATGTATGGAATTATTATTATTTCTTGTATTATTTTGTGTAGTAATTTCTACCGTTTCGATTGGTTTGTACCTCTCAGATTTTGAATGTTTATCAGATAAAACTAACTGTGCAATATGGGGTCAGCTCAAGGGGGATCCTGGAGCTGATCCATTTGTTGGTCGGGGTATAGCAGGACTAGTGACCCATTTATCTCATGGGTTGGTCTTGGTCATGTATTAATTTTTTTTCCCCTTTTTGAAAGATGATGGGAATTTTATGAAAAGACTACCAAAGGCGTGCACAACCTCAAAGCTGAGCCACAAAAGAGGCTAAAAGAAACCATCGACATCAATATTCAAACTAGAAGCTCAATCTTTAACATTTGCATTAGCCTGCTCAATAATCCTAGACACCGTCCAATGTTTATCTCTGAAGCATCAACTATTTCTTTCGCCCTATATGGACCATAGTCCTGCCAACAAGGAAAGCCTCTACAAAATCTTCCCTTCCTCACTGTAGTCGCCACCATGCCAAGCTTGTAACCCTTCAATTGTTCCTGGCATCACCCAAGGGATCTTGAATACCCCTGATACTCTCCCATACCGACCTGCTCGCTGACAATGAACAAAGAAACGGTTTACCGGTTTTGCATCACTAAGACACATGGAACACATTGGGGAAAATCATCGATCTCTATTGAAGATTGTGTATGGTGAGCACTATTCCTTCTCATAAAGATTGTTGGGTAGAAAATTTTTACAACTGAGTTATTACAATATTCCAAACGGTTTACTTGTATCAAGTTTTAAATCAAATGAGATTCAAGAGCATATGGTCCTATGCTATCTTAGATAAACATGAGAAAAATTGAAGAAATAGGCAGAACATCAATAGTCTTTAATAACCTATTCTCACACCCAGTTTAAAAAGGAAAAAGAAATAAAATCCATGAAAAATATCTAGTAGTAAGAGTTATAAGAAAGTGTGAAGGAATGTGAAATTAAACTCCATCTCTCTGGAAAAAAAAATCCATGAACAATATATAATAGTCAAGAGTCATAAGAAAGTGTGAAGGAATGTGAGGTTAAACTCCATCTCTCTGGGGAAAAAAAAATCCATGAAAAATATATAATAGTCTTATGAGAAAATGTGAATGGATGTGAGTATAAATGTGTGTTGGGATGGAAGTAAATGGGGTGAAGTGGCTACGCACATGTCCACTGCATATGTGGTACGCTTATGATACTCCGAAACAATCCAATTATCAGCTACATCACTAAAACCATGCCAATAGAGTGATCCAAACCATCCAAAGACTGGCCATCTAAATAGATGGTTAAAAAATGTTGACAAGTTGCTTGTTTGTGATCCTTACGTTTGTGGCCCACCCAAGACTCATAATTTCCTCATTTTTGGAAAAGTATATATTTCAATTGGTTTATCACAATCATTCTATCAAATATCACGTTTGTACACTAATCATTCTGTGTCATTTACTTCCAATTCATTTACCTCCAATTCCATTTTCCATTTACCTCCATTTTGAAGCTCCTAAAGAAGCCCCAGACTCCTATCTCTCGCATCATTAGCCTCCATGACAGAAATAGTGCGACAAGTAAAAATACAAAGTATTAAAATCATGATTGCCATGAGTAACTATTAACCTAATTTTATTTTCCCCAAAGGTGTTGATTGGTTTGGGGGAATTAGAATGCCCCGGGTATTCTAATACCCACCACCTTTACAGTTTCCGTGTTTGGAGGATGATGGGCATTGAAAAACCCGGCAATTTAGATGCCCATAGGGCATTGCAATGTAAAAAAAAAAAAAAAGGGCACTCTTGGTTTCCAAAAAAAAAATGATGAAATTTCATTCCTGTATCCATATAGGCTTCCCCAAATCTCACCTTGTAATTGAAACAAAGTTTTTAAGAAGGATGGGTAATGAAAGGTGTGGAGACCATCTGTTTTCTTTGCTACTGATTGGAAGGCTAGAATTTTATATAAAGTAACTTTTTGATAGCAAAGGGCAACCAAAGGTGAGACTTACATGAATGTTTAAATGAATGATTGAACAATTTTTAGTATGACCCATACGAAAATATGGTGCCTAAAAGGGCATTCAGAATCGTTTCTCATTAATCATCTCTACTATAATAGCGTGAGTAGCTATGGACAATATCACCAAGGCAATTAGTCTTTTGATGTTTTCAGGCAGTCTTCCCTTTAGGTTTGTAAAAATGGCAACCATGCTGCTAAGAGTTTTTTTTGTTTTTTTTGTTTTTTTTTTAAATTATTATTATTATTTTTTTGAGATGTGGGTTTCTTGAAACCCCAAGGAAGAAGAAAGATAAATGGGCCTGGTTTGGCATCATGAGCCTGACTTGTGTTTTTAAGCTGTGGTACACTTTTGTGAAGCCCATGAACAATCACCATTGCTATTTGAAAGCTATTCACATCCTAATAATTGAGTTGTGCTCGATCCCATGAACCATAATCAAAATAGATACCATTTATTCGTCCTTTGCTATGATGTGGGAACCATCATACACGGATTTCACATTTTTGCATAAAGCATGATGTGTATGCTTAGAAGCCCAAGTTACATGCTAAGATGTATCAAGTTAATGGTCATAATCGGCCATTTGTAGGCTAATCTAGGCCATGACTTGAAAAGCAACTAAAGGTTATTTGTCATGATATTTTCAATAGTGTGGTCCACTTTTATCTCTTGGATCTCCTTTATTGATGATGATCAATATATAAATTAAATGATAAGAGCATTATAGATAAAATTTTGGATCCTTTGCATTTGTTTATGGATTTTGATATTGTGGTCATATTATTAATGGGCTGGCTGATGTAGAATGGGTCGCTGATTATTTCATGGCCCAGATGGAGCAAAAGAAGACCGGTCGGGGTCGAAAGTGATCCGGACCATTAGGACCGTAAATCGGTCGTATCTCACAATCCGGAATGAGTTACGGGACGTATAATATATCAATTTGGGGTAGCTCGAGCTACTTTAGCCAACCACCGGGTTGCCCAGCCCGGAATCGCGAGATTCGACCGTATCGACGGTCATTAGGCTAGTTTATTTTCAGTTTTACTATTTATAGTAAGTTTTAATTCGATTATAACTTTGCATCTGTAGGGCTTTAGAGTTAGTGCCCAACATGAAAATGGCTTAGAATATTTAGTAGAACAACGTGGTTGAGGCCGTTTGATAACTTTTTATTTTTGGCCGAAAACCAAGAGTTCTAGTAGGATTGAACGACTTCTAGAAATAGTAAGTTTACTATTTATAGTAAGTTGCGTTTTCTAGGAGTTTAAGTTGGAGTTGGATTTTGATACTTTATCTAGGGTTAGTTTCCTATTTATATGCATTGTAATTTCGTTTTTGATTCATTCAATCTTCAATAAAGCAATTATTTGGAATTAAATTCCTCTTTTTATCTTTTATTTCTTCTTGTGGATTCGAGAAACTATCGGTTAGGGAGACGGTGATCAATCTACCACGTCCTCCCTGCGTCATTGGTATCAGAGAGAGATTTCTTCCTCAGGACGATGACCTCTAATGAAGGGTTGGATCCTTATCCTAAGGACGATGCTCCAAGGGACTATCTAACGGCGACAACCTTCGAGGCAGCATTCGAAGCAGCACGACGGGAGAACCAGTTGATCCTGCAAGGTATACAGGCGACCCTCGACCAGATTGCAGCATCGCTAGCTCCTCTTCGAGCCCAAGGCGACCAACAACCACCAACAGTTGCTATACGGGACAATCCTGTTGTCCGTAGAGCACCCCAGGTGGATAATCGTAGGGCTACACCGGACGATTCAGAACCAAGCGATGACGAGGTCGAAGACATTTTGGTATGACGACCTGCGCTAGGGAATGAGCGTGTGGAACGAGCAGAACGAGATTATCGGGGCAAAGCTGATTTTCCCAGCTTTAATGGCCTACTTCGAATAGAGGAGTTCCTCGACTGGCTGGCAGAGGTCGAACGATACTTCGACTATATGGAAGTGCCGAACGACAAGAAGGTAAAACTAATTGCATATAAATTTAAATCCGGTGCTTCAGCATGGTGGGAAAACCTACAGGTTTCCCGCACACGTCAGAATAAGACACCCATCCGAACCTGGCTTCGGATGAGACAACTTTTTAGAGCTCGATTCCTCCCTAGCGACTATGAACAAATTTTGTTCCAACAATATCAAAATTGTCGTCAGGGAAATCGAACCGTAGCCGAATATCTTGAAGAATTCCAGCGATTGGCTACACGGAATAATTTATCGGAATCAGAGGCACAGCAAGTATCACGATTCATTGGTGGGTTGCGATTTGTAATCCAGGATCGGGTCCAGATGCATCCAGTCTGGACGTTGAGTGAGGCCAACCAATTGGCCACCCGAGTAGAAACACAGTTGTCGCGGCCCCCTGCTCGACCCTATCCGGCACATGGAATCCCACCACCGGACCCACTCAAGATACATCGTTGACCAAAGGCAAGGAGCCTATAGGAGGGCGTCCTCAACCTCCTATGGTCACGAACCGGGACTGGGGAAGCGGTCCCTCAAGACCTCAACGTACAGCTCCCACTACAGCGGGTCCTAGCAGGATCCCCAACCCATATGGTCGGCCAAGGCCAGACCATTGTCTTCGTTGTGGCCAACCAGGTGACTGGTCGAACGCTTGTCCTCAACGCCCTGCAGCCCACTTAACTACGAATGAAGGTGGCGCGGAGGATGAAATAACGGAAGGCAACCCTGAATTGGAACAGGTTGAAGAGGGGGACACAAAAGATGTAGATTGGCTAACTGAAGATCATGGGGAGTCGCTAGTAGTGAGACGACTACTTTACGCTCCCAGGAAGGAAGTGCACCCACAACGACATAATATCTTACGCACAAAGTACACCGTGCAGGGCAAAATCTGTGATGTGATCATAGATAGTGGGAGTAGTGAAAATATCGTCTCGAAGATTATGGTGGATAAGTTACATCTGCCTATGACGAAGCACCCTACCCCTTACTCGATCGGTTAGATCAAGAAGGTGAACGAGACAAAGGTAACTCATCAATGCATTATCACGTTTTTCATTGGTAAAAGTTATAAGGACGAGGTCCTCTGTGATGTGGTTGACATGGAAGCCTGCCACATGTTACTCGGGCGGCCATGGCAATCGGATCGAGATGTGACACACGGTGGACGGAAAAACATATACATGTTCACCAAGGATGGTCGAAAAATTGTTTTGGCTCCTATGACACCAGAGAAACACCCCGAAGCTTCTAAAGTGGAGGGGAACTCTCTCCTTACCATTCGTGAGTTTGTTAAGGAGTTAAAGGAAACTGGGCGAAATCTACGCTGTTATGGTAAAAGGCGAGGAGTCGGGATCCTCTAATATTCCTCAACGCCTTAAACCGTTGCTAGACGAATTTTGAAGTACTTGGCCTTGAGATTTACCTGATGAGTTGCCTCCCATACGAGACATACAACATCATATCGACCTTATCCTAGGGTCCAGTTTGCCCAACCGATCGCACTATTGGATGAGTCCGAAAGAGTGTGAAATTCTACAGGGATAAGTGGAGGAACTGATCCGTAAGGGTCTCATCAAAGAGAGCATGAGCCCGTGTGCCGTTCCGGCACTCCTTACCCCAAAGAAAGACGGAACTTGGCGCATGTGTATCGATAGCCGCGCGATCAATAAAATAATAGTTAAATATCGATTTCCAATACCGCGGTTGGATGACATGCTTGATATGCTCGAGGGCTCTAAGGTGTTCTCAAAACTGGACTTACGGAGTGGTTACCATCAAATCCGTATTAAGCCAGGTGACGAGTGAAAAACGGCCTTCAAGACCAAGGAAGGGTTATATGAGTGGCTAGTTATGCCCTTCGGTTTGACCAACGCACCAAGCACCTTCATGCGATTAATGAACCAAGTGTTGAAACCGTTCATCGGCAGTTTTGTTGTCGTTTACTTTGGCGACATCCTAATATACAGTCAGGATGAAACGGAGCACATGACCCACATCAGAAAAGTGCTACAAGTGTTGGCCGACAACAAGCTATACTTAAATATGAAAAATTGTAGCTTCTTAACTGATCGATTATTGTTTCTGGGGTTCATTGTGTCGTCCACGAGTATCCGAGTGGACGAAGAAAAAGTTCGAGCTATTCGGGATTGGCTGACTCTGACGAACATTCATGAGGTACGAAGTTTTCATGGGTTGGAGACCTTCTATCGTCGGTTTATGCGGAACTTCAGCAGTATCGTCGCGTCGATTATCGACTGTATGAAGAAGGGTTCGTTTCAATGGACCGAAGGGGCAGAGAAGAGTTTTGCAGAAATTAAACATCGGTTGTCCACTACCCCAGTCCTGGTACTCTCTAATTTCGATAAGTTGTTTGAGGTAGAATGTGACGCGTCTATTGTCGGCATTGGGGGAGTCCTTTCTCAGGAAGGCAGGCCAGTTGCCTTTTATAGTGAGAAACTCAGCGACACACGACAGAAATGGTCGACCTATGAGCTTGAATTACATGCAGTGGTTCAGGCACTGCGCCATTGGCGTCATTATCTTATTCAAAGGAAATTTATACTGTACACTGATCATCAGGCCTTAAAATTTGTCAATACTCAGACTAACGTGAATCGTATACATGCTAGATGGATTTCGTTTTTACAGGAATTCACGTTCGTTCTGAAACACAAGTCAGGGCAGCAGAACAAGGTAGCCGATGCACTTAGCCGACATGCATTCCTTCTTATCACCGTGAGCAATGAGGTGGTCGGATTCGATTGTCTCAAGGAACTTTATGTCGACGACGAGGATTTTGCAGATGCATGGAAAAAGTGCCAAGAGGGTCACCCGAGTAACATTCTAATTCAAGATGGTTTCCTCTTCAAAGGAAATCGACTTTGCATTCCGTAGAGTTCGTTACGGGACAAAATTATTATCGAGCTGCATGGCGGTGGCCTCAACGGTCATTTAGGACGAGATAAGACTCGAGCGATGGTGGAAGAGCGATATTACTGGCCACAACTTGCTCGTGATGTTAGCAGGGCAGTACAACGATGTCATATTTATCAAATCGCTAAGGGGCAATCTCAAAATACAGGTCTTTACACGCCATTACCCGTGCCAGATGCTCATTGGGAGAATTTATCTATGGATTTTGAATTAGGGCTCCCACGAACACAACGCGACATGGACTCAGTGTTCGTGGTGGTAGACCGATTCTCCAAGATGGCACACTTCATTCCGTGTAAGAAGACTTTTTATGCTGTACACGTTGCGAACCTTTTCTTCAGAGAGGTTGTGCGACTACATGGGATTCCTAAGACGATCACTTCAGATCGGGACACAAAGTTCGTTAGCCACTTTTGGCGAGCCTTGTGGAATCGGTTCGGTACACGACTTCACTTCATCGATGCTTATCATCTACAAACAGATGGGCAGACTGAGGTCGTCAACCGCACATTGGGGAATCTCATCCATTGCCTTTCAGGTGACAAACCGAAGCAGTGGGACATGGCCCTGGCTCAAGCAGAGTTTGCGTTCAACAACATGGTAAACCGATCGACAGGAAAGTCTCTGTTCCAGATTGTTTATGGGTGCGTGCCTCGTCACACACTCAATTTGGTTCCCCTGCCCAAGCTTCCGGGCATGAGCGTTACAGCTGAACATATGGCAGGCCGAATCATGGACATACATGCAGACTTGCGCAACAAATTACAAACTTCGAACGAGAAGTATAAAGAAGCGGCCGACAAGCATCGACGCGCTAAAGTGTTCGAAATAGGTGATCATGTGATGGTCCACCTACGTAAAGAGTGATTTCCTACCGGGACCTATAACAAGTTGAAACACAAGAAGATTGGACCGGTACCTGATCATTCGCAAGATCAATGACAATGCCTACGTTGTTGATCTTCCGGATGACATGGAGATTTCAAGGACTTTCAACGTGGCAGATCTGTACGAATATCATGAACCAAAGCTGGACGAGAACTCGGGGTCAAATTCTTTCGAAGTAGAGGAGACTGATGTAGAACGGGTCACTGATTATTTCATGGCCCAGATGGAACAAAAGAAGACCGGTCGGGGTCGAAAGTGATCCGTACCGTCAGGACCGTAAATCGGTCGTATCTCACAATCCAGAATGAGTTACGGGACATATAATATATCAATTTGGGGTAGCTCGAGCTATTTTAGCCAACCACCGGGTTGCCCAGGCCGGAATCGCAAGATTCGACCGTATCGACTGTCATTAGGCTAGTTTATTTTCAGTTTTACTATTTATAGTAAGTTTTAATTCGATTATAACTTTGCATCTGTAGGGCTTTAGAGTTAGTACCCAACATAAAAAGGGCTTAGAATATTTAGTAGAACAACGTGGTTGAGGCCGTTTGATAACTTTCTATTTTTGGCCGAAAACCAAGAGTTCTAGTAGGATTGAACGACTTTTATAAATAGTAAGTTTACTATTTATATGAAGTTGCGTTTTCTAGGAGTTTAAGTTGGAGTTGGATTCTGATACTTTACCTAGGGTTAGTTTCCTATTTATATGCATTGTAATTTCGTTTTTGATTCATTCAATATTCAATAAAGCAATTGTTTGGAATTAAATTCCTCTTTTTATCTTTTATTTCTTCTCGTGGATTCGAGAAACTATCGGTTAGGGAGACGGTGATCGACCTACCACGTCCTCCCTGTGTCATTGGCATTTTAACAAAATGCTTAAAATATGTAACCTAAGATTATCAAATGCTTTTCTATTATGGTCCACGTGTGCATGCATTGAGATTGCATGTGTACGTGCATCTCTCTATATAACTTCTCTAGATCTTTGATCAACACTGATGATTGGATCAATGATTAATGGTGATGGTAAACCCTAATCAAAGCTTATGATCTACAATGATGATCATATCCCTGATAATGCTGATGATAAATGCTAATGATCAGATCCCTACTCAAAGTTGATGATCAAATCTTGATCAACGCTAATGATCAATAATGATGATTGGATCCGTAATTAACACTAATGATTGACAGTAATGATTGGATTCCTGATTAACATTGATAATTGACTGTGTCAAATTTCTAATCGACGTAAATCGTCGACAATAATGGACAGATCCCTGATCAACTTGTAATGATAGGATTCCTAATCAACATTGATAGATAGTTGATGGTGATGGTTGGCTCCTTGATTAATAATGATGAACATGGATGTGGAGATGGTCAATGATGATGATCAACTTTTTGATTATATATGCATGGCTCATAGATTCTTAATAATAGTTGAATTATAGGTATTATAATTGTACAGCCAGATGTGATTAAATTTTGCCTGTTTATCTATTATGAATCTTTAACCTTTAGTGTTGTATGCGGTCATTCTTTAAGGTTGTGCAAATAAGGGGTTGCATACATTATGTAAATAATTGTTGAAGAAGAAGAAAAAAAACATCTTGTCTTATTTTGAGAGCTTGATTAACAACCTACCTTAGGTATGTGGATTTTCAGATCTCATATAAGGTGAAAAATTACTGTTACTTTCAGAGCTCCTTACAAGAATTGTCTTTAGTAATTTTACCTTAATTAATGGATAAATAATTGTTCAGTTCATAACATCTTGTTGAGCACCATGCACAAGGAGCTCATACCCATGTAAGAGGTGCATGAGACTACTAAAGTAAGTAATTTGAGATGCTCTGGTTGAAGCGTATGTAAAGTCATATGGACATATTATAGTTTTGAAAATGAAGTTTCACAAGTATCAGAAACCTGTTAGATGGACCAACAAGAATCATATTCATAAGATAGAGAAAATGATAAGCAATCTTAGAAACTCCAGGTGTATCGCCATGGAAAATTAAAAGATTATTGTTATGCATTATTTTTTGCTTGAGTTTCCCCCCAATTAAGGATATGGAATTGTACTGATTCAATTACTACATTTAAAAACATCTGTGGCTGCCAAATATGTGAGGTCGAAATAAATGTCATTCAGCCAAGAAAAGCCAAAGCCCTCATAACTGAGACTCTCAAGTGAAAGGCTTGTAGAAGAAGATTTAAAAGTCGTAAGAAGTCCTAATAGGACACACAACAAATGAATACTGAATATGCTTTCTTTGCTCATTCTGAGAAGGGGAGGCAACAAACAACAAAAGGCACATGTTGTCATTTGTTTCATTCGTGAAAAATCTGAACATTACCTGCATCAGTGCTTTAAGAGAAAAACAATAATTCCTCCATCACACTTTACCTTGTTTATGACCTTTTCTAAAATCCTAACATAAGATTTTTAATCTTATGAGTGGATTTTGAACTCAGGTTCAACAATGTATGACTCAAAATCATGAAGGATTAGAGTTCCAAACTTATTGTTGGTGTTTGTCACCTACATACGGGCATGCTACAAACATTAGTCCTTATGTCATGAAGGGATGGTTAATGAGCTAAACTATTCGTGAACGGTTTGAGTTTGATTCAATTAAAGATAATTTGAGTTCGTTTGATTAGTAAACAAACCAAGCTCAACCCTTCTTTTTTAGGTTCGATTAGTAATCAAACCAAACTCAAACAGGCATCAGTTTGGTTTTGTTAGGCTCGATAGGGTTCGTTTATAGCTAAAAATGCATTGTTTCCTATGATATGGTCAACTTGAGATTTGGATCTGCTTCATTTTTTAGCTTCTACTATGAAATGATTTGATGAAATGTATGAACGAAGTGGATATAGAATATATGCATCAAGGTGGGTCAGTATCAGCCTCACTGTCTTGACTTTTTTGGATATGGAATATATGTTGCAAGGTGGGCCCCACAATAAGCCTATCCAAAGCTTAAGTGGACCATACCACGCCGTCCAACTTACAATGAATTCTGAAGGTCCAACATCTCATTTACATAGGCATTTAAAATGTTGCATATAGGGGTGGTTAATGAACCAAACTATTCGTGAACGGTTTGAGTTCGGTTCGATTAAAGCTCGTTTGAGTTCGTTTGATTAGTAAACAAACTAAGCCCAAACTCAAACTTGAGTTTTGGTTATCAAATTCAAACCAAATACGGTGGTATTCGGTTCGGTTCAGTTCATTTACACCCCTATATGTCACTCTATGATCATAAGATAAGTTGACACCTAATTTATTTGTGGAATGTTTTTCACTTTTCCAGGAATATACGTGCTTATAAAACTTAATAAATTTTATAAATGTGAAAAATATATTTCAATTTTGTGGGTTTTGAATGTTTTTTCATAATAATACATCTTTTAAAAGCTATATTCGATGCATTTATTCTGAGACTACTAAAAGTCATGTAAAGTTAGCCTAAATTGGTAAATGGGAAGAACCCATCTAATTAACTCATGATTAATTGTGAGATTATTAACTAAATTGGACTGAACATTTTATAAGAAACGTGTGTCTAAAAAGTGATTAAAGAACAATATAAGTAAAGGTACACTTTGTACACTAAAGGTTATGAGAAGCATGCAGAAAGTTAAGTTAGACCTTTTAAATTCTCCCAAGTATATCAAGAGTGTGGAAGCTATTCTTCTAACAATAATGCGATGCACTCATAGTTAATCAAAGACGGTATAAGTGTACCTCAACAGACTCTTAAACGGTTTCCAAATGAAAGATACTAATTTTCAAAAGGTACTTCCAAATTGACAATGAATTTTACTCTTATGCTGGGAGTTATCCTCTTACATAGAGGTTGATAGTGATAAAACTGAATCTTTTCAAGATACATTGTTATCCCCATATTTAGATGACTAGTTAACCAGTGCAGATGGGTAAATCATTGTCCCAAAGAGAAATCAAGTTTGAGAACTTGTATATCCGTCGCTTAGTTACAAAATGATATAGAATAATTATGCGCTTAAAAAAAAAGTAGATAGTATGGTGGAGAAGTATAAAATAATATTAGTTATTAAAAGTTTCACACAGATCAAGACATTGATTATAATGAGATTTTTTATCAGTTGTAAAATTTTCCTCAATGAGCATGATTTTCTCCATTGTCGTAAGTTTGGACTTACAAATGTATTTAATGGATATAAAGACATGTAATAATTCAAGGATTATATGAATAAAAAAAATCTAAAAAAAGTGTATGATTTATTAAAAATCTAATTACAGCCGAAGCAATATTCATACCAATAGTATATAAGGTTCCACTTAGCTATTGCAACTTTCAAGTTCATAATAGTGAAGAAGATCAGTGTATATATGTAAAGTGTTTTCGAAAATATTTTTTAATACTATTTATTTTTATAGAAGATATCTTATTAGCTGGTAATAATATGTGGTTATGATAATTAAATATTGATTTTTCTTAAACTTTGAGATAATAAATCTTAATGAAGCCAACTTTATTCAACGGGCGAAGATCATCACAAATTGCCCTAAGAGGTTCTTGATCTTATCTCAAGATATTTATATATATAAAATCTTAGAACAGTTTAAGATGGATAACTCAAAAGCTATTGAAAACTCTAAAGATTAGTTTATTACATTAGAAAGAAAGTCATGGCTCCACATTAATGTTGGGAAATTGATGATGTCTCCTGTATCTTCACCTTCTGCACAAGGCTTATCATGCAATAGGTGCAAATATCCCATACTTGATAGTCTCATGCATCTAATTTTTTATCATGGTCTTTTGGTTTTCAGTTGTTATGAGGTAAGATGAACAATTCACATCGTATTATTTTCACAAAGTGATTGAGTGAGAAATGTTGGATATGAACTTGAAATGTTGGATATGGACCTATAGAGTCCACTTGTGGGCAGATAGATCCCATATGATTTTCCTTGGGAATATCTCCAAGTGGGTATCCTCATTACTCTTAAGATACAAATTCAAGTTAAAATAGAATGGAGATAGAGATAAGGTTAGATGTGATAGGGATAGGCCTTAACCCTACTGTAACTCTCTCTTCCCGATCCTATTCAGTTCCTACAATATAAGGGTATCCTTGATCCTAAGTACCTTAAGATAGAATCAAGAGGAAAGAGGAAATACCTGTTTGTCCATAATAGCTCATATTATAAGGTTTAAATACTCAGATAGTATTCAATAGATCCTAAACTATAGGATCAGAGGGCTAATTAGCTCCTTTTTTCTCCCTTAATAGTTAAGTGGATCATTGGAAAAGGGCCATTCATCTTTGACTTTGTAAAGGTCCTTAAAATTGTGTAGATATCGCTATATCCTGTTGGCCAACTCATCCGGGCCTTTCACTTGGCAAGCAAATAAAATACATTGGTTCGTTGACCAGAACCATCAATTCTCCAAACTTGGTAACTCGATGTGGGGGATTTTGAGCTGTGTTGGGGCAACTCACTTGTGAATATGAGTCATCCCAAGTTGGCTCATTGGGTCTTTTCAAAAACCAGCAAAGCAATAGCCATTGCCAGCACCTTGATTATTCATGCTGTTCCATGTTAAGATAATTGTTTTAATTATTACTAATTTTAATACGGGAATGATCCAATACAGTCGATTCGGGGCGTCGTTTCCATATGTTCTAGATGGGTGGGCATACTTTGAGGTGTGCGTCCCATCCAACCCGTCCATCATTTGCGTGCTCTCATGTTAGGCCTAGTGCTAAAAAATGAACCTGATCCATGACTCTGGTGAGTAATGCCATAGGTAACAAATTGAGAACAATGAGGAGGTGGACCTTCCGTAGAAACTTCTATATTTTTGTGGGCCCCACCACAATATGTATCCCATCTAAGCCATTAATTGTATGCATCCCACCAGGATGAAGCAGATGGACATCAAGTCAAGTGGATCTTTAGGATTTTTGAACTATGTTTCTATGCACTAGGATCATGTGGGCCAACAGATCAAAGGTTCGGATCTTTCACGCCTGTGTACTGCATGCAAATATTGATGGTCGATAATTAACTTGGATAGTATTCATGCTATTGGATCCTCTCCCAACTAGGGCCATCAATCGTCGGGCTTGGGCCTATCAAAAGCAGAGAATTTTAAATTGACCTGGCCCATTTCAAAATCAGGCCTAGAACAAATCTACGAGTCGCCCACTAGCAGCCCTTCCCAACCATGAAAACTTCACAAAGCCTGGCCCATTAGCAGCCCTTACCAACCATTAAAACTTCACAAAGGGATGGAAATGGGCCAGGTTTTAGCTGGTCTCATACAAAAGACGCAATTTCCAAGCCCGACCCAAGATAGCATGGACATAGGACAAGGCCCAGACCAAACTCAAACAACGGTTTGGGCCCAGACCAGACCCACTAGACTCGTCGAAGCCCGAAAATTGATGCAATTTCTGTTTCCTACTTGAATTTGCCTAATTCATCTGTTGTTGATCGAGTGGGCCACACATGCACAAAGAAATATAGATTTTAGAGGAATGAAATCAACAAAATACATTTCAGATGGATGGTTGCCTAACTTAGGATACCAATAAAGTCAAATGGGGCCCAGTCTTGCTACATGACTTGAGCCCAGGCCTATCAAAAAGTTGATGGGCCCCAGTGAGGCCCAAGACCATACAAGGCTCAATACAGGCCCATTGCCATCTTAGTGGTCGCTATACCGGTGGCTTATGTTTTGACACGTGGGTCTGCGGTTCGGTGACTCAGGCCATTGATTTGTTGTGCCCCACTGTTGATTGCCGTTGCCCCAACTTCTCCTTGCAGTTTTTCCATTTGTTTTCTCCAAATAGTTGTTTAGCAAGAGATATACATCAACGGCCCACATTCACCTAAATGGATGCCTTCTTAACCGTCTATTTACTGGTCACAGATTGGAAGGCTAAAATTGTTCTTTGGAGTGTATTTTTGAGCCATGGTCCATCTGCTCTTGTAGTTAACAGATCATCGGTCTAGATTACAAAACCAAGGACCCCACTTGTCAGAATTTAAAACAAGCTTGTACTGACTGAAAAGCAAGCCTCCAGGCATGCATGGATCATGTGCCTGACTCTGTTACGTACTATTTGTGGGCCACCTTCTTTTTGTCACGTCAGTTAGCATCAGTGGAAAGAATGGGACCCCACACCACCGTTGGATCCGTCTGCAACTGAAAACAAGTGGGCCCCACTTTTCCACCAATGGGAGCTGTGGGGGACCAATAATCTTGTTGGCCCCTTTTCCAGATTTTGGAGATAAGGTTTTGCTGAAAGGCTAAAGTGATGCGCGCGAGGATAAAAATGAAGAGGTAGGTCACTGGACATGTGCTTACCAGTCAGCCACGTGCAACATCCGGACCGTTCATCAGATGGCATCCTGGCTGAATGCGTCCTGGCCTAAGAATCAGGATGATCAAGTCATCAAGTGGGCCACGCATCTTTGAGAGAAGAAATAGATGGGTAGAAAAAAGACCAACGGTCTATACTCAAAGTATAAACCTGAACAGCCTGAATTTTGATCCTCACCATTGAAAAGGTGGGCTCCACGTGATCAATGCCGCGGATCTGAAACAGTCATGCCAGAAAAATCTGTGGCATTCACCTGCTCGATCTTCCACGCGCGTATCAGCCACAGGATTTATCAAGCTTTTAAGGAAGTATGGAATAATATATTGGGGGTGGTTGGTTGTAGTCAACATCATCAGGGCCGTTGATTAGACCCGGCCAGCTCATAAGGGTTTCGAGGATCTTTCATAGAGGCATTGATGCATGTGGGGTCCACCCAATCACATGCAACTGCCAACATTTCACAATGTTGTCCCTTTTCAAAACGACCCTTGGTAACCTTCCATGGCCCACTAAATTCCCAAAAAAAAAAAAATTTAGTAGAATTCCTAGAATTTTAGGACAAAGACCCACATTAGCAAAAACCTTGATACTTCTGTTGACGATGAAAATCCATGAACATGCAGCTCCCTCTGTACACAAATGCATATATGCACATCAATCTAAACCGTCCAAATCATGGGCTCAGTGTAGATTCACTAAATCATCAGGCTGAGAGGATAATAATGAGTTCCGATTAATTGATACTTGTTTCTTGAATGTGGACCGTTGAAATTCATTTAACTGCCCTTTGATGACTAAGAACCGATATTTTAGAATCATCTGATAATATACCTAATCCACACTGTCCACCATGATTTGGAGGGTCTGGATTGCTGTATATAAATGCGACGTGTGAATTGGATAGGTGTATGTTTCATGTTTGTGAGTCCTTAACCATTGATTATGATAGAAACCCATGATAGAAAAAGAAAAAGGGATCCTTATCTAAGGGCTGAAAAGCAATGTACCCTTCATCTTTGGAAAGTACACGTTACAGTACAAGCAAATGTATGGAAAGAATTTCACTTTAGAGGCTTCAATTCAGAACGTGCAGCTGCAGGGAAGAATGCAGTTAGAGACAATGCTAGCTGGCCCCCTTGATTAGACATCCAACGACTCAGATTGAATGTTGGAACATACACTCTTAATAACAATCACATGCAGCTAAAGGGACGAATGCAACGTGACTTAGAGAGGGTGTGAGAATAGTAGCTTTCTGTGCACGTGTTCAAGATCTGGACCACTCATCAGGTGGGATTGATCACCAAAAAACATGCCCTGGCCAAAAAAATCAGGTTGTTTAACTCATCAGATGCCCACCGTGCATGTGAATGAAAATTGGAGTACAGCCCACAGAATGTACAATACAGCCCACTGCATGTGATGGCTAAAATCCGTGATAGGATGTGATTTGATTTGTTTGCTTGACTAAGGGAATTGAGAATCAAGGCCAAATCCTCTGCAACAACTGTTGTAGATGAGAATTTTGTGCATATAGATGTATATGGGTGGGGCCCACTGTGGTTAGAAGTCAATGAGCCAGGCCTGGGTCTAGAAATGGAATTTTTTCATAAGCCTACCTTAGTCAGTTCAAAATCTAGGCCTATGACAACCGTTAGTTTTGATTTGTTGATGGTCCATTTGTGTACAATCATGTGAATGAGTCGGGCCCGCATTCAGGCTTTTTCTAATTAAAAAGATGGATGTGATGTCTAATAATGAATAACATAAGCTACCCGGTCTATGAATATGTGTGGCTGCTGGAGTTGATTTATTCGCTCTAATAAAAAATTGAAATAAGAGGCCAAATCATCTACAAATATTGTAGATGAAAATTTCGTGCAACTAGCTCTATGTAGTACTGACCATGGTTAGGCCTGCTAATGAGCCACGCTGGGCCTAGTGGACACAAATTGTTTATTGAGACTATCTTAGATAATTCAAAATCTAGATAACCTTAAATCTGGTATTAGTATTTAAGATCATTGTTGATCAAAGGAAGCTTGATTGAAGATCAACGGTCGAATGAAACTTGATTATCATTGGGCATTGGATCACCAGCAGCACACAGTTTTATCCCTTAAGTTAGTAAAAAAAGAAACATTGCATTCAAATACTTCTTCAGTTATAATTTATATTAGACTATTGCACACCGTCACATTTAGCTGTGCGTACATATTTACATCCATTTAGCATTCTATCATTGAGGTTAATGCCGTTATTAGTAGGAGAAGCCTACCCTTTTTTTTCTTTTTTTTTTTTGGTTAGTAATGCAACACACCCTCCCTGTTACCTGCGCAACGCGCCCATACAGTTAGTTGCAAAATCAGGGCCATGTGGCTACACCAACGTACACAACATGTGCACACACATGCACACACATGCACACACTTACATGTGTCAGCAAGTATATGACATCCAAGCTGTTCATTAGGTGAGCAAGTCCTCAGGTTGTTGATTATATGATAACACTTGGCATAGACTATTCTCCATAATCCGAACTTAGATATGACAGCCTCCGTAGTTTCATGATTTCGGCATCCAGCGCCCATACACCAAGTCTCGAAATGAAATCCCATAAGGAAGATTTTCAGGTTTTATTTTATTTTATTTATTATTATTATTTTTTTAGCATAACCATAAGTGTACCAAAAACCAAACATCATCACATATATACACTGTAAAACGATTCGAGTACAAAGATGGAAAGAGAAATACAATGCATAGCTAAAACTCCAAATGATCAGGCATGTGCTCCTACCTCACTAAACTACATGCGTAAGCTTACTATGAAGCTTAGAGAATACTGTGTGTGCATGCGCAATGTATATTGCACCTATACAATTATCACAGTATGTGAAAATGATCGAAGGCTATGCTACCAAGTCTATGAATACCATCAGCCACCGAGGCTATGTAATGCGAAGGCTTATCGAGCCAAATGTCATATACTGCTATGCAACAGAAATTGCCAATCCATGATGTTTAATCCACATCACAATATAGTTCCTATATGGAATATCACTGGAATCTAATACATAAGCACTGGTCCACAACGCTCAACTATGCAAGGGTAGGAGACCTTACTACTCGTCTCGCCGGTAGTATACTAATATTCACTTGTTAGTAACGGACCCATTTCCAAACTGGCCAGACATACCTCAATCACCCACTACTCTCTAGGCAGGTGAGGCCGAACCCTCCTCCTAATTGACCAAGACATAGTGAAAGACGTGGCCTAGCTACTGGTAGTTGGTACTCAGTCCGCTCATAAATCCACTTGGTTTAGACGTTGGATCATCTTACTAGTACCACAGGGTTTTCGACCTTTCACCCATGAACATCCATAGTGCCCAATATGTTGTAACAAATTTTTCGGTGTCCATAACTCATCCGCCAACCATATCCATGCTATGTGAATGTGTTCCTGGTGTCACTAGGGAGTATTGGTTGAACGTGTTAATGTGATCAAAGAGATCCGACCCTACCGCTATCTTCAAATTGTAGAACTATCTCCTTAAATATAGGCGATTGGAAAGTGATTTCATTATGTAGATCATTTCCAACTTCGCCCACAGGCTATGGTAGTCATCTCATTAATGACATTATATAGGACTTCATTAGCTAAGCACAACTGAATTGCGTTAATTGCCCTTTGATCAAGTTCATTTCAATCCTCTTCTTTCATCGATTTAAGACATTTTGCTTTCCTAATAAATACATGCTGTAGTCCTTAGTGAATTAGGAGGGCTTTCATCTTCACCTTCCATAATTCATAGTTATTTTTACCTGTGAACTTCTCTGTCTCGATTTTCATATTCGATCCCTTCGATGCCATGTCTTAGATTTGATCTGATACCCCAACATTAGCTTTGATATCACTTGTTGGGAGTGGAAACAACATCAGAAAGAATCACACAACATAATAGAGAAATAAAAATACGAGCATGCATAGAGAACACAACGATATTTCGTGGAAAAAATCCTTTTGGAAAAAACCACGGCATAAAGCGACAAACAATGCATTATAATAAGAAAGTACAATAGATGGAACAACTTACAGATGGAAAACCTTAGCTTTCCCCCATATCAAAACCCTAGAAAACTTGTAGGCTCTCTCTTTGTTAACCCTAATCCTGTATTAACAAGGTCTATATAACCCTCATACAAAATTAGAAATAAAAACTGCACACTTATGCATAAGTTGGGTGAATTGTCAATTGATTGGTCAATCAATCGGACTACAATCGATGGTCCTTTGATCGATTGACAACTTCTGTCGATTAAATCGAGGACGTCGAAAAACATCCAGGGAGTTTTCGACTAAATCCGAACTTACTTTCGATCGATCGAGACTAGACTTTCGACCAATCAAAAGTTTCCAAAAGAGTCTAGAGAGTTAACTAGCATATTCAAAATTTTCTTCATCGATTAACCAGACTATTGATCGAATCGAAGAACCCAAATTTTGTACAGATTGAAGGCACTCAATGAACACTCTCTTCATTTGGGATTTATCTAGGTGACAACCCTCTAGTTTAAAGGTGCAATATTGGTAATCAAGAATTTTTAGTAGTGGGAATTAAGTGGTAACCCTGCACTTATATTCTTTGGTTTTAGTTTTTTTTATAGAAACTTAATAATATCTTATTGTTGATTCCTAGACTTAATCAACTAATTCAGACTTTTAAAAAAAGTGAATTTCTATCGTGTTTTCAAAACTCAAATAGGCCTTTCCTCATTGATGTCTTTCAAAAGTTGATTGTGCCATAACAATCCTATGGATGGTGCTATTAGGAAATGAGTAATAATGGTGAATTTGAGACCTAACAAGAGCCTTGCTTGCTTGATTGACTAGACTATGGAGTGCCTTTAGAACAAGGAAATAATGACCCTGCCATTGTCAAGGAGCTGTTAAAGGTGAGGCTCGTTCAAGGAAGACAAATGCTGGCCTAATCATATATTAAAGAAGAGACAAATTTCTATGATGAAGATAAGTTGACCTATGAAGATAAATGTGTGCCTCTCGAGTGTCTCGCCTGCTAGCCCAGTTGGAAGACGCCTAGGTGTTTCAACAACAGGTCTCAGCTTTAAGTGCTAAGGAGATACACTAACCCCACCGGTGGGTGGGTGCATTGTGTGACTAACCGTGTGGGTGCGTTGCATAGCTAACAGGGTGGGTGCGTTACATGACTAACAAAAAACTGAAAAGAAAAGAAAAGAATGTGTGCCTCTTGAGGACAATGAAGAAGGGTTGACTAATGCAAATGAAGGATTAGCTCTTGCTGAATCCACCATCGAATTACTCTTTTTTTTTACACACCACCCACACCGCACACACTCACATACATGCACTTAATCCTTAGTCTTAGTGTTAAAACAGAGTCTATCTACCACTGAGCCATGGAGTCAGCCCCACCACCATTGAGTTATTTGATGTATCTACGGATGGATTAACTGATGAATTAATGGATTAACTAATGAATTAATGGTTGAAGTAGTTGATGAATGGTTAAAAAGAAAGGATTGATGGATTGATAGTTATGGATAACATGACAGTCAAAGATAGACACTCTTATAGTCAATATTGCATCGGTATCTAGGAAGAACCCTTATACCTTCTCAATAACATATAGAGTGCATAGATCAAAGGTCAAGAATGAAGATGATAAAAATGTCATTAATGGATATTGTTGGGTGATGAGTTAAGCTACAATAAAATCTCAGGCAATCCACAACCGCAAATACATTATTATGAAAGAGGTGGATGTACTAAATGTAAAGAAAGGTAAGGAAATATTCCAATCCAACGTATAGGCTTTTACCATCAGTTGCTATTAGAGCTAAAGAAGACGTACAATTAATTAGACGGATTATCGCAATGGGCTATAACCATTCTAAACTCAAGGATGAGTTTAATTTATCAAGTAGAGGTGTCTGATGTAAGACAAAGTCAAGGACTATCTTATGAACATGACTTAAGATTGAAAGAAATTATGATAGAGAATTCAATCCAGGCTAGCATGCGTTATAAGCTTCCTGTGATCATAACTTTGCGACTGGTTATGAACTTGCATATATGATGTATTGTTAGAAAGTTCTTGACGAGCTCTACATTCTAATTAATATGTCAAAGGCTATTAGTTCTTGAATGGTTTCACAAAATTAAATAATTTAATGTGTTAGTTTTGGATTTAAAGTTAAAATTTACTATATCTAGTAAGTTATGAATTTCATAAATTATTTTTTTTTATACTTTTTAGAGTGTTTTAAAATTTTCAAAATTTCAATTATGCTTGAAATCTTTATTTGAATCGTATGAAAGAGTTAAGTTAGAAGATGGCAAGCAATCTCTTCCACCGTGCACCTGCTACGCCTTGTTGGAGGAGCCTTCAAACTGTACATGTCTTAGGTGCTCAGACCAGTTGGCCGACTGGTCTGCCTTTTAGCCCAGATGCACAACAAGGTTGCTGGACAAATTTCAGGCATTCCAGACTAGTCGGTAAGTGAGGCTGGACGTGAAGAATTGATATTTTTTTTTCCTCTAGACTGTTTTTGTAGTAGCTCCGACCGGTTGGCTGTGTACACGTTTTCTTACACTGAATTTGCGTAAGTAGTTTTTATTTTAATTTATTGCCTATATAAACGGGTTGTAACCGAGATTAGGAGTAATCCTAAGGTGTCCAAGGTTTCTTAAGCGTATTAGAAAGATGGGAGAGTGTTTTGAGAGAGAGAGAGAGAGAGAGCTTGGGTTTTCTCTGAGTTTTCCTTGCTTGTGGGCTGTCAATCTCTATAATCTTCTGAATCATAATGGATCGCTTTGTGCCGTGGTTTTTTACCCGTTGAGGGGTTTTTCCACGTAAAATCAGATTGTCTCTTGTGGTTGAATGCTTGTGTGATTAGTTGGATTGTTTTGCTCGTTAGATTTAAATATTATGTTGTGGTGTTGTTCGACTTTTGATTCCCTGCCGGTGTTTTATTCCCAACAAGTGGTATCAAAGCTAAAGTTGGGGTGGAGTATAATTCGGATCTGAGACGAAAACATGGGATCAAGCACAAGGTTCGAAGTAGAGAAGTTCTCCGACAAAAATAACTTCAAACTATGAAAGGTGAAGATTGAATCCATCATAGTTCAGCAAGGGCTTGACGAAGCTCTTGGAAAGTGACCTGAGGCTATGAAAGATGATGAATGGACGAAGCGCGACAAGAAGGTCAAAACCTCGATCCTGTTGTGCCTTACAGATGATGTCCTCTATAATGTCATGAAAGAAAAACTGCGACTGATACGATGACGAAGTTAGAGAAGGTCTATGCCAAGAAATCTCTAGAGAATCGGATGTATCTGTTGATGCAGTTGTTTACCTTGAGGATGATGGAGGGGGCAGATGTGGAGGACCACTTAAGCATGTTTAATCGGCTAGTTTGCAAGTTGGTGAAGATAGATGAGCCGATGAAGGATGAATATCAAGCACGCATCTTGATGAATTCTCTTCCAGATTCATATGAGTCATTCAGAGACTCTTTGTGCGTAGGGAGGGAGACTATCAACGTTGAGACCGTTATCTCAGCCCTCCGGTCGAAGGCAATGAGAAAGAAAAGTGGTGACATGAGTTCTCGTTCTTCCTCAGGGGCATTGATTATGAAGGAAAGAAATTCTGAGCATGGTGAGTGATATTCTAAATCAGGATATAAAGTCAAGGGCAAAGGGAAAGCCAATGTGCGATGTTAGAATTGTGGTAAGGAAGGCCACATGAGAGGGCTGTTTTTGTACTGGCTCTGACCGGTCGGGCGATCGGTTGGCTGTGTACGCGTTTTCTTACGCAGATATGCGAATTTACGTAAGTAGTTTCTAATTTTGGTTTGTTGCCTATATAAACAGGTTGCAAGCAAGATTAGGAGTAATCCTAAGGTGTCTAAGGTTTCCTAAGTGTATTAGGAAGATGGGAGAGAGAGAGAGAGAGAGAGAGAGAGAGAGAGAGAGAGAGAGAGAGAGACTTGGGTTTTCTTTGCTTGTAGGCTGTCAATCTCTGTAATCTTCTGAATCATAGTAGATTGCTTTTGTGGCGTGGTTTTTTTACTTGTTGAGGGGGTTTTCCACGTAAAATTATATTGTCTATTGTGGTTGAATGCTTGTGTGATTGGTTGCATTATGCTCATTAGATTTGAATATTCTACTATGGTGTTGTTCGACTTTTGCTTCCACTGCCAGCATTTTATTCCCAACACGCCATACTGATTAGCATATCCTGTCCACCACATCGATATCTAGCAAAATGCAGAGTTAGCATTTAATAGCAAAGAAGTAAATCATTAGTTGGGACGATTCATTCAATTTGCCCACCTTGGATTGCTAATGCTTTTCAGTAATCACTTCAATGGCACCATCCTACCCATCCCACCCAGCCGTGCAAAAGGAGGTGCTCATTATGATAAAGAATAAGGTCAATCCAGTTATTAGGTGGGCCACAATTGTACAATTGGTACGATCATCAGTGAGTCAATTGATTTTGATGGTGTGTGTCCACCTGGTGAGTGGCTTTGATTTATCATGGTAGTTGATCTCCATGGTGTGGCCCACCTTTCAGGTATAGCAAATTTAATTTGCATGAGTACTGTATCTGATCATTTGTCCCCGGCTCGACGAACCTCTCTGACATACGTATGTACGTATGTTTATGCTTGCATGTATGTGCGTGGTCACATCATGATGGTTGCATGATACATGTATGGTGAAGGTGGGGAATGGTCACGCGGTTTTGTTCGGGACACGAAAAAGATGATAAAATGTGGGACCCACATCAAACCCCATCAACAAATGAATTAAAAGCACCGAAAGCATGCATGCCTACGATGTGGTCATGCATGAATAATGCTCATCTGAGTCCTCGACCTAAGGATATGCACCCTGTACTCGGTTTTCCAATTTATACCAGTTGCGCAGATGATTGTGTTATCCAGACCGTTGGTAGGATGGTTCCTACGGTGGACAGACCATGATCAAGATTACCCTCGATAGGTCAATCCTGATCTCAATATTTAACATGTAAGTAGAACTGATGGCTAGGATCTTCCTAGGTGGGATTATTTTGATGGTGGTCCATCCAAGCTGGGACAACCAATCAATGGCTATCTCATAATTGTTCTCATATCATTGTCATTACTTGCAAACGTCATTTTCTGCCAGGTGGTGCGCTGGATAAAGTATTTCCACCGGTACAGATCGTACCAATGCAGGCCCACTTTCGGCACACTTGCCGAGAGTTGTTAGCCATGAATTTTGAGATTTTTTTTTTTTGGGCTGCGTAACTACCCTTCGGGGAAGTTATTTGATACTCCGGCTGTGTATGACACTTGATACGCAGATATATAGAATCAATCGTAAACTTGACATACAATAAAATGAAACTAAACTGACTAAATTGTGGAACTATTGTTTCTAAATCCCATAATCAGATTATTTGAACATTTCCAAACACTGATTTGTGGACAAATGTTTGCTAAAATATGACCATAGGATTTTTTTTTTTTTCATTTTAACCGTCCAATAAATATTACCTAATTTAATAGGAAGATAATAAAATAAGCATGGTATTAGGTTTATGATACATCTAAATGGAGAAGCATAATTTGGATAGTTTATTTTGAATGAATTGTATTCAAAGTATGTAATCTTTTAAATGCCTGCGTATCATTCTCCTCGTACGCCAGAGTATATTAAGTATTGAATTGGGGATGCTGTTTGCAGTTGCAGCTCATGTGCGTGCCAGATACAAGCTCTCCACAGTTGCAGAAGTGGCACATGGGAGAACCTTCAGATTCACCACGAAGGACTTCCTGTAAATTCTTCCTTTGTTAAAAGTCAGATTGGTCCAGTTATAATGTGGACAGTAGACGTTGAATATGGACGTTGGTTATACTTTCCTCTAACTGTAACTTTTTCATGTAAATGACGCAATGGACGGGTGGGATCGTTCTGATCTTTGTGAAATTGCATAATCACATCTGGGCTCATCTAATGGACGTCTCGGATCCTGCACATTTTTCTTCAACAGACATATAGCGCATGTATTTGGTACATGTAGATGCGCGGATGCAAAGCTTTTATTTTCATGAAACCTATGGTACTCTGAAGGACGTGATGAATTATACGCTCGCACTGAGAAATTATGCATCTAAAGACTAATTATTTGAAATTTAACTGTCCAAATGATTGGTCCCTTTATAGATTTATCATAAATGAAAATTTACACTTACTTGATCTAGTCTCCCTCCTAGTTCTTCACGGAAGAATATGAGTCCGAATATTGATACATTTATTGGAAAAGGAATTACAATTAAAATGAAAAAGGCCCAACCCAATCTTACCATTTCAAAAATTAAGTGTCCACTAATCAGAGATTCATATCGTTCAAGTAATATGATTTTGGGATCTTTTCTTAAATACATCATTTTGGTTCGATTAACCCATTCTAAAGCGAGTTTCAGTTAACAGTATGCCAGTTTGTTTCTTTTTTTAGGCATGGCATGACAGCGGTGATCAACACTACTATCGGAGCATTCAAATGACTCCTATCCTATCCGTACGGTAACCTTCTCCAGGCAAGGCACACTGAGGACTACTTTCTTCGGTAGCTATCTCGCTACAGAAGTGACGTCACCAAATTCTGTGGGCCCCACCATGATGTATGTGTTGTATCCACACCGTCCATCCATTTGAAGAGATCATTTTAGGAAATGATCCAAAGAATGAGACAGATCCAAAGCTTAAGTAGGCCACACCAAAGAAAACAGTGGGGGCAGTGACGCCCACAGTTGAAACCTTCCTAAGGCCCACCATGATTTTATTTGAGATCCAAACTGTTCATGTGTTCACACAGACAGACATGGGCGAAGGGAAAATAAAGATATCAGCTTGATCGAAAGCTTCAAAGCCCCGGAGAAGATTTTAATGGTAGGCATTCAATCCTCTAATGATATCTTAAAATGGATGGACGGTTTGGATACAACACATACATTATTGTGGGGCCCACAAAACTTGGTGACGTCTCTTTAATAGCGAGTTAGCTACTAAAGCTGTCGTAGCTAATCCACGTACTGTGAATCCTCAGCCGAGGATAGGCACATCATACTACTAGGGCTCTCATCGGAGCGGGTCAGATGTGAGAGCCGATTCACTCTGAATCCATATAACGTAGATTTGGATCTTAAAAAGGGTCTGATTAATTAATTCAACCAGTAAATAGATCTGAATCCAATCTGAATCTGTCTATAGATTTTTAAACTTAGAGTCAGAGTCAGATTCAAGTAAATCTGATCCAAATCCGACTCATTGTCACCTTACTGTATATGTTATATCCATGTTGGCCATCCGACCATATCACAGTAAATAGTGGAATTTGCATAATTTTTCTACTAAATTAAATATATTATATTATATATTTTTTAGATTTGTGATGGGGTGAATTCAGACTTAGATCGGACCTAAATCCGATGGTTATATGGATTTTGGATTGAAAATGAATCTGGGTATTTATAAATGGATCGGATATGGATATCACCTTTTGAATCTGAATCCAATTCGAATCCGTTTACAGATTTTCGGACTTGGAGCCGGATCCAACTGGATCCGATCCAAATCCGACCCATTGAGAGCCCTACATACTACTATGATATTTCTTTATGTGTATATTAGATTGTAAATTTGTAAAATATATTGAAAATCTGTAAATTAAAAAAAACCATGGCACAAAGCGATCTACTATGATTAACAGAAGATTACAGAGATTGACAGCCCACAAGCAAGGAAAAACAGAGAAAACTCAAGTCGTCTCTCCCACAAACCATCTCCCCTCTTCCTAAAACGATTAGGAAACCTTAGACTCCTTAAGATACCTACTAACCTCGATTATAACCCGTTTAAATAGGCAACAAAATTGAAAATAGCAACCTCTTATAGACTACCGTGTAGTTGCGCAAGAAAACGCATGAGCAGTCGACCGATCGACCGACCGGTCGACTATTGAACAAAACAGTCCAGAGGAAAAACTCACATGGATTCTGCTTCCTGCCTCACCACCGACCGGTCGAAGCCCCCTGCAGACCGGTCGGCCGACTGGTCTGGGACAAGCAGAAAGAGTCCAGCGGCCTTTGTGTATCTGGGCCAAAGGTTTAGATCGGTCGCCCGACCGGTCTGAGCCCTCTACCCTTACACAATTTGAAGGCTCTTCAACAATCTCCACTGAGGCTTCAAACGTCGAATCAGAACTATCATCGCTTCGTCATCTCATCTTCAATCATAGCTCCACCGCTTCTCATGCCACTATCAACCCTAACCTTGCACATTTATGCCCTTTTCCGCTCTTCTCATGTGGCCCTTGGGCACTTGCCACATACAAGCAACCGTGGATCTCGCTGCCAATCCCCCAGCTCCACCATGAATTGTGCTCCCAATCAACTTGTAAAGATCGCCACACCTTCGTGCTTTTATACACACAAGTGCACCCTTCAACACTTCACAACAACGATTGCGGCCAATAAACACGTACCCTTTTGCCTCGAGTGCACCAAGAGAAATCACATTCATCTTCATCTTGGGGACATGCTTCACATTTTTCAGGACTCGTTCGATCCCATTGAACATCCTGATGTGCACTGTACCAATATCCGCCACCTTATGAGTGTCGCCATTGCCCATAAACACCAATTTACCACCAAACTCCTTGTATGTCGTGAATGAATTCCGGTCAGGACAAACGTGACATGAAGCCCCTGAATCTAGGATCCACTCACTACCGTAACATCTCTTGCCAAATACAGTCAGAACTTCACAACGATCGTCACCATCCTCTACGGTATTAGCTCATTCTCTAGAAGAATTTCCATACCTCTCTTGCTTCAACTTGGGATTCTGACAACCCTCTCTCATGTGGCTTTCCTGACCACAATTCCAGTACTTCACCTTAGCTTTCCCTTTGCTCTTGGCCTCATATCCAAATTTTAAATATCCCCCACCATGCTCAGAACGTCTTCCCCTCATAAACAGTACTTCTGAGGAAGAATGAGAACCCACGTTACCACTCTTCTTTCTCATCGCCTTCGACTGGAGGGCTGAGATAACTGGTCTCGACGTTGATGGTCTCCCTCCCTGCGCACACAGAGTCTCCAAATGACTCAGTAGGATGCATGCTTGATATTCATCCTTCATCGACTCATTTATCGCCACCAACTTGCAAACCAACCTATTGAAAGTGCTTAAGTGGTCTTCCACATCCGCCTCCTCATCCATCCTCAAGGTGAACAACTGCATCAACAGATACATGTGATTCTCTAGAGACTTCTTAACATAAATCTTCTCTAGCTTTGCTATCATATTAGCCACAGTCTTTTCCTTCGTGACGTGATAGATGACATCATCTATAAGACTTAACAGGATCGGGGTTCTAGCTTTCTTGTCGAGCTTCGTCTACTCATCATCTTTCATAGCCTCGAGTTGCTTTCCAATAGCTTTCATCAAGTCCTTGCTAAACTAGGAAATATTTGATCTTCACCTTCCATAGATCAAAGTTATTTTTGCAGGAGAACTTCTCTATATCGAACATTGCGCTTAATACCATCTTCTCATCTCATATTCAAATTCTACTACACCCCAACTTTATCTCTGATACCACTTGTTGGGAAATCGGCAGCAGAAGCGGAAGCCGAACATGCAGAGTAATATGAGATCCAAAGCGAAACACGATGCAATTAAGCCTTACACAAGCATTCACCACAAGAGAATCTGAATTTACTTGGAAAAACCCTTCAACGGGTAAAAAACCACGGCACAAAGCGATCCACTATGATTAACAGAAGATTACAGAGATTGGCAGCCCACAAGCAAGGAAAAACAGAGAAAACCCAAGTTCTCTCTCCCACAAAACCCTCTCCCCTCTTCTTAACAGATTGGGAAACCTTGGACTCCTTAGGATATCTGCTAATCTCGATTACAACCCATTTAAATAGGCAACAAAATAAAAAATAGTAACCTCTTACGCACTACCACGTAGTTACGCAAGAAAACGTGTGAAAACAGTCTAGAAGAAAAACTCACACAGATTCTGCTTGCTGCCTCACCACCGACTGGTCGCCTGACCGATCAGAGCCCCCTGCAGACTGGTCGAGCGGCCTCTGGGACACAGAGAAAGAGTCTAGCGGCCTCTGTGCATCTGGGCCAAAGGTTCAAACAGTTCGTCTGACCAGTCTGAACTCTCTACCCTTACACAATTTGAAGGCTCTCCAATAGTCCTTGTATGGACTCCCAGGTGGGGGTGGCTAACATCGTGGGGTGACTAATAGTATGGGTGGGTGTACCAACAGTGGGATGTGTGTACTAACCTTAAAAAAACTGGAAAAAAAGCTACTTATATTTTTTATAAGAGGAATTTTCCTCTTTCGGTGAAAATACAGGACCAAATTACACCAATTAACATGGTATCAAAGAACCATGATTTGGAATTTTTTTCGGTTGGAATCCGATGCGTGGCCTATGATTCAAGGATCCAAACCACTATCTATTTGGCCCCACTCTTGATGGGCCACCTCGTAAATATCTTTCAAATTGGAAGATGATAGCTTAAATCTTGAATATTTTTCAATTGAATGTGGACGTTGCTATATTTTTCTTCATATTCCTTTATTTAGTAGCCAAAAAAGAAAAAAGAAAAAAAGAAAAAAAAATGAAATGCTAGGTTTGTCAGACATTTAATCATGGATCCATCTGTGCAACTTGAGTACTGCAACGCATGCCCTTCTAGTTTAATAAATTATATACTTTTTCTTTTATGTTTTATTTGTTCTTTATTATTAATACATATATATGAAATAGATATGATCATCATGGATTTATTGGGAGACTTCACCAAGGCATGTATACTTGGAATGAATACAATTAGGATAGATTTGTTGAGAGACTTCATGGAGGTCTCCGTATCATTGGGGTTAGTTTTGGACATATTTTGGGTCGAATTGGTCGGGTCGGGTCGGGTTGGTTGGGTTGGGTTAGGTCGGTTGGGTTGGGCTAAGTCAAGCCAATGGGTTTGGTAGGGTTGGGTCAATGTAACCCTGTTGTACATGTAAGGATACATATAAAATCCTTAAGTTGTGAAGAGATTATAGGTAATTAGATTGCAATGGCGGTTTGAATGCTTACATTAATTGCATGTAAAGGCTTTACAAGTTGTAAATGCATTACAACTTTTAATTGTAATATGAAACCTAACAAAAAGTTCGATTTTAGATTATCAATGAATTGTTTAGAACTAAAAAGACATTATACAAAATAGAATATAATGCTTGATACACATTTATGATGTGTGGGGCTCACCAAAAAGCGTATGGTACATCTAATATGTCCATATCATGTGCTTCCTTTAATGCTCCTATGGCAAAAAAAAAAAAAGTGTTTAATTGATTATTAAATGAACCATACGAGAAGGAAGCATTGGATGTCCACCATTAAAAACTTTCATATTGCATTTGAGGCTTAGGGCCTGTTTGGTAAAACTTATTTTTTGCACTTATCATTGAAAATAATTATTTTCAGTGATTTTTCTAATTTAGACTATTTGACAATTTTAAATTATTAAGCACTTAATTTAAAAAATCACTGAAAAAGTGTGATTTGTTTTCAGCTATCTTCCTTCTGCTTAATGCTTAATGCTGAAAGCGGTAAGTGATTTCAAAGTTAAATAATTTTTAAATAGCAACTTTACCCTCCTCATAACTTGCGGAGAAGAGCTATAACGGAGTAGGGTTGACACCTAAATGATGTGGTAAAATTTTGTACCTACCATGATGTATGTGTTATATCCACACCGTTCATCCATTTTTCTGGATCATTGTGGGGCATGAGCCAAAAAATGAGTTGGACCCAAAGCTCACGCGGATCACACGATAAAAATAGTGGGGATAATGACGCCCACTGTTGAAAACTTTCCAAGACCTACCATGCTATGTATTTTCCATCAAATCTATTCATAAGGTCATATTAACCTGGATGAAGGGAAAATACAAATATCAGCTTGATCCAAAACCTCTGTGGTCCCAAAGAAGTTTTCAATTGTAGATATTCAAGTTTCAATGTTTTCTATGGTGTGGTACGCTTGAGCTTTAAATCTGCCTCATTTTTTGGATCACAACCTAAAATCATCTAAATAAATAAATAGATAGTGTGGATCTAACAAATACATTAAGGTGGGGCTCACAGCCATGCCAACAAGATTTAGAAGCAATTCAATTTGGTATTGCCTACTGATGTTGTCACCGTCCGGTAGCTACTGGACAATGTTATGTGGGCCCACCATAATGAATGTACTTTATCCATGCCGTCCATCTATTTTTCCATATCACTTTAGGGCAAGGGTTAAAAAGTGAGACAGGTCCAATTCTCAAGTGGACCACACCATATTAAAAGAAAAATAGTTATTATAGTGATGATTGAACGACTACCATTAAAAACTTCCTAGGGCCTGATGTAATGTTTGTTTTCCATCCAACTTATTGATCAGGTCACACACAGATGGACCAAGGAGAAACACAAATATCAGCTTTATCCAAAACTTTCATGGCCTCAAGAAGTTATTAATGGTGGGCGTTCAATCACCACTTTTTCCTGCAGTGTGGTCACACGAAACTTAGATTGACCTCAATTTTAGGCTCATTCCCTAAAATGATCCAGAGAAATGAATGGAGTGCATGGATAAAACATATGCATCATGATGACAGATCATTGTCCAGTACGTAGCTACCTTGCTCCTGGCCCACAGGAGTGGATTTGGCGAGACAACGCCTCACCTAATATGGTATGGCCCTCACTATGGGGCCCACCTTGACGTATCTATTCTATATCCATGCCGTCCATCTGTTTTTCCAGATCATTTTAAGGCATGATACCAAAAATGAAATCTCTAGTGAACCATACTCTGGGAAAAAGTGGTGATTGAACATCTTACCATTAAAAACTTTTAAGGGTGAACCTTAATGTTTGCGTTGTGTTTATTTGCTATCCAATCCATTGATAAGGTTGATAAGGTTACATAAGATTGGATGAAAGAAAGAAAAAAAAAAAAACAAACATCATCTTGATCCATCCGCCTTTTCAGATCTAATTATTAGGTGGACGGTATCACAGGAAACGATGATTGTTAAACTTTAATGGGCTACAAAAGTTTTGAATCAAGCTTATACTTGTTTTTTCCCTTCATCCAGGCCCATGTTACCCTGTCTATTGAATATTAATGAGCCACAAAAGTTTTGGATCAAGCTGATATTTGTTTTTCCCTCTTTATCCAGGCCTATGTTACCTTGTTAATAGGTTTGATAGCAAACAAGGGTGCGTGCGTTGCATGACTAACCACCCCCTAAAAAAAAAATAATAATAAAATAAAAATTAGATAGCAAATAAACACTATGTAAACGTTAAGGTACCTCTAAGAAGTTTTTAACGGTAGGGTGCTCAATCACCGTTATTTCCTATGGTATGGTCCACCTGATAATTGAATATGCTTCATTTTTTTGATACTACCCTAAAATGATATGAAAAAATAAATGGACGGCATGGATACAGAATACGCACATCAAGGTGAGCCCCATAGTAAGGGCCACACAGTCTTGGGCGAGTCGACGATGGACGTGGATTTCATATAGTCATATAGATATCAAGGTCGACCATCTTATTTTCTTAGAATGGCCAAGGGGATGGAAAACACACATATAAGTTACATGGATTGTACCTAACAGTGTCCTGTGGGGCCCATCATGATATATGTGTTTTTATTAATAATATACATCTATTTTTCCAACTTATTTTAGAGCATAAGACTAAAAATCAGCCTTTACAAATCAAATATGAGATGTTATTTAGGTTCTCTTATTAGTTGTCCTATCCAGGACATCAATTGAAGGATTATAATTATTCTATTAAGAAAAATAGAATACATGCTTCATCGATCAAAATATTATGTTTTAGAGAATATATATGAATTAGACATAAATGTGCCAAAATTGGTGACATGATAATCACAAGTTTTATCTCATACTCTACAGTAGATATAAATTTAGACAGTAGGGGCAAATATGACAAATTGTCAATTTTCAAACATTTATAATTTGTGTTTACCAAACAGTTTTTTTGTGAAAAAGTGCTTAAATTCAGATATCAGGACTTTTTTCGAACAAATTACCAAACAGATTTTTCAGTACATATAAGTACTAAAATTTAGCACTTTAAGTTTTTAGCACTTAAATTAATTTTCAGATTAATTTTTCAGTTTACCAAACGCCGCCTTACTATGATGGATGGAGGACATCTAATTTGTCCAATGCGTGCATGCTTTGATGCTCCCTTAGGAAAAAAATGTCTTTTATTTATTTATTTATGTAATTTCCTAAATTTGGCATGATTTACCACCCCAAGCTCTAACTTGTAAAACTTTATATGTTTTACAAGTTAGCCAAACACAATCTATTTGCAGTTTACACCAAAAACTCTTTTTACGTGCAAAGTGTTTACAACTTAAAACTTTATGAGCATCCAAACGACCCTTAAATATATCAAAGTGGGTCTGGAAGTCTCATAAAGTTTCATGCCATAGGAAAACTTCCTTGATATAGAAAGTAGAAACCATAGTAAGGTTGGTTCTAGAGAGAGAGAGAGAGCTCCAAATTTTCTTCAATTCTCTAGAAAATTGGTAAGGTTAGATTTAAATTCATATTAATTTATGTATAAACCCAAAAGTAAATTTGATTTAATTTATATCACTTTTGTCATGAGCAAAAGCTTTCAAAGTAACACCCATTCTACGCAGCCCCCTAAAACACCCTAGTTTGCGCTATGTCTATTAGGTTCTTCATTGAAGTTAGGTCCTAAGGCCAAAAATCAACTAATTTCAAAACTCTAATGGACCACACGACAAGGGACAATGGGAATAGTATGCCAACCATAGGTTTGTGCATGCAGCCGCTATATTGAGTATCTTTCATTAAACCCCCTAATCAGGTGAAACTCATAAGGTTGAAGAGATATAAATCTCAATTGGACCACTCTGTGAACTTAGTGGTTTTGGTAGCAATTTTACATATTTCCATTGGCGTGAACTTAGCTGTCTTGGTAGCAATTTTATATTTTCCCATTGGTGTAGTCCATATGAAATTTTAACCAGGTTATTTTTTGTATTTATTGTCCAAATAATGGTTCTCACTTGGTGAAAGGAGTGGATTTTACATATACAACATGGTGGACCCCATATGGCCTGAATGTTTCACTTACTGCATAAAACAGGTGTTATAGACGAGTCCTGTCCCACGTGAAGATAAGCAATGATGTCCATGTAAAATCTGGGTTGTTAAATCTAGATAAATGATGATAAAAATAAAATTATAGTTGTAAAAATCTGACTATTTTAAAAATGAATTATAAATCAACTTATCGTATAGTCGAGTCGAGGCGTGATTATAAATCACTCGGCTTGAAGTTGTTACTGCCCTCCCTTAGATAATTTCCTTAGTGCAATAGGATCGATGGACAGCCAACCTCCAGGATACAACGACTGCTGCCTGGTCAAGAGGTTGCACTTTGTACTCAGGCCCGAACCACCCTTTGTAGGTTTAACCCGAAGTTGAAAATAATATTGCAAGGATCAGAAAACTGAGAGAATGAAAGATGAAATTCGAAGTTTTTTTTTAATTTTTTAAATGGAGATCATCAGAAGTCTTTTTATAGACTTCAAGAGATGTCTCAAGTGGGTGTTTAAGCACCCATTAAAACAGAGATGCATTGTTTCGGTTTTCAAATAAATTGACCATTGGGCTTCTCTGTAGAAGAAAGCCGTTATTGGGCCTGATTCAAATCGCGGCCTAATGGTTGTGCCTTTTGGAAAAAGAAAAAGTCCGTTGGATTTTCTGGCTAGGGTCGCACCCGCACATCATACATCACACGTCCACGGCCACGGCCCGGCTCGTCCCGTCCCGTCCCATCCCGGCTTGCCGGCCAGCCTGCCGGTGCGCGCGTGGTTTTATGCATAGTGGGAGGCTTTGGGCATAGCCCCCCCCCCCCCCCCCCCCCCCCAAACAACCAAATTCACATGCCCCTTGAAGGGCTCATGCCCTTATGCCAAAAACCAATCTTATAGCCAAGAAAGTTTCCCAACTCAATTCCGATGTGGGACTATCTTTTAGCATAAAAAAACAAAAAAAAAAGGCACTACAAAAAGATTTAGAGGGAAGTTTTGAAATATTTAAAATATTTCATTTTAAATTATTTTGAAGCAACAATATATAACAGTCCATTTGTTCAGTACAGCTGATTTGCAAGCTGTGATTCAAAATGGCATTGTTCAGGTGATCCTGACCTTTGAATTCTGGTAATTTTGTTATAACTAGAATTCCCGGAGGCATATAATGCTCAGGTAGCCTATGACACTTGATATGTAGGCACTTAGAAATTCCCCTATCATCATCGATCATGCTACACCAGGGCATAAATGTTTACCCTTTGTGTATTTTATAAGTTATGGCTAGAGCTAGACACAAACCGAGCCAGCTCGAAAACTTCGGCTTGATTTGAAGTGGAGTTTGAGCTAACGATGAGCTACCGGCCCATTTAATAAACAAGCCTAATCTAATATCTTTCAGAGCTGGCACGACGCTCGGCTCAGCTTGGTTTAATTTGGACCAGCCCGGCCCATAGGATACGAGGTGCATTGAGTTATTCCTTGCACTTGTAAAGTTATTCTTGTGCACTTATGATTGGAAAAAGCTCTTACATGTCTATGTTGAAGTTGCACTCTTCATTTGGAGAATGTTAAATTATTACATAGTAAGATACTTTTGTAATTTTTTTGTGTTATTTGTAACTTTTTAATTCTTTTCTATTTAAAAAAAAAAAAAGAATCGCCACTTGTTTGAACTAGGCTTGGCCCAGTTCAAAATTTTCGACCAAATTGATCTTGGCCCAAACCAAAATTTTCAGCAAACCAAACTCGGGCCCGCATGAATCGGCCGAAACCCAAATTGGTCTGATCCACAAACTAGGGTGGCACAAAAACGAACCAAACCCAAACTAGAGCTAACTTGGCCCGGCTCGGATCATTACCCACCTCTAGTTATGCCATTACCAAAACCTCTTAGGATCCTCTAAAACATTGTAGAAGAAGCTTTATCTACAACTCTACTTGTGGGGCCTCTGTGGTTTGTGTATGGAATCTAACACACTTAGTGGCCCCATCAAGAAAGTAGGACGGCATTAGAAAGAAGATCGGTCCAACCATCATATGGACTACCATGTGATTTTGGAAACTTATGATTAGATGTCTAATGTTTTCTAAGGTGCGGCCCAGTTAATGACTGTATAGACCTGATTTTTGGACTTTTTAATGTGAGGAAAACTTGATGCACGGGTTAGATGGCATTCACCCAATACGGTGGACCCAAACATATAGTTGGATAACATTTACGCATGAATAAGTTTCCAGGCATGTTAATAACCTTTTCATGCAAGTGAATAGGAGTTTCAGAAAAAAACTTCTATGAGTATGATGTGAGCATCGTCCAACAAATGTACTTCTTAAAAGCATAAAAAATCCACAGTGGGACCTTAGTAGACAGATAATTATAGATGACAATTGAATCTGTTTTCTTCAGCTGCTTAATCTTGACCTTCCATTTACCATGCTTCTAATTGGATGGTTAGGATCGTCCAGTTAGTGTTCTTTTTGCGTCACGGAGTAGCAATAATGGCACGGAATGAATGGACAGTCTAACTCGATAATTGACTGTCCACGTGATATCCACAGGTCTTTGATAGTATTATTGACGTTCCCATGATGGTGAGAATGTTAGCAGGCCCACTAAATGAACATCTCACCCACAACTAGTTGCAGAGGAGAAAAAGGGAGCTGCTAGCTGTGTGTGGGGCCCTCATTATGTGTGTATGGGATCCAACCCATTTGTCAGAATTATCCGACCATGAAAATTCAATGGCCCTAAAATCAAGCCAAGTCAATAAAGAGGTGGGCTACACTGATGCAGGGAGGGCGTGATTAGGTTGATCACCATCTACCTAATCAGATAAGTACCTTGAGTCAACAAGACCTTTAGGAATCCTCTACCAAACTTCCTTGAATCCACGAAGACAGTAAGAGAAAATAGAAAATAAATGCAAATAAAATCGTAATAATTGAATGAATGAAATTTAATATGACTACAATACTTTAAATAAAAAATTAAACTTTAGATAGAAGTTATAGACTTAAACTTAAACACCTAAAAAATGCACAACTTAAAATTTATAGAAGTCTCTCGATCCTATTAGAACTTATGATTTTTGGCCAAAAATAAAAGTTTTCAAAAAGACCCAACCAGGTTATTCTATTAATTATTTTGAGCCCTTTCCATGTTGGGCACAAACTCTAAAATCCTACGCATCAAAAGTTATGATCGAAATAAAACTTACTATAAATAGTAAAATTTAAATTAAACTAGCCTAATGACCGTTGATTTAGTTGAATCTCTCGATTCCGGCATGGGCAACCCGACACAACGGGGTTGGTTGGCTAAAGTAGCTCGAGCTACTCAAAATTATATATTATATGTCCAAAAATTCATTCCAAATCGTGAGATTTGACCGTTTTATGGTCCTGATAGTCCGGATCACTTCCGACCCCGACCAGTTTTCTTTTGGTCCATCTGAGCCATATAATAGTTAGCGGCCCGCTATACATCATACACTAAAGAAAAAAATGAACAACCACATAGAAAATTTCAAATTTATTTGTGGCCCACCTAATGGTTGGATCGGCCTGGCTTTCAAGAAAACTGATTTTCCAAAAAAAAAAGAAATGAATAAAAAAATGGTGGGACAACTCTTCTGAGCACGTTACATGCCATACACACACCACGGTGGTTCCCACATGCAGCCAATTGCACCCTTTCTTCATCTACCTTCCGTAGGAAAAAAAACATTTTGGGTGAGATCCTCGGTTATCGACCCAACATGTGCCAAAATGCACACGTGTACATGATTCAGGCCATTTATGATGTTGCGCAATGTGAGCATGCATGCCCTGGACCAAAAGTAGACTGGCTGGAGAATGGATGGTTATTCAATGTGGAATGAAAATGGACGGTTATTCAATCGAGCGGACTCGGAATAAGTAGTGACCCCTCCAATGCCGAGGTCGGTACTGCCATCAATCCATGATTTTTGTGTTTTTATCCATGCCGTTCATCTATTTTGCCAGCTCATTTTAGGCCTTGATCCCAAAATTGAAGCATATCCAAAGCTCAAGTGGACCACACCATAGAAAACAAGGGAATGATGACTTCCACAGATGAAACCTTCCTAATAAGGTCACACAGACCTGTAGGGCTCTCAATGGAGCGGGTCAGATCCAAGATCCGATTTGCTCCGAATCCGTATAATGCTGATTTGGATCTTAAAATAGGTCCGATTAGTTAAATGGACCGGATTTGGATCTTAAAATAGGTCCGATTACTTAAATGGACCGGATATGGATTCACAGGAACATATCCGAGTTTGATCCGAATCCGATTAGGATCCAACTCATTGTCACCTTAATGTATATGTTATATTCATGCTGTCTATCTTTTTAACAAAGTATTTTAGGCCATGTCCGCCATACCATAGTAAATAGTGGGATTTGCATCATTTTTCTACTAAATTAAATATATTATATTATATATTTTATATCATATATTTTTTTAGATTTGTAACAGGGTGGATTTGGACCTAGATCCGACCCGAATCCGATGGTTATATGGATTTTGGATCGGAAATGGATCTAACAATTTATAAATGGATCGGATATGGATATCACCTTTTGGATCCGAGTTGGATCTGAATCCGATTGGAATCCGTCTATAGAAATACGGACTTGGAGCTGGATCCAATTGGATCCGATCCAAATCCGACCCATTGAGAGCCCTACAGACCTGAATGAAGGGAAAACAAAAATATCATCTTGATCTAAAACTTCAGAGGCCCCCAGGAAGTTTTCAACTGTAAGCATTCAATCCTCACCGTTTCCAGTAGTGTGGTCCACTTGAACATTGGATATGTTTCAATTTTGGGCTCCTGCCCTAAAATGAGCTGGCAAAACAGATGGACAGCATGGATAAAACACATACACCATGGTGGACCCCACAGGTTCCATTCATATGAAATCTTTAGATATTTTTCTCCTATGATAGAATGCTAGAAAATTGGAAGTTGGTCCCAAGGTCCAAGATAGGATGAGGAAAGAGAGCATCTTACAGTAGTTAGAGGCAATTTCCTCATCAGATTTGAAACAGTCATGTCTACCCATATCAAGGTCCACCTCCCAACACCAATGGCTCTCCTCCTCCATCATCCACCCAACTTTTCAAATTGCAAATTATCACAAACACCACACAGACCACCCCCAACACCCAAGAACGTGAACAGGTATAGCACCAGCTGTCTGGAACTTAAATGAGGAATTATATGATATTCAGCCCCAAGGATATGCACAGTGTGGTATCCGTCAGTGCTCTTCACTTTGAACTAGTGGGCCCACTATCAGTGATCAAGGCCGATGATTTGATAGTCAGTAGGCCACAATGGTATGTTTTACTAAAATTGAAAAGCTCTCTTTAGAGAAGCCGTGGACCAAGAATATCAATGTACAATATTAGTTTGTTTATGATGCAGTGGAAGATAGACAAATGTCGTTGCAAAAATTTATACATATGACAATGTAGTCAAGTCACTGATGCACCCGACAATAGAGACACCTACTATCATGAGGTGGTGGAGATGCGTCTCGTAAATAGAGATGTTTCTCTCTCCTTCTCTCTCTCTCATGCCTTTAGCATGTGAGGCCTAGTTGGAGTAGGTTTGGATTGTGAACTCTCTTTGGAGTGTGTGGTCTATATAAAGTGGACCATAGGTAGGGAGGGTTATTTTATTCATAATTCTTTTGGGGTATTCTTCGGTGGAAAGTTTTTGTGCAAAGGAAGAGTAAAAAAAGATAAGTATTGTATTTTTGTTTCTCTTATTTTAGTTAAGATAAAAGCTCTATGTTGTTACCCGTGGACATAGGCATATTATCAAGCTACATAAATCCATATGTCTTGTCTCTTTTTTTTATCATTTTTTTTTTTTTTTTTGTAATTTGGCTTGTCTTACATCGATCATGTTTGCACGTGAGCGTTTTTTTTGTTTTTGTAACAGTGGACTTGTGGTACATATGGGCATAGTGTCAATAGATACTTGGATCTATCAATTTTCGGTCCAATTTCATAGACGTGGATCTAAATTTAGGGCCCAATCAATAATTGGGTTGGTTTCGACTTAATGTCTGGCTAGTTCTGGTTCACTCGAAGACTCCAACAAGTCTTTATTTGACTAATTCGACATTTAATAATTAATTAAAGAGATGGATCCAATTCAAACTCATACATAAAAACAAGGTTAAATTTGTTCTACTCAAAAAGTTTGAAATACATGCTATGGTCCCTACTCATGGCTCAGTGGTAGACAATGTGCATTTCAACACTAAGGTCATGGGTTCGATGACCCATGTGGCATGTGTGGGCATGAGTGTGTGAAGAAAACATTCAAGTATTACTTTCTTGCATTTAGCAAAGCATGATAAAGTTCCATGCTATAGCAAAACACTATGCACAATACAAAGGCACAAAAAATATGTACATGCAGCTTATATAGAACTCAATGTAACCATCCATAGATCGGAACACACTTAATTTGGATGTGTTATGAAAAGGCAATTGTGGTAAAACAATGGCTTGATTGGTTGACTATAATATCTAATTCACGACAATCATAAATTTTAATCTTTGACTTTGGCAAAAATAAAATGTCGATCTTCATTAATAGTTTATTTAGACCATTTATGTTTTATATGAGTGGAGCTAAACTATCAATCTTTAATGTTTGCCTAATCTAACCGTTATTCTTAAATTTTGGCATAATCAAAATTACTGTTGCGTTATGTTAACATAATTAGGACCATATTGAACATTCACCTATTTAATTGTTCTTAGATGAACTTTGTTCTTAAATGAACTTTGATGAAGTTCGACAGACATCAACATACATCGATAGACTTCGAGACACTTTATCAAACTTAGAGGGATTTCTATGGAATTTAACACATTTTGACCAACTTCCATGCACTTTAACATACTTCGATGAACTTCAATGGTCATAATGAACTTCTTCATACTTCGACAACTTTCGATAGACCTTGAGAAGTTCAAGTTTCAAAGTTCATTAAAATTTATCCGAGATTATCATAGTGCATGGAAGTCCAATCAAACTCCACTTAAATACTTATAAATTCTGTTAAAATCCAATTAAGTCCTTAAATAAAGTGAAGCTAAAGATGGGCACGCTAATTATGCTGATATTGAAGTTGAATAGTTGGATTCAACCAATATTTAAATAGACCATGAGATGAGGCTAATATTGAAGATTAAAGGTTTAATTTCACTTATATTAAAGATGATGAATTTAATTAGGCTAATATTAAAAGCAAGCATATAGGTTGGGATGATATTGTGATGAATAATTAAATTAGGAATTAGGAAAAACACAATGTGGTGGATGATTTATAGACATTGAACTATTAGGATAAATAAACATTGAATATGCAACTCTAAAACTCAGAAAAAACATTTCCCTAAACATATCATCGATCTTCGACACAATCAGTTTGAATGATTTATCCAACATTAGTGGAATTATATTGTTCTTCTCTAAAATTTATTTAATCTAATAATTTTGTTACATTATCAACCTAATCATATCATTCGTCTTCCATATAGGTTTAATTAAGTTGTATGGACCTTTAATATACTTTCACATACTTCAAAGTAATTCAACAAACTTTAATAAATTTCAACAAACTTTGACAAATGTCAATGGACTTCAACAAACATCGATGAACTTTAAAGTGTGGAAGTTTGTTGATGTCTATTAAAGTTTGTCAAAGTATTTTGATGTTTGTTAAAACCCCTGATGTTCATTGATGTCTATCGAACTATGTTGGCATTTGTAATGTATGTCAACTTTAATAGATGTGGACATACTTCAACTGACTTTAATACACTTTAACAAACTATGATAAACTTTGACAAACTTCAAGGGACTTTAATGCATTTCGAAGCATTGAAGTCCGTCAACATGTGTTGAGGTTTGTCTAAGTCCATTAAAGTCCACCAAAATCTATTGCAATCTACCAAAGCTTATTCGAAGTACGCAGAAGAGTGTCCAAGTTGGTTAAAGTCTATTAATCTCCATCAAAGTGTGTTAAAGTATATTTCATTAGATGATACTGAAGATGAATAACCTTATTAAGTCGATATTAAAGTTGAATGATTGGATTCAACTGATATTTAAGATAAATAATTAGATTAGATGAATATCAAAGATGAAAGTATTTATTCCACTTATCTTAAAGAAGATCGGTCCAATGAACTCAGAGTAAAAATTGATTGTTTTAGATTTTAAGATTATAAAAGTCTAGAATTTAAGATTAAGATCAGGTTCCCCATTTTGATGTATGTCATATCTCTAGATATATATAAAATTATTCATACTTAAATGTAGAATTCTATCGATTTTGTCATTGATGAATTTTCGAAGTAGAAAGCATTTCCTTAATCTATCTCAAATGTTGGAGAGTGGAGAATCATCATTAAAAAAAACCTTTGGTTGGGTCCAAGGTTTGTCCTGAGTCAACTATAGGGTGGACTTATATATTGGAATGTGCACCACGTGGAGAAGTTTCTCTCTCTCTCTCTCTCTCTCTCTCTCTCTCTCTAGGTCCAAGGGGAACTTGGACGTCCTTGGTTTTCTCTTTGTTGGTCTAGGTATTTCTACCTTTTGAGATAAGATTTATATATAAAAAGAAAGCTAAGGTTTTAGGAGTGCACCCCATATGGTGCTCCATTACCCTACGAACATTTGTATAGGAAGTATGTTATACCTACTTATACCATACACCCTATCCAAATCTCTTCATTTATTGTGGTCACCATCTTTTAAAAATTCCCATCGCCCAAGGACTAGATCAATAGGTCTTAGCAATTAGATATCCATTAAGTATCATTTAAAACAAGTTAACGGTTAAAATTAATATGTAATGGGTGAAAACTCAAGGTTAACCAATTGAAAACATTAGAGGTGCTAGCCAACCTTTAAAACACCTGATGGATAGTCTGAATAAAAAAATTAGCACAGTCTTAATGTCTTAGTTAGACCAAGTGATTCCCTGTTGAATTGTGTTGACTTTGGTGGTCATAATGAATGCACCAAATTCCATCCACCTTTATTATCTATTTAAAAGGCTTAAAAGCGAGCCAAAAGAGGATAATCAATCAGGATCTCTTCATCCATACATCCTTGTTGGGACTCGCAGAAACACATAGAGAAGAATCAAACAACGCACTCCCAATTGCACAAGAGAACAACTGAATCTACGTGGAAAAATCCGAGCGAGAAAAAAATCACGGCACAAAGCGATATGCACTATGAATTTAAGAAGTTACAAAAGATGAAGAAATACTTACCCGGATCAAAGCCCCATAAGAGGAAAAAAAAATCTAGATTTTTCTCTCCTCTAGAACTCTCTTAACCCTTAAACACGTTTTGGCAATCTAGGATACCTTAATCCCATAATTACACCCCACTATATAGTAATAAATCAAAATTAGAAACAAATCGCTCAAAACCACACTAAATAGCACGCTAGCCATCGGTTGACCGACCTAAACTTTCGGTCGATCAATCATGGACTAATTGTCCATAGAGTAATTGTCTCATCCGAGGTATTTTCGGGTGACTCAGCTAAGACCTGTCAGTTGACCGAAGACCCCTTATTTTCATATTGAAGACATCTCCAACGATCTCGACCGTGGCTTCAATCCAAGTTTCGCTGCTCGAAAGCTCCATCCTTAATCTCTAATTCGTCTTCATCATAGCTCCACCGCTTCTCATGCACACCCGTACGTCTTCACTCCAGCACTTTCATGCCCTACTCGCTCATGTGGCCTAGGCGCACATGCCACATACTCACACACATGGAATCTGCTACAGACGCTACAACTCCACTTGATAAAGTGCTCCCCATCAACTTCTAAAAATGGTCGCACCTCCGTACTGTCATTACCTACGAGTGCTCCCTTTGACACTTTACAAAACCTATCGAATTCGGTGAATTTGAACTCCATTACCTCGAGTGCGCCAAGAGAGATCAAATTCTTCTTCAACCTAAGGACATGCCTTATATCTATCATGATGCACTAGATCCCATCGAACATCCTAAGGCGCATCGAACCAATACCCACCACCTTGCAGGCGTAGTCATTTTTCAAGAACACCGAATTGCCGTAATACTCCATGTATGCGGTGAATCAACTTCAGTCAGGACACATGTGATACGATGCACCTAAATCTAAGAGTCACTCATCATTTAGATTCCCAAATCTCGATACAGTCAATACATCGCAATCATCACTCATGTCCTCTGTGGATTCTATAGTATATTGTCCTCCCTAGAAGAATCTTCAACTTCTCTTTCTTCGAATTCGGATTTTGACAATCCCTATTCATGTGCCCTGTTTGTCCACAACTCTAGCACTTCAACTTGCCATTTCCTTTGCCCTTGGATTTAGATCTCGGTCGACAAGATCTCTTACCTCGCTCAGAATTTCTTTCCCTCGTCACCAGTACATCTGAAGATGTACCCACATCACTTAGAGGGCTGAGATGACAGTTTAAACGTTAATGGTCGTCTTACCACAACACAAATGGTCTTTAAATGACTCATACGATTCTGGTAGAGAATTCAACAAGATACATGCATGATCTTCGTTTCATCCATATCCAACAATTTGTAAATAAGTCTATTGAAGTTACTAATGTGACTCTCAACATTAGCGCCCTCTACCATAATCAGATTAAACCACTGATGCGCTTCAAATGCAAACGATTTTTCAGAGATTTATTCGCATAAATATTCCCTAACTTTGCCCATGTATCAGTCATAGTCTTCTCTCTCATGACATTATAGAGAACTTCATCTGTTAGGTACAATAAGATCAATCAAGATATTGGCCTTTTGATCTATCTTCTTCCACTATTCTTCTTTTATAGATTTCGATCGCTCTCCAATGGGTTTATCTTCCAATCTTTGCTAAACTAGGAATACTTCTCTATGTTGAACTTCATGCATGACGCCATCGATACCTCGTCTCATATTTGATCTGCCTCCCAGCGTTAGCTTTGGTACCACTTGTTGGGAACCATGAAAACACACAAAGATGCACTCACAATCGCACAAGTAAATCAGCGTACAAGACAACAACCAAATTTACATGGAAAAACCCTTGTGAGAAAAAACCATGGCACAAAGCGATATGTACTGTGAATTTCAAAAATTACAAGAGATGAAGAACTACTTGCCCAGATCGAAGCCCCACAAGAGGAAAAAAAAACCTAGCTTTTTCTCTCTCATTAGAACTCACTCAACCTTTCAACACATTTAGGCAATCTAGGATACCCTAATCCCTTAATTACACCCCAATATATAGTAATAAATTAAAATTAGAAATAAATCACACAATATCACACTAAACAGCGTGCCAGCCATTAGTTGAGCAACCCAAACTTTCGTGCAACTGAACATGGCCTAACACGTCCAGAGAGCAACTGCCTTATCTAGGGTATTTTCGGGCGACCAAGCAAGGCCAGTCGGTCCACCGAAGACCCCCTGTTCTCAAATTGAAGACATCTCCAACAATTCCTCAGGTCTAGGAATTTGTTAGAGCAAGTGCAATTGCCAGTCCTTCGAAGTTTAAGCATGATGGGTTTCCTCATCTAGATGCTTGCCAAAGTTTCTGCTAATGCAAGTGACCAAAGGTTCGACTAAGGTGCCATCCATTGCACACTCTCACACTCATGTGGGGAAAGCTAATGCATACTTACACCAAGTCAACCCTTATGGTGGGGACTTTCCGTCCTGACCACTTGTCCGTCCTCTCACGTAAGATGACCATTCATAAAATACCATTGGTTTGTCCAAGAATTCATACGGTCATGGTTAGGGCTTAGATCTATAGGGAACAACTCTTCCCAGGACAAATGGAGGAAATGTCTCAAACCCAAATGAGTAAACATGCTCTGCACACATTAGTTAAGCTAATGGATGGATAAATGAATAATGCATATTATCAAGGTCAAAAGAGTAAAGTAGCATTGTTTTTTTAGGGCACAACTTCAATAAAAAGATTTAAACAAAGTGCGATTAATGACTCGATGGTGGAGATTAAGCCATCCAATTAGTCTGTCACCAATATTTCACTAGAACATATGGAATAAACATAAACAATATTCAAGTATTCCAATATGCTGGAATGTTTATGAAATTAAGAGTACTTGGGAACCACAAGATACAACTCTCATGTCATCAAAACCTGGCTGAAGTGTCTCGCGCCTAGCTGAAGACGCCTAGGCGTTTCAACAGCAGGTCTCAGTTTGAAATGCCAAGGAGACACACTAACCCTACTGGTGGGTGCGTTGCACGACTAGAAAACAAAAAAGCCGTTGGTGTGAGTGCATGGTTGGGTGTGAGGTCTGAGTGTATGTGTTAAAAAATAAAAAAATACTTCAGGAAAAATATTTTCACGCTTCCATTCATCATAAATGGCCACTCATAATGAAATGACATTCAACAATAAATTCGAGTTGGATTCCATCATCTTAACCATCCTTCCTTGAAGGAGATTGTTATTCGCATTCTTGGCTAATTTTATATTCGACCCACCGCCTACATGCCCCTCTCTAAATAATGGGGCCTCATATTCTCGTCAGAGGGTCCACACAAGGTTGGAAGAAACCATGCAATGGTCCACGTTCAATGTACACGTGTGGCCCCCTGATATAAGCCGACGCTCCAGATCTTTTACTCAGGGAATCTAAATAGTACGTCCCTCCTTAGGAGCGGCTTGGATAACTCACACGTGTGCAAGTTGGCACATGTACCAGAAAAGCACATTGGGATCTCATGGCAAACGCACATTGTAGTAGAGCCCTTTTGGAGGTGGCCCACCCAACATAAACAAAGGGAGGAAAGGCCAACGGCTGGGCTGCGGACGCGGATTAGCTACCGTCGACTTCAGTCTCAGTGGCCATCTCGCTACTGAAGTGACGTCACCGCGTTCTGTGGGCCCAACATGATGTATGTGTTGTATCCACACCGTCCATCCATTTGGAGAGGTCATTTTAGGGCATGATCCAAAGAATGAGGTAGATCCAAACTTCAAGTGGACCCACCACAGAAAAAAGTGGGGGTAGTGACTCCTACTGTTGAAACCTTCTTAGGGCCCACCATGATGTTTATTTGAGATCCAACCTGTTCATAAGTTCACACAGGTATGGACGAAGGGAAAGCATAAATATCAGCTTGATCGAATACTTCTGTGGCCCCCAAGAAGTTTTTAATGGTAGGCGTTCAATCCCCACTGTTTTCTGTGGTGGGGCCCACTTGAGCTTTGGATCTGCCCAATTCTTTCGGTCATTCTCTAAAGTGATCTCTCCAAACGGATGGATGGTGTGGATACAACACATACATCACGATGGGTCCCACAGAACTTGGTGACGTCACTTGAGTAGGGAGATAGCTACTGAAGCCATCAGTAGCTAATCCGCGTCCGTTGATTCTGTTATGAAGAAAGGCAGTTATTTTGAAAGGGCTGTGCAGTTTGGTGTATTTGTCAGGGAAATGAGTGGTTGCAAGCAAAAGAGCCGACGGCTATAAAGAGAGGCCCACCTTTCTCTTGTGGTCCTAATAAAACGCGAGGCCTGGTGTTAACAGAAGTGTAATTCTTTGATAGGACTTATTTGATACTCTGGCAGACTATGACGCTTGATACACATGCACTGAAAATTTGTACACCTAACATTCAGTAACTGAAACTAAACCAATTAAATTGTTGAACCGCTCCCAAAATAGGATCGTTAAGAAATATTAATCTCTGGTTAGTGGACACTTGTTTGTTGAAATAGAACCGTTAGATATCATTCTTTTTCAACCGTCCAATAAGTGTCGTCCAATCCGATAGTAACTTGATCAACTAAACTGGTTCATGATACATCTATGCGGCACCCATAAGTTGGACAGTTTAATTTGAATTATATAAATGCCACGTATGCAATTTATGAGAGCCTGCGTATCATGTGCCACACTGCCAGAGTACACATGTTTTTCTCTTCTTTGATGCCCTCCGCCGGAGTATCGTAAATCAAACACATGCCCCACTTTGTCCTTACAAGTGGGGCCTATGCATGCTGAATTCATGCCGTCTAAATAGTGGGCTCTAATGTCGGTGGGGCATTGATCTAACCTCATGCTGATCAGACGGTCATCGTCATCTCATCTACAGATATCAGCATAGTGGATATCGACTGTTGATTACGGTCATTGATCTGTTACATCCCACCGTGGATGGCGCATGCCCCATTCGATCGAATGCTTGCAAATATATTGTTAGCAAGTGAAGTGCAGCAAGGGTCCAGATTCAACCGTACAAAAGTCATAAAGGATCTCGATTAAGAAGCAAAGGTCGTGATTCAACGAGGGACCCTCTGGGGTAACACGTGTTGGAGATCCGAGCAGATGGCACACGTGTTAGAGATCCAGGCCATTAATAAGGAGGGATTCCTCATTTAATCACAACCCAAAAAGATTCACAGTGATTATTTAAATGAATATATACGGTTACTGTATATATCTACTGAACCGTCTGTTTTTGGACCACGAGTTAAAAGCTCACAGTAGTTCTTTGAAGGATATTTCTTGAGAATATTCGATCCACGGTGGAACATAAGAGATTAACAGTCTGGATTAAGAAATGAAGGCCCCCACTTATCAAAATTGGAAACTATGGTGTTCTGTGTAATTACTACTTTCAGATCTGGTCGAAACCGTACTCAAAGTTATTAAATGGTGGCGTTTTCACAGCCGAACATTCCGCAGAAAGGACTCGATCGAGTACTTTGTGGACCACATGCTTTTGTCCCGTCAGCGTAAAGGGCGGGATTCCTAATCGACCGTTGGATCCGTCACCAACTGAAAACAAATGGACCCCATCATTTCCACACCGGGACCAGAGATCTGGTGGGCCCTTTAATGATTTTGAAGACAAGCTTTGTAGAAATTGTTACGTGATTTGCGCGATGATACATCGAGGAGGTGATTCATGTGAGATGTGCCAACCTGGCAGGCTTGTGAGAGATCAGTGTCACTCATTTGGTGGTGTCCACCGTGCAAATGTTCCCTGCTAAAAAAATCAGGATGATTAAATATCAAGTGGGCCATATGTGTTTGAAAGCAAAATGGACAGCTAGAAAATAATGTGAACTATTATATTCAAAGTAAATCTTTTCCAGCTGGATATTTCGTCCAATCCATGCTTAAAGTGGGCTCTACTGCCTGAATGAAACGGATCCGATATACACATTCCACGTAGGCAGATGTAAATCAAATCGCCTCTTCAATCTTCCACGCGTGAATCGCCTTATCGTGTCATTAAATGTTTGAGGAGATATTTCATACTCTGGAAGAGTATGACGATTCATACGCATGCGCTAAGAAATCGTACACGTGGCAATCATTAACTCAAATTAAATAGACTAAACTGTGGATTCCAATGTCAAATAAGTCACAGTCTCAAATCAACCAATACCAACTTCTGATTCTTGGACACTTGTTTGTTGAGTTCTAACCGTCCAATAAATGTCCAAAATCCAATAATTAGCTGCTAAAATAAGCCAATTTTTCGTTTCGCAATACATCTGAAACGGTACCCATAAATTCGATAGTTTGATATATGCAATTCCACGTAATTTCTAGGTGCCTGTGTATCAACCGTCACACAATTCCAGAGTACCAAAGTAGTTTTTCTAAAAAAAAATTGAGTGGTTGGTTGGTTGTGGTGACCACCAGCTGGGTGGCTGGGTCGTTGATTTGACCGTGCCAGCTGTAAGGGTTGAGAGGATCTTTCAAACGCTTAGACTCGCAGGCGTCATTGATGCATGTGGGGCCCACCCAAGCACATGCAACGGCCCACATTTCACAGGCTTGTCCCTTTTCTACACGACCCTTCCTAAAGCCTTGCCGCCCCCACAGAAAAATGCACTAGCAACAGCATTCCTAGGACGTAAACTCGAGTACACGGGAACACTTGGTACTCTTGAGGAGTGTGAACATCCATACACATGCATGCAGTCTATCTAGACATGGCATAAATGTATAATGATCTAAGCCGTCCAAATGACGGGCCCAACTATATAGATCTACATACACAGAATAACATTTGCAGGACTAACTTAGCTTCTGAACACTCATGTTTGTTTTCTCAATTTGAACCGTTGAAATCTTTATTTAGAATCGTCCTTCGATTTGATGCTTTGGGTTCAAAATAATCCACACTGGATGCTGTGATTTGGACGGTCTGGATTTTCGCATACCTATGCCACATGTTCTTGTCTTTCATCAAAGAAATGAGACCTTTATATTTGGAAAGGACCAATTGAAGTACAAATGAATGTATGAAAAGCGTTCCACTTTAGAGGCTATAATGGAATGTATGAAGAAACAATGTGAGCTGGCCCACTTAGATTAGACATCCAACGACCCAGATTGGATGTTGTAACATACAAGCTTTATCACTAACCATCACATGCAGCTGACTATGCACAGAGATGGGACAATGACTCGCAGCGCTTGTTTGAGGACTTTTGTATGCGATGTGTGGGAACCTGGCATACTAGTGCAAGATCTGGTCTAATCATCAGGTAGAGCTCATCATGAACATGACCTGGCCCAAAATTCAGGCTGGCTAACTCATCAGATGGGCCATGCGTGTATGAAAAAAAAGGGACGGTTAAAAAAGACCAGTGGTCTATATCCAACTTGCATGTACGTTTTATTGTACGAGCATACAAGGATTTTTCTCTTTTGGGCAAGGAAATTTTCATGGTGAGCCCCACTAGAGGAGTGGCCTGGATTTCACGCAATCTGCCACGTCGGCACCTGTGCCCGCAATGGAAACCCTCCATCTGACCCCAGTGAGTCCGGCCCACGTTCCTTCTCTCCGTTATATGCATGTGATGGGCAATAATATGAAGGGAATTTTACAAAAAAAATGCCTATTTAATATAAAATTTACCTTCTGGTGACTTTTTAAAAGGGCTGCCTTATTAAATAATTATCATTAGAGACCTTCCCTTAGATTCGTGGAAGGCAGCTCAGGCGGGCCCCATCGTCATGTTTATACGAAATCCACCCAAAGCACAAGGTGCGTCACCCCATGTTAGGAGCAGGGGCCAAAACACATCCCCATCTGTGGTTCATTTGGACCACACAGTTGGAAACAAGGAGGGTGGGCAATAGTCATGCACCTAGCAAACTATTTCCGTTGGCGTGGCCACCTGAGTCATAGATGGGCTTAATTTTTAAGATTCGGGCCTGAATTTTTGCGTGGAATCTAAGGGCCTGTTTGTTTTCTATATTACCTAGATACTTGGATGTAAATAGCAATCATTACCTTTTACATGAAAATGAAAAGTATAGTAAAATAATATTGCTTTTTCCTTTCCACCGTTTGATTATCATTTTTGAACGTAGTAAAACAACTTCATTTGGTAAGAATATGTTTGGCAGCATAAGTAAATGACAATTGCTAAATACACCTATGCATATGGTACTCCTCCCCTAACACGAGAAAATGGTCAGCCCACCGTTGGGAATATATTTTTTGGTTAGCACAAAATGGGTTGCAACCCCATTTGGAGTTACGTAGAGGCGGACGATATCTAGGCCAATTGGTTCGTGGGACCCACCGTTATCACTTTCTTTCATCATAGCCGTCCACCCAATTTCATCAGTTAATTACAGCACATTCTTACGACCTACATAAATAATGGTCTCTAGTGGACCACCTTGTCAAAACCTGTCATAATGTTTTAACAAAAGAAAAACATAAAAATTACATGTCATGAAAGTCCAAAAAAATAGTGGATTTGTAGATGTATTCGGATCGGATTCGGATCCGACTCGGATCCAAAAGGTGATATCCATATCCGATCCATTTATAAATTGTTAGATCCATTTCCGATCCAAAATCCATATAAGCATCGGATTCGGGTCGGATCTAGGTCCGAATCCACCCCATTACAAATCTAAAAAAATATATGATATAAAATATATAATATAATATATTTAATTTAGAAGAAAAATGATGTAAATCCTATTATTTACTATGGTATGGCCGACATGGCCTAAGATAATTTGTAAAACGGATGGCCAGCATGAATATAACGTATACGGTAAGGTGACAATGAGTCAGATCTTAATCGGATTCGGATCGAACTCGGATATGTTCCTGTGAATCCATATCCGCTCCATTTAAGTAATCGAACCTATTTTAAGATCCAAATCCGGTTCATTTAACTAATCGGACCTATTTTAAGATCCAAATCCGCATTATATGGATTCAGAGCGAATCGGATCTCGGATCTGACCCGCTCCATTGAGAGCCCTACCTTACAACCGCTTTGTCCGGTTGTAGGTTCCAACCCTCCCTTTCCTCCAGTTAACCGATGACGTTAGCTCGAAGCCAAGCCATGGTAAATTGTGTGGGGACCACACTGATGTTTGAGTTCCATCCAACCCATCCATTAACTGAGGTCCCAATGTAAGTCCTACATTCCCAAAATGAGGTCCGATCTATAACTTAGGTAGGTACCGCCAAAGGGTAAGCTACAGAGACTTCCTAATGAAATGTGGGGTCCATATGTTATGGATATACCATCCAACCCAACCAACAGGTGCGTGTCACCATGATTGATGTACACACCGAAACGAAAAACATTCCAAAAATTACATCAGCCACAACAAGTGAATATATTGGCTGTGGTAGTGATTGTATTTTCTCTATATGGTGTGTCCCACCTGATTTTGTAATAGGGGTGAGTCTTGGGATGTACGGCTCCAACGTGGACTCTCACCCGTTGAACAGTTTGGATTTTACATACACTTCATGGGTAAACTTTGTTGGGCCCACTGTGAATGTATGTGATTTTTCCACGCCGGACATCTGTTTTTCTACCCCATTGTACAGTTGAGCCCAAAATTGAAGCATTTCAAAAGTTCAATTGGACCACACCACAGTCTTGATTAGTCCCACAGTGATGTTTATTTGTCATCCTGCTTGTTCCTCAGATCACACACACATAGATGAAGGGGATTGCTAATATCAGCTTGATCCAAAACTTATGCAGCCCCCGAGATTTTTTCAAGGGTAGACGTTCAATTCACACTCTTTCATGTGGTGTGGTCCACCTACTTTTTGGATATGCTTCAATTTTTAGCTCATGCCTTCAAATTATGTGGTGAAATGGATGGACGGAGTGGATAAAATACATAAATCCCGATGGTCCACCTGAGTTTTGGATCTGCCACATGTGAGGCCGGGGTTATGTCCTAAACTGAACTGGCGCCACACATCACGGTGGGCCTCACAGATAGAGGTTACTGGCGACATACGGGGGTATTGAAATAGCATTCTTGGGGACTTCAGCTTTTGACCGTGGGTCATCTCCCAATGATCCATGTCTACGTGGCCTAATAGACAGGTTGGATGGAGAATAAACATTACAGTGGGCCCTATGAAGTTTTTAATGCTGGGCGTTAAATCCTACTGTTCCTATGGTGTGGTCCACCTTCATTTTCCATCAGCTTCATTTGTTGGAATCATGACCCAAACATGATCTAGACAAAAGGATGGACGGCATGGATGTACAACAAATACATGTTGGTGGGCTCCACGGTCTACGACTGACGCACAAAGCTGTTACGCCAGACTTATGTAATCCACTCCACTGGCCCCTCAAATAAATGGGTTCATGGTTAGGCAATCCAGACCGTTGATCTTATACTCGATTGGCTATTCACCCCAACACCATCTACGATATATGTCACATAGCTGCGTGGGCCCCGATAGTTACAAATACATCTGATTTTTTTAAACATATTTGGACCAACGGTTAAAATGGAGAAGACTTACCTGCTCTGTATCAATGGCACACCCGTTTGACGTTGTTCTCCACCTCTACCGGTGAAATCAATCAAGCCCTACAAAAGCACACAGAGGAAGCATCAGTGAGATGAAGAAGAAAGAACTATTAGTGCGTCGGATAAATCAGATTGACGATCGTGGTGAGAAAATCTCACCTGATGAACATCTCACAGAAGATAAAAAAAAAAAAACGTTAGGCCTGGTTGGGTGGAGGTTATTCTCTCCAATGTGTTTCGGCACTGTATATAAAAGAATTGAAAGAGCACTGAATTATGTAGTCATTGAGACTACCAATGCTGTGAAAGACGTTTGAGAGAGGCGCCGGCGGACGGTCATTTCCCTCTTCATTTCACTGCAAGAGGAGTTATATTTCATGGGATTTGCTGCCCGGTTTCCAAGGCATATTTGCTGGTAAAATCTTTGAAAATCAAACAGTAGATTTTTGTCATCATTATTTTCTGAATTCTTAAATAACAGTAATAAGAAAAAACAAACAGGCCCTAATAGTGGGAGTGAATTTTATATAATCATCACAGTAAGCGCAATAAAATTTAAGAGTGGACGTCTCTCTTCCAATTGCTTTCTTTGGTATGGCCTATTTAATTTATTTATTTATTTATTTATTTGCATAGGAACAAATGTGGGTTTAAACATCTAATAGTTGGAGTAGATTTTACATACACATCAACATATGTGGGGTTATTATGCTTTGATCTTCAAGACCCACAAACCGACAATCATAAAAGATAGATGACTAGTCTATAAAAAGTGTGTTATTAAGCATCTCAATTTTTCATCTAGACCATTAAATGTGAACAACACATCAACCTTGGGCTGCTTGTCAGGTTTCAACCCGATTCAATTTCAAACAAATGAGATCTATCTATGATGATCTAACATTTCAAAATTTATGTTGGACAAATTCTGATCTTAAAATGGCTAGATCCTTACTATCTAGTAGCTTCCTCCTGTGGAATAACACATCCCTATAGAATTTTAGGTCAAACGGGCCACTAGTGGGTGAGATACGATCCGATTAGGTATAATTATTCAATGGTAATTTATTGTGAAAGGTTCACTAAGAAACACATGCTTAAGTGATCACACTATGTAGTATCCAATGTTAGATCATAATTTTATTAATATTTGAATAGCATGTGCGGTTAAGCGTATAATCTTATGTTCGAATAAAAATCTAACTTATCAAGTAGGTTTACATTATCATGGGCAAACTCATCATAGTAAGGGGCCCACACAACCATCATAGACTAGAAATGTGGCACAACCACCCACCAAGGGTGAGTGGGGCCCACATATGCCACACATGTGGTCAATTAATAAAAAAACATGATCAAGGATCACAAGGCCACAATAATGGCTAAAGCAAAATGTCACTAATCTAACAATCTAAACTTCACAGTGCGAGATCTAATGATTAATCATATTAGATTTCTATAATAAAATTAATGTCCGTTTGGTCAATCTAAGCCAATGGATGTTTCTCATCAAGAATTAAAACATGTGTGATTCTCGTTCAAATGACTATGACCTGATCGATTGGTTCTCATTAAGAATGGATGTTGACATATTCACTAGACAAACTAAACAATTGATGATTATTATGATTTGAGATTGCTTTGATATAACATATTGAGTCTTTTACTTCTACAATGAATACACATGATTTTTTAAGAGTTTTTTAAAGGATCTCGTGCAAAATACTTAGACGCAATAACATAAAAGTTCAAAAGCATAAACAACCATATGAAAAGTTCAAATCATACTTAAATACATTCAAACATGTAGATGATCTACATAGTGTAGATAATGTCGATGTCGATCTCTTAATCTATTAAGTCTCTCCCTACTCTATTGTAAATGAAGTAATTACCCATGAGAGAATGTATTTTCTCTTGCATGGGTCAAGGAAACATAATAATCATCTTCACAGATGGACTACACAAAAGAAAATGTATAGGCTAAGGAGATGATGGAAAGGGGGAGAAGTTTCCCTGACTTTTCTCTTTTATAGAGGTGGGGACATCTAAGGGGAAGGGGGATGTCCAAGCTCTCTCTTTCTCTCCCTATCTCTTAAGTTATGTATTATCTTTGCAATAAGATTATTAAATAAGGGAAGTATTAGGATTTTAATGGTGCACTCAGAATGACGCTCTGCCACCTTACGGATTTTGCTTTACCTAACTATGAAAGAAGGCCATGGATTAACCTCTCCTCTCGCATGCACATACCTATGGTTTAATTCTTCCATTGTCATTACCATCCACCTGTAATTCAGATCTTATGCCGATCATAAAGTGGACCATCAGATTAGGTCCATCAGATCATCATCTAGTGCAATTAAAATCATTTTAATGGTTAAAATAAAACTTTAATAGTTGAAAACTCTTTTAAAGCTTATTAAAACCATTTAGGTGCTTGGCTCAATAAAGAAAAAATCATTTCATGAGTCCCCCATCTAATAAGATTTTTTCCTAAATAAGTCCTATGTAAATCTAGTAGATTTCTTATTAGCTCGTACAAGTATCAATGAACTCTGATAGATGTACCCAGCATCATCCATTTTTAGCGGCCTTTAAAAAAATCTTGTAAAGTAAGCTAAAGCCAGTTAGTCAAGATCTATAACTCTCATATGCTTTCAGATCTAAAGATTAATCAACTAATGTTCACCATCTAGTTCTTGATCACATAATCATTGTCTAGGTGAATGGGCCCCTAGATTATTGACTTGAATTTCGATCATTCAATATATAAGTGTCTGGAGGTCCATACCATGATCTCATATCCATACTCATACTTATATATTGGGTAAGGGCAAAAGGCATGACCAACACTAAATCGATTTCTGATGGTGGAGACTTTCCACCTTAACTCAAGTTAATCCCCTTACACAGGATGACCGTACATCTCAAAGATCGATATCCACAGATCTGTCATAAACATCTCTATCAGTTATGGTTCATTGGGATATTGAGATCCATAGAATACAACTCTCCTCAGCCAATGACCATTGTATCTAATCATGAGTTTCTAATGACTAAAGGATGTATTGTGTACTCCTTATACAACCCATAAAATATAATATCAATGTAACACTAGAATTATCTAAAATATAAGATCAATATAACATTAAATTTATTTAAAAAAAAAAATAACACCCACACCTTTGGGATAGTGGTAGGCTGAGTGAAGATAACCTCGTATCAACGTTGAGGTCTAAGTATTGATTCCCAACGTAGGGGGTGGCTAACATTACAAGGTGGCTAACAGTTAGGGCTCTTAATGGGTTGAATCTGGATCAGATCTAGCTAGATCCGGCTCCAAGTCCAAATTTGTAGACTGATTCAGATCGAATTCGAATCCAAAAGGTGATATCCATATCCAATCCTTTTATAAATAGTTAGATCCATTTCCAATCCAAAATCCATATAACCATTGGATTTAGGTCAGATCTAGGTCTGAATCCACCCCATTACAAATCTGAAAAAATATATAATATAAAATATATAATATAATATATTTAATTTAGTAAAAAATGATGCAAATCCCACTATTTACTTGATATGGTCGACTTGAGAGTGGCGTGTCTCAATTTTGAGACATATCCTAAAATAATCTGGAAAATGGATGGCTAGCATGAATATAACATATACAGTAAGATGACAATGAGTCGGATTTGGATCGGATTCGGATCAAACTCGGATATGTTTCTGTGAATCCAAATCCGGTCCCTTTAAGTAATCAGACCTATTTTAAGATCCAAATCCAGCCCATTTAAATAATCAGACCTATTTTAATATCCAAATCCGCATTATATGGATTCAGAGCAAATCGGATCTTAGATTCGACCTGCTCTATTGATAGCCTTACTAACAGTGTGGGTAGGGCTGCACATCTACCCTGTTAACCCGCTCAACCCGCCCGACCCGACCCGGTAGAAACCCGATCCGTCCCGATCCGGCTGAGAAAACGGTTCGGTCCTAGATAGATGCGGCTGGACCATTTTTAATCTAGGTACGGTTTAGGGTACATGCCTAACCCGCCCGACCCGACCCGTACCCCAACCCGTGTATACCCGACCTGCTCCGCCTGACTCGAACCACCCAGTTTATACTAGTTTATTGCTTTTAAAAATATCTATATAGCATTATCAATAGGTTGAATGGTCAATAAATATTAGGGTGGACTCTAGAATCTTTTAATGGTGGGAGTTCAATGACCACTGAATTTTGTGATGTGGTCTACATAAAGCTTTTATCTGCTTCCTTTTTGGGACTATGTCCTACAATAATGTGGAAACGTAGATGGACAGCATGGATTTACAATATATACATCGAGGTGAGTCTCATGGTTAGGGTCTCACCCACATGGCTGGTTCGGGGTCTCACCTACTCTCACCCAAGCTGTGCTTATCTCACACTCACAGAGAGCGGATTAGGTGACATCCGGGATCCATTAAGGTAGGTGGCCCATGACTATGTGTCTTAAATCCACACCGTCCAACTATTTTGAAAGATCATTTTAGGATACGATACCAAAAATGAAGTTGACTCAAATCTTAGGTGGACCACACCATAGAAACATAGTCCTAACCCGACCCGATCCAGTTTAGCATATAGGGTAGGGTAGGGTTAGGGTTGACCCTTTTACAAGTAAGGTAGGGTTAGGGTTGGCCCTTTTACAAGTAGGGTAGGGTTAGGGTTGACCCTTTTATAAGTAGGGTAGGGTTAGGGTTGGGTTAGCCCAACCCGGTCACGACCCGGACTAAAACCCGGACCTTTAAATATATTTAGGTTCGGTCCAGGGTTGGGCCAAACCCGACTCGTGTGCAGGCCTAAGTGTGGGTGTGTGTATTTAAAGTAGGATGTATGTACTAATTAAAAAAAAGATTTATCTAAAATATAAAATATGTCTAAGAGGACCCATGGTCATCAAAATCAATGATCGAGATCGACCTAATCACATATACATGGCCAGTGAATCAAGGTGCGCATTGATTTTCTAGGGAGCTAACTCCAACAGTCTTCTTTTCTTAGAGGTTCAACATCAACAATTTTATCGTAGGAAAAGTGTTTACACGATTCATCATGTGCAAATATGATCTAAGTCATTTTCTTAGTTTGGATCTTTGTTTGGAAATCTAATGTTATGAAATATTCTGAAAATTGGATCCATTTAAAATATTTAAAACTACATGTATCTGTTATGTTTATTCCTATATTTCTATAGATCTAACACGTCTTGTTTGGAATTAAATAGGTGAATATAAGCACTGAAATCTATCCATCGGGAATTTACTAACACATGTAACACCCCAACCCTATAACACTCGATGATTGGATGTCCTCGAGTGTTACCAGTGAATTTCAATTAGAATAAGAATTCATGCGTGCCTGCATGTGCGTGCAGACACGAAACCCTAGGAATTGCAGGCCAAAACTTAAACCTAGGAGCATGTGGCTTAATTAAACCTTGTACCCTAATAGAGCAGACTGTATCGTAATACCTGCGGGACTTAGATCATTAGATTCCCGATCCTGTTGACCATGGCGTGCGATTAGAGATCATTAATACTTATTGACAATGAATGAAATGCTCGGAATGAGCGAACGGTCAACAGAATACATAGTGGACTATTAGGACCCGAACATATTGATCTAGGCTGATTCAGGGCAACTTAGGCCTTGTTCGCTGCACTAACTTGAGTAGCACAAACCTATCCTCCTTTTGTCCAACTTAAGCTTTGTCCAATCGATACTATAGACGGTTTGACCAACAATCTCTGAATTTCAAAACACTTGAAATCATTGAATTTTCAAGTAAGGGCTATAAACGGGCTTCTGCCCCCTTTCTTTCATTTTTCAGGTATGGAAAGTAGGGAGAGAGAGTGAGAGAGAGTGTGGAGTGAGAGAATGAGTGTGAGGGAGATCATGCGGCCAGGAGCATACTGACTCTCCGTATTATTGCATGCTGTCTACCCTTCGTTTCCTCTCCTTTCCTTCTAATTCCAAGTCAAAGAGTGTTGTGATTCCTTGAGAAGGCTGGTAGCTTGAATGTGCGGTGCTTGTACATCATTTCTCTGATTCCCTAATGATTGAGGTTATTAGGTTAAAAATCCCTCTCGTTTTCCCATATTCTAAGATTTTGATGATTAGAGTTTGTGCATGTTAGGTATCGATGTTTGGCTGTTGATTTGTGGCAACCTATTCCGTGCGTCGTATTGGAGTGCAACTTCGTGTGGACATCAATTGTGCATCGATTATGAGCCCCCTTCCGCCAAATCGAGTTGGACACTGTTCAAATCAAGATAGGTAAATACTTAAACCTTAATTGAAGGTTTAATTATGGTAGAATCTTACTATTAATGATAGATTCACCATTAATTTAGGATTTGGAACCATTTTCCTAAATTTCCTATGCCTACGCCATATCAGAGCTGAAGGATTTCAATTCTAAGGTGAGAATCTTCCCTTTAAGCTTTCCTGTGATATTTTTAGACTTGCGATAGTCTCAATACTTGAATAATTATGCTAAGTAATCTATGAATCATACAATAACCCTTGTAGTCTATCTCACATGTGCTAAATTAGAGATAATTTGCTATAGTATATAACATGTTTAAAATCATGTATATGATCACATATTATGCTAGATCCTTGTATGGGTTGGAGTACACACACACATTCGTTAAGATATCCGAGGTCTTGAACATGATGTATGCCCCATAGAATTTACATGAACGTGTATTATAATATACTTAGTGTAATTTACATACGTGCATGACAAATGATTTAAATTCCTAAGAGCTGATTTGTGTGATTGGATGATACATATGAGATCGTGCCTCAAATTATTGGCCACTTTATATTTTGGATTAATGTAATTTAGTTGAGACTTATCATCCTTGTATATTAATGTGTCTTATTGGCTTTGTTTGTTGGAATCCTGTTGTTATATCCTTTAATGGACTTACTGCCTTGTTGGCTTTGTCGGGAAGAAATCTTTTTGTTGGAACTGTGTATGGATTTATGATGGCGGGAATTACTTGTTGGATCAAGATTGGCCACTAGTTGTAGAAGCATTGCTTAAATGGATTGTTTGCGAAATGAGTTAAAAAAGGTTGAATTAATTATGCATCTATTGCACTTGGGTGTTATTAGGTGGCTAGTCTAGATGTTGTGGATATGTGTACCTTGAGTACTTTGTAGCGAGTTCCTAGACCATTGTCGAACACCTTTTTCACTATAGGGAATGGGTTGACTGTTTGAAAGATCTGGTCTCTCACGGTGAGTTGGGCTGATCGTTTGAAAGACCCAATCTCTTATTTATTATGAGAACGGGTCGACTGCTTGAAAGACCCGATCTCTTGCATTGATCCGACTGGATGTCCATCCCCAATCGGAGAACATTTCGTGCATATATACATTTAAAAAAAGATGTGTACTGTAAATTGTGATTGTTTTACATGCTTTCTTTCTGAAACTATACTTGATTGATATGTCATTATGTAATCTTGGAGGGATTTTCACGGAGTTGGCCACTCACGATTTGAATTAAAAAATCGTACAGTTGATGCAGGTAAATGGGAGCATGGAGCTTTGGACGTTTTGGTTGGAGTCGGTGGGTAGGCCAGTGTCGAGAGAAGCAGTATTAATTAGGTTGAGCAACATGAGCTCGAGCCGTTAGGTTTACTTGAGGCTTTCCCTTAATACTGATATCTCGTACATTAGTTTATTTATGGTTTGTGTGGTCTCTATGGGCACCATTTAGATTTGAACATTTTTTTATACCTGCCCATTTACTTTTTGTTTAATTATCCTTACTTATCTCTGATATTCCACCGCGTGGTTGTGCGCTACTCTAATTTATTTTGTGTATGAGATGGTTGTTAACTTGATTATATAGACATGTAGGAGATTTTTCTCATGTGCAACATTACTTGGTGACATTCGGGTTTTCTGCTACGAGAGCATCATACTTGAGCGGCGAAGATCTGGGCATTGTCAGCTATGAGTGTCTATACACCCTGCCATCACAGTGTTAACACCTTTGGATTCGGGATTTGAGTCTTCGTACTTGGGTGCTGGGTTCGTGGCGTTACATTCTCATAAGTCGTACAAACGTGGAATTATAAAAACATCATTAATTTAATCCACAAACTGAATCATTATAGATAACACACATCACATAAATGTAAGAAATGCATTATGAATGTAAAGAATAGTCTGGATCTGCCCATGCACCCTCGAAGAATCCCTCCTTTATTTTACATCATTGGAAATGTAATGATATTAAAACAGTTGGATCTCCCAATTCAAAAATCCATTTGCGTTGAAACGTGATTTTACTTGATTCTCATTCAGAGTATTACAATATGACTGGTTCAATAACAAAACAGAATTTGATGACAATGTTAGAGACTTTCATAAACCAACTATTATTGCAGAAATGGACTACTTTGATACCACCTAATAGATTTTTGGGTTGAAACATTTTTTTTTTCTTTTTAAATCTATTTCAATGCATTGAGCAATGGATACTAATTGCAATAATATCGTATTTTATACTTAATCTAAATAGCATACCTAAATGGAAAGTAATGTCAGATGTCGATGGATAGGGATAAAAACTTAGTCTTCCGCACCTTCCACCCTCGTAGAAACCTTGTATGAGAGGAGGTTTTCTACATGTGTGTGAGGGGAATTGAGACTTTATTTATAAGGACTAGAATAGTTTAGCTCATCACAACTACTCCTCCAAAAGGTCTTAATATTGTAAACAATTGCCTCTCTGAAATATTATTGATAAGCAGTATACTTCTAGCACTTAACACTTTACGTATTTGACCTCATCACAACTATTGTAGGCTTCACATATGCTCATACCAAATATCCAACGGCCAATAAATTTGATCAATCTAAGCTATCTCAATGACAGACTCACAAGAGTTTCAAACACAGAGGCCAGGGATTCAGTGCCCATGTGGTGTGAGTGGGTGTGTGAGTGTGTGGCGGGGTAGATGTGTGCATGTGTATGGACAATTGTTCTCATTGGAGTATCAATGTTTTCTCACGGTGTCGGGTCTCTGCAAATAGGGGTGGGAATGGGTTGAGTCAGCTGCCGGTCAACCAGCCTCGACCACTTATGAGGCGGGTCCTGGTCAAGCTAAATGGGTTGCGGTCCTCAAGATTACAGATGTGGCTCATTTAGGTAAATGGAGGTTGATCCCTACATGACCAGTTAGGTTATCAATGAGGGTGGGCCAGATGGACCCCACTCAAAATCCGAGACAAAAGTAGTTGAAGCATCCGTACATAAAATATGATATATCCACTAAATTGGGCCAGGTGAGTCATGCCTTCATTTCGTTAAGTTGGGACGTGACGGTCCGTCGGGCTCAACAGGATTTTAATTAAATGGGTCGGGGTCCGATGGACAGGCGAGCCAAAGGTTAATGGGTCGCAGATCAGGTTTTAGGATGTAAACAACTGGGCTGGGGGCTGACCTATCCTGACCTAAACCAGGCCCATTACCAACCTTACCCACAAAATAGTTATTTGATTCGCTGCCAGGATATGATACTTGATACGCAGGTGCTCTGAAATTGTGCACGTGGTATACGTTAACACGAATTAGATTGGACACTTATTTTTTAGATGACAACTGGATATTTTTCATTTTTTTTAATTGTCCAATAAACGTCCACTAATCCCACAGTCACATAATTAAATAAAATAAAATTTTGGTTCATGGTAAATCTAAATTGAGATCCATAGTTTGGACAGTTTAATTTGAATTGCTTGTATGCATGGCATACAATCTCAACGTAATTTTTAAGTGCAGAGTACTATCATCCATCTCACATTGTCAGAGTACTGTGGATGGACGTTCCAGATTGCAGGTGGGCTGGGGATTGCTTGGTGATTCATGTAACCCTAGTTGTACCATGCAAGTGATCTTCAACCTGCCCAATAGTGCATTGAATTGCATTTGGACACGCGGGAATGGATCGGCCGAAGTAGACCGTCCATTCGGTCGGATCCACGCTTCATGGGTCAGCGTGGAGAAATAAGACTGACGGTAGAATCAAATCCGACGGATCAATGTCTTGCAAAATGGACAGCTAATATCTAACAGAAGAGGAGCCAATCAACAACTGGGACCATCCATTCACTTGCCATCCTTGGATTGCCTATACTTCTCAAGAATCACTTCAACGAAGCAATCCCAACCATCCCATCCGTGGCTCATAAAACAAATGGCTATAAAAACTGAAGGCTAGAACAGGAATGGATAGGATCCTCCCATCAGGTACTTTCTTTTACTGGTGGCCCATTAGTTGTTGGCTGAACTGAGGAGCTCATCACGAAGAATCAGACCAATGGACTTATGAGGTGGGCCACTCTTTTATAATAGGTCAGATCATTATCCAGCCCATTGATTTTGAAGGTCTGTTCCCACTGATGAATGGACCTGGTGGCAGGCGCTGTGAGACCCACTGTGATGTATGTATTGTATATCCACACCGTCCATCTGTTTTTTCCGGATCATTCTAAGGCATTAGCCCAAAATTAAAGAAGATCCAAATCTCAATTGGACCACGCCACAGGAAAGAGTGGGGATAATGACAGCCACCGTTGAAATCTTCCAAGGGACCACCGTGATGTTTATTTTCCATCCAACCTGATCATAAAGTCACACAGACCTGGATGAAGGTAAAAAACAAATATCAGCTTGATCCAATTTTTTTTTGTGGTCGCCAGGAAGTTTTTAATGGTGGGGAGTTCAATCATCGCTTCATACTGTAGTGTGGTCCACTTGAGCATGGGATCTGCTCCATTTTTGGATTCATTACCTAAAATGAGCTGCCAAAACGGATGGACCACGTAGATAAAACATATACATCACTGTGGGCCCCACATCGCATGCTGGTCGTCACGCAGTGGACTGGATTGCGTACTGTAGCACACAACACCAACGTCAGTACCTGTCAGTGCTGGAAAAGCCGTGTGGGCCCACCATGATATATTTGTTTTATCCACACCGTCCATCAATTGTTGCAGCTCAGTTTAGGGAATTACTCAAAAAATGAGTCAGATCTAAATATCAGGTGAACCACACGATAGGAAAACAAAATTATGATTGAATGCCCACCATTAAAAACTTCCTAGGTGCTACAAAACTCAAGCTCATATTTTTGTTTTACCTTCGTCCAGGTCTGTATGACCTAATCAACAGGTTGGATGGAAAATAAACCTTACAACGGGCCCTAGGAAATATTTAATGGTGGCCGTTCATTCACCACTGTTTCCTGTGGTGTGGTCCACCTGAGATTTGGATCTGCCTCATTTTTCGGTTCATACCCTAAAATGATCTGGAAAAATGGATGTAAAGCGTGGATAAAACACATACATCATGGTGGGGCCCACAGATCTTTTCCAGCACCGATCAGTACGGCCATCGATGCGGTGTGCTACATAATGCAATCCAATTCCCCGAATGGAACGACCTGATTTTTTCGTGAAAGCTAATCTCATGATGAGGCCCATCTTTTGCCTGCATGCTAACCTCAGCATATGCCATGCATGCATGTGATATCATTCATTCCTCTCGCATGCATATGTGAATGGGCACATGACATACATAGCTGCATGCTAGCTATATGTTGCAAGTTGGTGAATGTGGGGAAAAGGGTCACGTGGTGTTGTTTGTGACAAAGCAAACAGGGTACAAAGTGGGGCCCACATCAAGTAATCAGAAGCTGGCTAAGATATCAGACACCCACCAAAAGCATACATGAATACAACATTCATTTCCAATTAAGATGATGCTTTCTCTGCTGTTTTTTTGTGGCCAGACCTTTTCATCAGACTATCCTCGACCGAATCATATATAGCACACTGTACACAGCTTTTCAGTTTTTATAAGTGGGGCCCATGGGTCAGTGATCTAGGCCATTCGTATAGAGTGTCCGTACGTAAGAAAGACACACCGACGGTCTAAAATAGACTGAAAAGATCGAGGCACAAGATTAGTGGCTAGGATCTTTCTATGCTACAAAATTATGGATCCTGGTCCATCCATGGTGGGTTCAGGGTACCAACGGTCTAGATCATGGAGCCATTGGCCTTGTACAACACAATATCCAGTCCTTGGGTGGAGGACCATGCAATTTCTCTTTCATCGTTGCTTTCAAATGCCGTTATCTGTCGTGGTGGGGTGCGCACGTTAAAGGTGGCCACCACCAGTACAGATACGTACCTAAGGCGTGGCCCACTCCAAGCACACTCCTCGAGAATTCCTAGCCCTCAAATTTTGAATTTTTTGGGGCCGCGTACCTGTCCGTCTTTTGGACAGGAATCGTTTACAAGGCCTGTCTTTTGCAACGCTGAAACACCCTTCCTATGTGGGTCCTAACCTATTCTAAATGTGAATCTACTCCGTCCATCGGGTGATAACCATTATTTGAACCGCACATACAATATATCATCCTAATACTAAACTCGGGTGGGCCACAAAATGGAAAGTGTGGCTTTCCTGAGTTTTGAATAAGGTTGATTTCTGTATCTTCACTTCGTCTCGGTGAGTTACACTTGATTAATGGGTTTGGTGCAAGATGCACGCCATGGTGACCACTGACCACACACACAAACCTATGGTTGGCATTCTATACCAATTTTTCCATATGGTGTGGCCCACTTAATTTATGGACCTGGGTGAATTTTGAGTCACGGGTCTAGAATTGAGGATAGAAGTTGATGGACGGAGTGGATGTTACATAGAGATATGGTGGGCCTAGTAAAACAGATGCTGAGAGGATTCCTATTGTTAAACAGGGATATATATATATATATATATATATATATATATATATATGTGGCGCATGTTTTCCCTTCGTTTACAAGTATCATCTAATGCACTTACAAGGACACAAGGACCACTTCCAGAGGACAGAGCATAAAGATCGGATACACACGGTATACCGCGGGTTATCATTTTGGGTAAGTGGGGCCCATAGTAAAGTAATCGGGACCGTTATTTGTACGGATCTCGTTGTGGATGGACCATGCCCAAGATTGGAAGATCCTTCCACCAATCCGACGGGTGTTGTTTTTATTTATCTGCTCAAACGTTTATTTGCTGGGTAGAAAATGAAAGGTTGGGATTCTCTTATTCATATCATATTTGGGATATGGACCATCCACGCTGAGGCTCGACAGGCCAATGGTCTGATTCATGGTAATATGGGTCCCAACTATACAGACACAAAAACGGAGTATGGTGACTTTGGTCATAGACTCACTATAGTCTCTAGTACAAGCGAGGCCAATGGTTCGGTAATCCAAACCATTGATATATTGACCACCATAAGAGATGGGACATTGGTTAACAAAGTCTAAGATGATGATTGGATCCATCTGTTTTCTGCTCAATCTCGACTGTCCATTTGTCAACATATTGATTGGATGGTTGGGATTATTGGATCATTGTTAATTCCTTTTGTATCATTGCCTGACTAGGTGGTCTTTGATTTTTTTGATATGTTGCATGGGAAAAGATTGTGTGCGCCTAGGCTGCATCTATGGTTGGTTTATCCAAATATCCACCATCCAATGGTGGGAAACCGGGTTTTTGCATTAAAAAAATCTAGATATTTTTCATTCCCAATGGAAATGTTTATAAAATTACAAGTTGGCTCATAGTTCCAAGTAAGGATCCCAAGATCCAGAATGAGATAAGGAAGAGATAGGTATCAGACAGTGGTCAAGTTCCTCATTACATTTGAACCAAACATGCCTTCCCTACATCAAGGCCCACCTCCAAACATCAATGGCTCTCCTTGTCCACCACCCATTTTCAATTTTCAAATATAAAAATTATATTAAAAAAAAAGCACCATAGAACATACCCAGCACTCTGAATGTGAACGTACATGTATTGTATATCACCTGTCTTGTCCTAGAAAAAATTATATGATAGTCGGCCTTGAACAAGTGAGCCCCACTTCTCAATTATTAGCACCGTTGATTTGTTGGGCTTGATTGTGGATGGACCAATTCGTCAATAACCCCTGCTTTGGGACGGTCCTAACCCTTCAATTAGAGGCCCATTCATTGATGGTTAATGAATGAAGGCCACGTACGGTACTAGTACCATCATGAGCTTATGGTGATGTTGGGTTGATGGAGGCTCACCTGATGTATATATAATACCCAACCTCTCCTTCAGATGTTTCACCTCAATAAACCTCCAGGGTCCAAAAATCAGCTCAATCAAAAACTATGGTGGGACACACAAAATAGGAAATAACTTGGGAGGTGGGCCTACTATTTATTTTAATGGCCCACATGAGTTTCACAGCCTCCTATTTTTTTTTTACTGATCAGAATCTAGGCCAGATGAAGATTCTGAATGGCCTAGATTCCATATATACAGCACAGTGGGCTCCACCAAATGAACAATGTGTGCCCTCTACCAAATTGCCCCATGTAATGTGGCCCACCAGAGTTTGGATCAGCCTGATTTTGGGCCCTGGGGTTTGTTGAGGTGACTCATCTGATGGATGGATGGGTTAGCTGCTTTGGACAAATCACATAAACCCCACCTCAGCCTGGTACCACCGTAGCATACAATGGTACCAGTGCCACCGGAGCGCCCCATTGGGTGATGATTTGCATCCAACAAAACTGAAATGGCAAAATATTAAATAAATGGCTATGATCTAGCAATTTAAGGAGATTCTTGGTATGGTCCATCCATGATGGGGTTTATTATTTATGGGCGTTGGTCCAGTTGACTATGTATATTGAGGGCTACAGACGGACACCATAATGTTTTGAGATTAGGGTGAATACTATAAGAATATAAGAGAAAAACTATCTCCAATCACTTCTCTAAAAAAAATTCCCCATGACATCAGAGATGGAGAAGACCTGAATCTTCTTCATTTCTCTTTCTCCCTCTATCTTTGCTTCTTTTCTCCTCTACTCTGATATTTACAACCTGTTAAAATTATGACAGTAAAATTACTATGAGTTTATTCACTTTTATAAGTTTATATAGCCGATGTTTCACGTGCTAATAAGACCCAATACTAAGTGATAGTGGATGCTTGGAGAAGTATTTTCCACATTCCTCTGACAAAAGGATAGCTTTTAGGGTAAGTTATGTTAAGGTGAAGCCTAAATTACAAATTTAAGAATTTTTTTTTTTTAATTGTTTTGAAAGCCTCTAAAGAAAAAGAGCCCAGGTTTTTCTTATTATGAGTTCGCTCCATCTTTATAATCTTCTCTGAGTAGTAGATTAATTGCCGTTTTATGCCGTTATTCTTTTTCACGAGAGTTTTTCAAATAAAAATCGTGTGTTCTATCTATGGTTGTTTAGAGTTTTATTTTCTTTTATTTATTTTTAACCTAGAATTAGGTGCTTCTGCCGTTGGTACGTTTCTTTCGAACCATTTATCCCTATGGTATTGGGTGGCTCACCTGATGAGTACCAGTGTTGCAAGGTCATCATCCTTCCAAATAGGGCGGCTAACCTAATGAATGGATCGGCTTTGTTTTTCCATATGGTCATCTTCACGCTGCGGCCCACTTTATGCACCGGTCAGATGTCCCCTGCAGTTGCCAGGCTTGCATGTGTCCATCGTGTAAAGGTGCGTGTAATCAGGTGCTCATGTGGGCCCAGCAAACCTCGGATAGTAGTAATTCCTTTCAGGCTAAGACTGTATATCCTAATTGTTCACCACCAACTTTTAAGTTGTGGTGTCCCGTCCACCACACAGAGACATCAATGTGCCAAATCTCGACCATCAATTCGTGTGCCCTATTTTAGATGGAGAATAACTCAAGATTAACACTGATTAACAATCTCAGCCGTCTGATTCTACCCATTGAATTTTCAACCATTGGCCTTTCAATTCTTAATAATCCACCAAATCAGATTATGATCCGGATCGTCTAATTGATTTGTTTTTGGACCACGATACATTCACAATGGACCCTACAATCTGGATGGTCAGGATCATGAATGTCACATGCACGGCTGATGAGACACTGCATTAAAAAAATGGTGAGAAATGCCCACCTAATATTGCACTATTTCTAAGGGGAAACATTGATGGGACACATGAGATGGACGAAAATGAAAAGGAAATGCATTTGCAACCCAATGCTATCCAAATTCATTTAACTTAGAAATCATTCTTTAACTACGAACATGAAAGATGAGGTCTTTCTCCATCTCAACATGTTTCTCTTGTTGGTCTTGTCTACACTTTAGAAGGTGGGCCACTCCTTTTAGGTCCAATATTCTTCTTTGGATTAGGTCAGGTAGAAAATTGTCTCCCTCGTGGAGTGTCCATTTGGATGATTGGTTGTGCACGTGGCATTCTCTTACCTCAATCAAATGGTCCAAATTCTGGGCATGACTGTAGATTAGGGAAAACAAGGAAATCTCCATGAATGGACAATTCTAATGGGTTGGTTGGTAGACATCTAACAGACAATGATCTAAGTTCATTGAACAAATGTGGTAACCGAAGGTTAGGATCATCCGATCGCTTTTGTTTTAGAGTTGTTGGCCCATCTATAGATAAACCCATTATTTGTATGGTCTTGACTTCAATTAATTGTTCCAGAAGGTCTCCAATTTAAGTGAAAGAGGAGCATTATGTAGGTCAGTCCTTGAACTTTTGCCAAGCTAGCCTGAGAATACATAAGCACCTGATGACACATCTACCAAAGGAGAGGGCATGCATCGAAATGGCAGAGGCCTGAGCCTCGTAGTTTATAGAGAATATCCTAAGATAATTCACAAACATAAAATCAATGGCCATCAAATGGATAATAAAAAAAGAAAACATTTAATGGTCCCATTCAACTTGTGAAATCAGACAGCTAAGATTGTTTGTCTGCTCCATCCATATCTGGGCCCACAATTTGAACTGGTATGCACTGACATAACCATGTATCACTTTAGCATGATGCTTTGGCCTAATTTAGTAAATGATGGCACCCAAAATGTTCAAGAAGGAAAATTAGTGCGCACAAACATGAGCCATGTGGGTGGTCCACATAAGCCCATGTGGGTGATCTAGTCTACGCATTAGGGTTGAACTTTTTAAGACGTCTCTGGCAAAGTTTTTGATTCGACTGGAATTTTCAAGATTCACTCCCTCTGGTAGTGGATTAGGTGTGGGTGTCACCCTTACCGTGGGGCCCACCTTGATGACGTGATCTATATCCACGCAGTCTATCCGCTTTTCCAGCTCATTTTAGGATGCAGTACAAAAAAAATTAAGTAAATCCAAATCTCAGATAGACCACACCACAGGAAACAGTGGTGATTGAATGCCCACCATTAAAATTACCTTCCTAGGGCCTACAATAATGTTTATTTTAGATCCAACCTGCTGATAATGTCAAGAAGACTTTAAAGAAGGAGAATACAAAGATCAGCTTGATCCAGAACTTTTATGGCCCACAAAAAGTTTTTATTGGTCATCGCTACGTTTTCTAGTGGTGTGGTCCACCTGAGATTTGGATCTGCTTAATTTTTGGGATGAAGTCTTAAATTGAACTGAAAAAATGAATGGACAGCGTGGATATACAACACATTCATCAAGGTGGACCCCACACAGTCAGGATAATACCCACTAACGTGTTTCCTGCATAACACCTAATCCACTCCCCTCATTATCAATATAGCAAAAAAAATTGACTGATTGTTGATCCAAATACGACACGGAAACCCTTGTCTCCAGTTAAATTGGCTACTTCATTCCATCCATGGCCCATCCAGCATCCCATCAACCTGATCATGGACGGTCTGCAATTAATTATAATATTTTGGTATCCTATTCAAAAATCACTTTCCTAAGGCTAGATTGGAAAGCCAACTCTAGCCAGAGCTAGCATGTTTGGAAAAAAGAAAGGGAAAATATGAAAAAAAAAAAAAAATTATTTCTTTTGGATGACAAGTGAAATAATTATATTTATTAGAAAATAATCACCTAATTTCTTGTACTAGGAAATATTAGAAAACAGTCACCTAATCTAGACAGCCCAACAATCAAATTTATTAGAAAAGAGTCACCTGATCCAAACAATACTCCAACTATCTTTATGTGGAAAACAATTTTCATTTAGGCAGAGTCATTTGAGGAGACTTATAGTGGAAATTGGCCTTTTCACTATTCACTCTGATGTAAGCCATGTGTCATCCCCATTTAATTGGAATAAGGCTTTAATGATGATGAGGAGGAGGAGGACGCCACGTCCATCCACATTCAAACATATGTGCAAGTGGGATGGAAATGCATCTGACATCTCAACATTTCATCAAGTGGGTCATGCTTTTCATATCATTGCTTTTCGGGGCACCGTTGTTTGTTTCACAGACTGCCGCCCACATGAAGAGTAATACCGCTTCATTTGTAGCTGAAAAGATCTAAAATGGTCTGACTGATAAGAACGGTCAAATCTTTCATGGATTTTCACAGTTGGCGCATTTGATTGCATAAGATGTGGATTGTGTCCAGCAGGGTGCTGGGCGGCTCATGTGATCCTATGCACTTGCATATCCACATGCATAGGCCTCGCAAATAAAGGGGAAATCATCGTGTCATATGGAAAATCTATCCTTTTCATTGTTGATTTGTACATGTGCATGTGGCGCTTTTTTATTGTGTCAGAGACTAAATATGTCAAATACCTTGCTAGATGCAATCTGTATTGCTGTATCAAGGTTCGGCATATGCACTTGGAGGTAACAAACTTCCTTTATCTGCCTATACTTGTACATATATATATTAGGGCTCAAAAACCTGAAAACTCAGGTGGAGTTGACTCGAAGACTTGTTCGTATCTTGACTCAGATCAGTATAAAATAATTAAGATATTCATAACACTAAATACCTAAACAGTTATGTTACAAGTAGCTTCTCTCAGCTCAAGTTGGAAGTTCTACCATCAAATCTCATATCTTCTTCTTGATTTGCACTCCATCTTATTGTCTATTTAATTAAATAATTGTCGCACTTTCGAAAGTACTTGATTAACAAGGCAAAAAGAATTTATAGGAGGAATAGCTTTAGCCTCTGTAGGTTATCTGGCTTTACGACTAGTGTAAAATTATTGCCCGAATAGACAATGGTCAATAAACTTAGAACCGCTCCATCTCAACGCCCAAAGGTCATTGGTGATTACATTTTGTATCGTTTGGATCGGGCCTACATCTGTTTGACATGCCTACGTATAATAACAATTACACACTTATGTATTGTATGGCCAAAAATTACACTAACAGTAAAGTGATGATTCAAGCTACAAAGCCAACCATTTCGGCTTTCCCAACGAGAGGTCTCATCAGGCAAGTGACTCAGCTCGAGCCATTCCAGGCCATCTTGTTTAGGATGAGTCACTCTCACAACTCACCTAGCGAGTTTTTCAGTGATTCAGCTCGAAATATCAGCAAGGTGACACAGACGGGTCAGTTATAAAACTATGTCGTGTATATCTTTTTGTTAAGACCGTTCTAGCTAACCTGGCTTTAATTTATAGGCAAGTGGACATCCTATCTTATCTTATGCTAAATGAGCTCCACGTGGAACAAAGGTACTGCATCTGATCTACCATCTATCAGGTGCACCGCCATATTTTCACGATTGATACTAAAAATCAGTCAAGTCCAAGATTTAAGTGGGCCACACCATCCTAAATATTTAAAATCATGTGGTGTGGCCCACATAAATCTTCAACTTTCCTGATATTCATGGAATTCGCTCGTCCTCATGTCACATGTAAGGTTAGTGGAGTGTTTGGAATATGCATAAAATGATGGACCCACATACGATTCATACGATTTTTATGGTATGAGCTGCTTCCCATGGTGTTGCTCACCCAAGTCTTGAATAGGCGTGATTTTCTGAGCCCAGTCCAAACGAAGGATGGCGCAAGTGATGGACAGGGTGGATCACATGAAGTCCTTCCTTCATGCCCGCCCTTTGCGCTGCAATTTACGGTGGACGTGATTTGCCGGTGACCCCCGGTTACACGGCTCCCCTTAACCCAAAGCTATGTGGGCCACCATGATGTTTGTGTTATATCCACTCCGACCATCTTTTCTGTCAGCTTATTTTAGGACACTAGCCCAAACGTGAGGGCTATCTACAGCTCAAGTGGGCCATACCATAGGAAACAGTAGGAATGGAGACACCCACCATTGAAATTAACCTTCCTGGGGCCCACCGTGATGTTTCGATTACATCCAACTCGGTGATAAGGTGATTCACGTACACCTGGATGAAGGAAAAATACAAATATAAACCCTTATACAAAACTTATGTGGCCCCACCAAGGTTTCAACAGTAGGCATTCAATCTTCACTCGTGTGGGCCACTCAAGTTTTGGATCTACCTCATGTTCGAGCTTATCTCCTAAATGATCCAACGAAACCGATGGATGGAGTAGACATAACACAAACAACGTGGTGGGCCCCACAAAACTTTTGGGTTATAGGAGAGGAGTGTAATCCCGGGTCACAGCAAGTTGCGTCCTTTTAACGTTCTTGTGAGTCATGACTCATGTTTTCAGTCACAAACCGCATTAAACCCTACTTTTCATGAGATTTGCTCTAACGCACTGGACGCATTTCACTTAGAGACATAAGGACTCTAGCGGTTCGATTGGAGACTTTTCAGATGATCTAAACCGTTAATGTAACAGACACGCCCTTGGATTGGAAATTCAATAAAACAATTATTAGATAACATATTCGAACCCTTACATTAGATAAAGGATACAGAGACCATCCATATTCAAAGCAAAAGAGCCAGTTATTAAAATTTAAAATAATCCAATTTTTTTGTTTTCAGTATATTATATAAAGTGGTAAAAAACATATAAACGGTTTGGATCATCCAAAGATGACCCAAATCCAGCGGCTAGAGTCTCGATGTTTCTTATCATAATTCGTCTGGATGCATTCAAACAGACCTCCCTTGCCTTCGACATGCGCATGTCGTTATGCTTACCATTGCATAAACAAGTTAATATTGGAGGGGCCCACTCAGGCTCTTGCCACGTGGGTCTTCACATGCAGATCGCATTCGCTGAACTGGCATCTGTAGTGTATCACGTTTGAACCGCTAATGAGGTGGACCCTACGGTACGGATGAACGGACACAAAAATCGGGACGGTTGACTCATTAGGCAACCATCCCTGTAGCTAAACATTAATGGACCCTATTTGGAAATCACTAGTCAATGTTCAACGTTCAACATACATGTCTGGCCCACGTAATAAGTGGGCCGGTCTTCGTTTTGGTTCAGATCATATGTACATTGAAGCCGCGTTAAGTACGGACGTGGATTGCCTGGAGAACCGGTCACGAATCTGTTGAGCCACCGTGATGTATGCTGTCCATCTGTATTTTTGGACCATTTTAGGGCATTAGTCAAAGTCTTCGCCTGGTCTTGAGGCAATCTTCCTCAGGGAAGCACGCTCAGATGTCTAGTACAAGTCCCACGTGGGCAAACGTGCCGTGTGTTGAAGCCTTGTAGAGAGATGCATGTGGGATGCATCAAACCTTCGCTCCATGTTTTGTTAGGGGACACTTTGACTAACCAAACGCTAGTTGGGTAGACATTTTATGAGATCCACCACGTCCATCAGGTAAACTGCCTCATTTCCACCGTAGAAGTCAAAATCATGATGATCTGAAACTCAGGTAGGCCACACAATGGGAAACGGTTGGGACAGGCACTGCTTGAACATTAGTCCATACCGTAGTCGAACCACATAACTTGGTGACGTTACTTCAGGAGCTAATACGACATCATCCAAAGAAGCCAGATATAAATAAAAAATGGATATTACTGATCAAAGAAATTAGATATAATTTGGAGAGACAGCTAATAAGATATTTATTAATTGACTTATATCTAATTAAAAACTTAGAAAAGTGAGTTAAAATACTATAAAATCCCATGTTATTCATGTAGCAAATTGGTACCATAAAAATGGTAGGGACCCACAATTAAAACTACCCTTCTCTAAAATCCGTCTGATTTAGTAACTAGCTAGGTGGCCCACATATGTATGTTGAGTTAGACTTTTGGCTGTCTATTGATTAGAATGGTGTGGCCCACATGATAACCGGACTAGCCAGATTTTTTTTTTTTTTTGGGCCAAATTGAGGACCCTACCATTTTCGTTGTAATGACGTACCGTGCATACGTGGCTTGCTGACAGGAAAGATGAGAGGGTACTACAAGTTTTGGTACTTGCATGTAGATGATCCAGCTCAGCTATTATTGTACAATGCTCTGCCAGAGTGACTATTCAAAGTGTTCGTGGTTTGTTGTTAATACAAGTGGGGCCTATTTTTTTAGTGATCCAAACCGTTCATATGATGGGCCTCCTCCTTTGGTATTCCACACAACAAATGGTTAAAAGTTGTTTGACGGTCCACATTCAACATACATGTGCAATCCACTGTATAAGCTGGCGTCCCCCAACTTCTGCTCAGATAATTTACACGATGTGGCCCTCCTTATGGACAGCTCGAATCTCACACACGCGTGCCAAGTTGGCAAGCATGGGAGGAAGGTACCAAGAGAAATGCACATACGGACACTGTAGGGGGGCCCTTGAGAGATGGCCCACCAACATAAACAGAATGAGAGAAGGGCAAATGATGGGCAGATATTTGTTCTGAGAAGGGATTTTGGATGGATTTTGTAACAGAGAAGATATTCTCTCACGTGTCTGAGGGAGTGGGTATGGGAAAAAGAGGAAAATGCAGTCATCTCTGGATCCTTATATGTTGATGTTAGTTCACCACCATTTCAAAAATGACCATGGCTTACATCTCTCGCCCATTCGGGGCTATCTAATCTAGACCATACAAAATTATTCATCACATTGTGGGTAGAACACACTTGATCTCAAGGTGATGCTGTCAATCGCAATCTTAACCATTCATTTAATGGTAGATGGTAAAGATGAAATTATGAAAAGTTCAAATTCCAGGGGCAAAATCAATTATTACTGGGATATTATCAGTATAAAATTTGGTTTACTTTCCTTACAGGATGGTGATTTAGATGGTCTGACGGCCACTACCATTTTGAAGATGGTGGTGAACTATCGTAAAGTTAGTGTTTGTGGATTGTATTGTGGAGGTCTTGGAGCATCACACGCATGAATGGTGATGACATTTTTCTTTTCTCATTCTCGGCTCACGCCTTGACACGTAGGGCCCGTTTGAATACCACCAAATAAGTTATTTGGAGATGAGTTCGGTAAGATTATTGTAAAAATAACTTATGTGCATAAGTAATCTTTTTTAGCTTTTTAACTTGTGGCTTTTTTACTTTTCTCTTATGATCCATGTTAGCACGGGAGGTTCACAGTCAATGTCAAAGAAGGCCCCGCATGTAGGACTATCCACATTTAAGGTAGGGCTCACTCAGTGGGTGGTCCACATAAAAGGTGAGCTCTACATGATGGATCACCTCATATTAATGTGAGCCCACATATGAATTGTCTACTCAAATGTCAACTCATAATGATAAAAAGCCCACATCCAAAGTGAGCTAGTATGATGAATAACCCAGTTCAAAGGTTAGGCCTACACGATGGACGATTCACATTAAAGGTGGGTTCTACATGATGTGCAATGGATGTTGAAGCTGGGCTCCATATTATGGACGACCCATATTGAGGTGGCCCCACATGGTAGATGATCCACATCAAAGGTTCACCTTTAATGATGAATGACCTACATTCAAGGCTAGGAATGCATGATGGGCAACCCACATTGAAGGTGGGGCGTACATGATGGATAGTCCACATCAAAGATGACTCCACATGGTGGGCAATTAATAATAGTGGGCCCCACATGATGGACAGTTCACATCAAAGGTTAACCCTAATTATGAGTTGCCCATATCTAAGGTTGGCCTTGCATGATGGACGACCTACATTAGAGGTGGAGCTCACATGATGGGCGATGGATATTGAGGGTGGGGCCAACATGATAGACAATAATATTGATGGTGGGCCCCACTTGATGGACGACCAACATTAAAGGTGGGCCCTACATAATGAATTGTGCACATTAAAGGTTGGGTCATAGTGATGAATGGCCCACTTCCAAGGTAGGCCCTATATGATGGATGACCCACATCAAAGGTGGGGCCCACACGATGAATGGTCCATATCAAAGGTTGGCCCCACATGATGGATGGTGGATGTGAGGGGGACCAAACAAACTCAAGGGATAATTGATTATTATGTTGTAAACCAAACATGCTTTTCTACTTTTTAGTTGATAAGTATGTTGGTTACCAAACATACTTATTGGTGGGATAAGTAGAAACCAAGATAAGCTACAAGTAGCTTATCCAAAGTACCTTATGATCCAAACGTGCCCTTAGTAACTTAATTATCTTGATTTTATGCATCTCTAACAAGTTACTTAACTACTACAATAAGTAGAAAAAGTAACTTATTTGGTGGTATTTGTTATAGGGATATTCCGAGCTGGCCTAAACATAAGAAGGAACCCATAGGCCTAAGGGCCTAAGTACAAGTCTTCAACCCAAAATGAGTTGAGAAGATGTACGGCGATAACTATAATAGAGTTTGACATCTGTGAATAGTAGAGCGGGCCTACAGCCCGGTCTTCCGGTGATGTTGAAGACCAGAGGCTCATTGACGACACCCCTGCCTCGGGAGCACGGACGGATGAGCACAACGACGCCAAGTGCTTAGCTCATCTGAGAAAGGTCTATGGTCCGAATCGAATCCTAAGCGAGAGAGCTTGGACATAGAGCTCTTCGGCCTAAAATGACCAACCACCTAGAGGCGGTTCGAGAGTAGCTTATAATTAGCTTATAATCATAGATAATAAAATAAAAAAGAATTCTTACTTATTCTTCTTATTATTTTTTTATATCTATTCTTACTTTCCATCTTTTGCCTTTCTCTTTCTCATCTCTCTATGTGATGGACAATCCATATCAAATGTAGCCTAATATGATCGATGTGTCCACATTAAAGGTGGGACCTATATAATAGATGGTCCACACCAAAAGTGGGCCCACACAATATATAGTCTACATCAAAGGTCAACTCTTAGTGATGAATGATCCACATTTGAAGCAAGCCTTGTATGATAGAAAACACCACTTTGAAGGTAGTTATATAATGGACCATCTACATCAAAGGTGAGCTCCACGTGATGGATAGTGGACATTGAAGGTGGGCACGACATGATGGATGACCTACATCAAGGTGGGCCCCACATATTGGATGGTCCACATCGAAGGTCAATCCTTAATGATGAATGGCCCACATTCAAGGAGACCTTGCATGATGGACGTCCCACTTCAAAGGCGGGGTCTGCACGGTGGACAGTCTACATCAAAGATGGGCCCTACATGATGGATGATTAACATTGATGGTGGCCCCCTAGTGATGGATGTCCAACATCAAGATGGGACCCATGTAATGGAAGGTCCACATCAAAGGTTAGCCCCTTATGATGAATGGCCTACATCAAAAGTAGGCCCCAAATGATGGACGGTCCACATTAAAGGTGGGCCTCGCATGATGAATGACCCACATCCAATGTTCAACATGACCGACAACCTACATCCAAGGTGGCCCTACATTGTGGATAGCCCACATCGAAGGTGGGCCTTACAAAATGGATGGTCTCTATTAAAAGTAAGCCCCACAAGGATTGAAGACAAGGCCAAGGTGGACCTAACATAATGAATGGTCCACATCAAATGTTACCCCTACATGATGGATGATGGATATCAAAGGTGGACCCTATTTGAATAAATAAAAATTGAAAAAGATTTTATGAAATGTATTTAAAAAAATTAAAAGAAAAGAGAAAAATATGAGAAAGAGAGATTAATGGAAGAGACTTGAAAATCATCATACGATGTTGGAAAGTAAATAAGCTATTCTATCCTATAGCTGATAAATATCTTGTTTACCAAACAAGTTTATCTATTAGATAAATATAATTAAGATATGCTTTTGAGATATAAGTATCTTAAGTAAAACAACTTGCAATCAAAAGGAGCATATAAAGAAAGTGAATGCATTTCTAAGGTAATCCTCACGAGCACCAGATCCATAGCTAAAGTGGCCGACTGAGTGAAAATGGGAGCCGATTGCCTGTGACACCGGCCACAGGGATATCCCTATGGCTGGGGCTGTGTGGGATCCACAAGGATGTCCGTGACAAATCCACTACGTCCATCTGTTTTGGAAGACAATGTTAGGACATGATTTTAAAATTAATGCAGATCCAAAACTCAGATGGGCCATACCACATGAAACAGTGGGTATTGAACACTCTGCAGTGATAAAAGTTTTGCATCAGGATGATACCCTTTCTTACTGTTTATCTGAGTGTTAATAATTCTTTGAACGGTTTGGACGGCATGTAAACATCATCATCAACTGCAAGAAGGTTTCAACGGTGGACGTTGGTGTTCCTGCTGTTTGGTTGGTGTGGGCCACCTGAGTTTTGAATCTGCCTCATTTTTAGAATCCTGTCTAATTTTTGTCTTTAAAAACACATGGACATAATGGATTTATCATAGACTTTCTTGCAGATCCCACACAACCCAGGCCTGGTGTCACAGACAATCTACTCTTAGTGAAGATACTCATGTTTGACACTGAGATCTTGGTATTGATTTCCAACTGGGGGTGGCAAACAATACAACGCGGCTAACACTAATGATGTAAAAAACAAAAAGAAGGGTAATCCTGAATCATATAAATCTTTGTCATTTTTGTCTTTTATTTCTCATTGATTTTTGAAATTTAGTATGACTTTTTTTTTTTTTTTTTAATTATTACTTTAAATTTTACTTGGCTTGCATCGTTTGTGCAGAGGTGTTTTTCCACATGGTGTCCGAAGATTGTGTGGCTGCAAGTGAAAGAGCCAAGGGCTGTAAAAGAGAATAGATCAGGCCCACCTACCCCACCTAACTTCTTTCTCAATTGGCCTCTGGTCCTCCCACAAAAAGCGAGGTCCTTTGTTTATAAAAGAATCCTATGGGGCAAAGCACCATGGATCATACACATGCCGAGATTTCACTGTACGTGTGGTTCCTACATGTGAAATCCATGCCGTTAAAATTGTGGGCTCCACTGGAAATGAGGCACAGATCTAATTTTAAACTCTTAAAACAATCGTAACCTAACCATCTTATCTGTGAATATTATCCTAATGGATTTTCTGAGCATCGGCTGTTTAGCCATTGATTTGATTTTAACGGATCTGCTTGAATGGACCCTGATTCATGTGATTTTTTAACAAAGATCCCAAATCTAAAAATCAATTCTGACGGTTGAGATTGAGTAGTTATATACCTAATGCATGGGTGGGTGGGAAAAAATGCACAAGTACAATGCAAGGTGGTTGCTGGTCAGCCATAGTATCAAATGATTCTTCCTACTATAATAGAAGAAAGAACGATGGATGGCTACCGGGCTTCAACATTGTCGGTTAGTGGGGCCCATCTTAGTTACAACAAATGAGCGGAGCAGCGAAATTTGAGGAGACCCATCCATGCAGTCCATGCATGGACTGTATGCTAACTTACCGTGCAGCCTCATCTGTGTTGCAATGTGTGGCACCCGTAGAATATCTGACACGTAAAAAAGGTAAGTAGTACGATGAAGATCATCTGCAAAAGAAATCAGGGAGATCCACTGATTAGGTGGGGGTAAACTTGTACTTTCTTTCTAACCGTTGGCTATCCATTGATTTTCATGGTGTGGTCTGCTTGGTGAGTGAACTTGACTGGCTTGATCTTCTCTCCAGGTAATTTTCATGATGGGCCCCGCTGTTTTCATGGATTAGATTTACTAGAAAAGTTATATGTTAGTGGGAAAGATGAGGATGTACGGGAGGTTAGCATGCAGTCGGATGTTTGTGACCAGTTCTACAAAAGAAAGAGAAAAATAGATAAAGTTCAGGCGTAGGGTTGATGATTGAGGAATTTTATTACAGGCGGCTCTCGTAATACAAGCTCTGTGCATTTATGTTACACGTGGAAATCGCATGTGGTGATCAAGACCGTTGATCTTGCAGATATTGTGCAGTAGGACAAAATCTCAGTGATTCAACTGTTCTCGCCATCGATCCGTTGTGAATTTTTCTGGTTGAATATGAATGTGAATGATTACTCCAACTATTCCTTTTACAGGTCACTGCAGGTAAGAACCACTGTCCAATTACCTTTCCTTTTAAGAAATGTCCTATCGATCGGATGAAACACTAAATCAACGGTCTTGATCAGTCGACATATTTTCATGTGAATTATAAGAAGGGAGCGGCATAGAACATCCATTCAGCTCCATATCACCCAAAGGAGATACTCTTTTAGATCCACACCCGCACTACCCTTGTCTATGCTGACGCAGACCTTACAAGAGAAAGTTCCCATACAACTTTGTATAGAAACTTTAACGTACAACGGCATTTTTCTGCAAGCATGCCACCAGTTTGGATGGGGATTTCGAACTGGGGAAAGCAGTGGGGCCCACTGTGATGTATGCGTCTTAAACCACGCCTCCATTTTAACAGCCCATTTAAGGGTATGAGCTAAAAATTGAAACATGTCCGAAGCTCAAGTGGTCCTACTGCTTCCTAAATCTCCTTAGGAGCTACAGAAGTTTTGAATCAAGTTGATATTTGTATTTTTCTTTTCATTCACTTTTATAAGATCTTGTGAGCTGGTTTCTGTGGTGAGTGTCACTATCCTCACTCTTCCGTGAGCTTTGGGTATGCTTCAATTTTGGACTCATGCAAAGAAATGAGCTGTTAAAATGGATCGACAGGCGTGGATAAGATGCATACATCATGGGTGTGGAGTATATAAGACGCATAAATACATCACAGTGGGACCCACTGAGTTTAGTCAGTACAGTATCTGGGGTCCCACCCGTTTAGAACATCTTAGCTGTGCAAATAGTGGGACGAGGCATGACTGGAATTTCTTACGTGTCATTGTAGCATGTTTATGTGAGATCTGGATCGTTCAACGGTTGGATCGATAGGGCCCATAGATTAGGGATCCTGACCGTTGGTTTGAAGTATCCACAATGAATGGGTGTTTCCTTGAAAAAATTGCCAGATGAAACGATTCTAACCCTTGGATCGGTGGCCTATGAATGGGCAGTCATGGAGGAAACGCAACCTTCTGATACAAGGGGCGCGCTCAAGTGGTAAATGTCCCACCGTAAGCTTACGGTGGTGCCGTGCAAAGGGAAAACAAGAGCTTAATAAGCCTTGATAAAACTTCTACGGCTCCCAAGAAAGAGTATAATGGTAGGCGATAAATCCCCACTGTGTGATCCACTTGAGCCTTGTATATGCCTCAATTTTGGGATCATTCCCTAAAATGATACAGGAAAAATGGATGGACAGCCTGGATAAAACCCATGCATCACGGTGGGATATATCCACAGAGCTCCTGCATGGACCGAGTCTGTCCTGGCAACGGTAGGACGCAATCCACGTCCAAAAATGATGGGGCATACCAGTCCATGGTGGGTACCATTCCAAGGGTCTGGATCATCAAGAAACGTCCCACTTGTGCAAAATGGATGCCTCAGATACAATTCGCTCAACGTATCATATCACTCAATGGTCCACTGAACACTATTTCAAACCGTCGAGTGGGTCCTTTCTTTTCTTTACTTTTCAATAAACAGTTAAATGTTACTTTGTGGAAAATGGTCCACTCAAGGGGCTGCCCCAATGACAAGCTTTTCTGAAATTTGTAAACTACTCCACAGACCACAGATTCTTTGGAAAAAAAACCAAGTATCTAAAATTCATTGAGATGATGAGCTTGACATACTTAGATAGTTAGATTCATCTCATCATCTGACATCTAATTCTAGTTTCAGTTTCTGATAATACTCTCCAGACTCTATTAGAATTCCACTCTTCTTATTAGAAATATTGTTCACATACAACCTTATTATTTTCCTCTAATCTGACATCTCGGCAGGACATCAAAGCCGTTAAATAGGTGGGCCATACCATGAAGATCATCTAGAGTGAAAATAGGAACAATCCACTCATCAGGTGGACAGAAGATGTACGTTTACTATGCCGATCGGGTGTCCATTGATTTTGACGGTGTACTCAGCCTGATGAATCAACCGTCCTGATTTTTCCCTCGGAGGGTTCTGATGTTATCCACAAGTCATGTTATCCACAACATCCTAGCCGTGCAAAAGGTGGGCCACACCGTAAAGATCACCAAGAACCAAAATCAGATTGGCCCATTCATCTGGCGGGCTACACCTTTGAAATAAATGGACATCCGATAGCCAGCGTATCTTTTGCAGCCTACCTGATGAATAGATTGCTCCGATTTTCGGTCTAAATGACTTTCATGGTTTGGTTCACCCTATCAACGGCTAGGATTTTCCACCCAAGTGACCCATTCATGGAAATTAGATATTGTGATCATCAAATACATTTCCCATGACTACACACATACACATGTGAAATAGAGAAAGGGAACAAGCTATTTACACCGATTGAATGATAATTACACCCAAGTTTTGTACTTCTTAGTAAAAAATGTTACCAAAGTTGCACTATTGTCTTAGTAAGAGTAGAAAATTGGTGTTTTCTATCAACAGGATGGGTGTCAAAAATCAAATTCTCACGTAGAGAAGAAAGCTGAATTTCAAAACAAGGAATCACCCTCTTAAACTCATCCATTAATCAACTTCTCACAGGGCGCACAGGGAGAGCGCACCACTGTAAGTAAATCTCGACCTTACATTTTTTTTTTATACAAATCTAACCCAGAAAAAAATTCATGGGTGATATGGGTCAGAGTGTAATTACACCAAAAGAAAGAAAGGAACCATATAATCTTTTCATGATCATGATCATCTTCATCATCATCTCCATCTGTTTCTTTATATTCATTCAACTCAGCATCGATGTTAGAGATCGGAAGACGACTTCTTCACAAGGGATGGTGAGACCCATGTCGTGATCGAAGCCGAATTCCTCCTCGGCTCTCTGGAGGAGGCTCTGGAATTCGGGATGACTTAGGTAGGAGATTGGGACAATGAAGCGGCTTCTCTTCTCGCCGACGTAGACGGCGAAGTGGCCCTTGGGGACATCCATTGGAAGGCCTTGATCATCTGACTCGTAGCCTTGCTTTCTACCCAAGCTGGAGCATCTCTTGAGGATTTGTTTGATGACGGCTGCTTGGGGGAGTTTGTTTGATTTCCTGATGGCCATTTGTGAGAGAGAGAGAGAGAGAGTTTGAGAGTTTGAGTGTGTTTGAGAGAAAGAGAGGGAGAGGTTGTTGTGGTGTGGTGAAGGGGTGAGGAGGGGTATATATGGGGAGGAAGGGAAGAGAGAGGAGAGAACAAAGGCATGTGGGGTGTGGGGGCAAAGGACAGACCACGGGTGTTTTGGGGTGTGTGAGTGAAACAAGGACATGCTGGGGAGCCAACCCCATTGGCTTTAATTTCACTGTTGCCCCTCCAAATGACACTACGGGCCCTCCTTCCCTCTCTCTCACGGGTGGGCCCCTCCCCCCTCTCTCTCTCTCTCTCTCTCTCTCTCTCATGTACTTTTGGGTCTTGGGGTTCACATTGCAAGTTTCCAACTTGAGGACTTGTATGATACTCTGAGCATTTCAGTCTTCACAAGCGGGGAGACAATGGTCTGGTAATCCAGGCCCTTGGCTTCTTCAAAAAAATCTCCCATATTGGAAGATTCCAGTGACCCATGGTGGGATTTTATTTTCTCAGTTGATTGTGGACCCTCGTTGTATGTAGGGCACAAATTGAAATGATAGGGTTCCCTGCGTAAGAGATTTTTTTTTTGGGCACAGTGTGCATGCATGGTGGAACACAACAAACCAATGGTCTGGATTATCCAACATAGCCCCACTTGTCATGCATGCTATACAAATGCATGGACCACCTATCATATAATTCCTCTTCAACCACATTGTCCTTTTCTTTTTGTTACTTTTTCCCCAGATTGTTAGTTTGGTAAATGAGACACTTGGGTCTCATTTCAAGCCAGTCAGGTGGGCCCAGTCCTGATTTTCAACCCAAAAAAATATATTCAGGGCCCACACCAAGATTTGAGAAGATCCTCTACAGAGGCCAGATCGAGCTTTTATCCGATGATGTTTGTAAAAGGCTAGGCCTAGGCCTATTTGAATCCAGTCAGTCAGGTAGGGGCCTAATTTCAGGCCCATGAAACAAGTGGTCATGGATCAGAGAGACCCTAGCCCATTCTAACTGATAGGTAGGTGGAAACTAACAGCATTTTGGGAATGGGGATTGGAAATAACTTTCCCATTTCATTTCAATTAAATATTCCCAATTTGAGGTTTTGGGTTTTGAATTTTGCCAGATTCAAGCACACCAACTTGCTTCTGCGGGTTCTCTTCAGCTGCTTTTGTTGAAGAATGGTTTCAATTTCCAAGTACCTCCATTTCCTTTTGTCTCCTTTTGTGTAGGTTTTGGCACATTTTCCTAATTTTAGTGCCTTCTTCAACTCTACCCATTTACTTTAATTAATTTTTATTATTGGATGAGAGATGAGACCAACATCTTGATATCTATCCAAATCATGGGATCACTATGGATGGTTTGTGGCCCAAAAAACCATACAATCCTACGATCCTCGCTGTATGTTTTTGAACCTCCCATTTCAATGGCCAGGTAACTGTCCTAATCATGGCCAAACTATAGATGGCCAAAAATCCATCTGGGTTGATGAGGGGACACAAATCATTTCAAAAGAGATCACATTCATGGTGGGTCCTGTAATTAAGGGCTTGGATCTTATGTCTCCACACATGTAGTAGATGTTAGGTACAGTGCAGGTACACATAATTAACGTTTGCTCATCTATCATTTTTCTTCTTCGCTGGCATGTATTGAAGTCCCTCTCTCTCGTCCTTCCAAGACACGGATTTGGGTGGTGAGGAGTTAGTGTACTGAAGAGTACCACAGTACAATGCAGAGAGTGGTTTGTTTGCATGTGATTGTTGGGCCTGTGATTCTCTGGATTGAATCCCAGGAGCGGAGCAGCACTTTTCAGTGCTCCCACAGTACACCAAAAGTGTCCAGATCTTCAGAGATCATGTGCTTTTCTACGGCTTGCAGGTTTTGACCCTTCCACTTTCATTGCCTGATTAAAGTTTTCCTCTCTGCCATTTGATTTTACGGAGTTAGATTGGCTCTGGTGACCCCGAGGTAGATGGTGGAAAATCTCTGTGGGCCCCACCATGACGTATGTGTTTTATCCACGCCGTCCATCCATTTTCCAGCTCATTTCATAGCATAAGCCCAAAAATGAAGAGGACCCAAAGCTCAGGTGAACCGCACCATAGGGAACAGTGAAGATTGAATGCTTACCGTTGAAAACTTCTTGGGGGTCCACTGCAATGTTTTTGCCATCCAACCTGTTCATAAATTCACATAACCATGGATGAAGGGAAAACACAGATATCAGCTTGCTCCAAAACTTCTGTGGCCCCCAAAATTTTTTCAACAGTAGGCGTTCAATCCCCACTTTTTCCTATGGTGTGGCCCACTTGAATTTTGGATCTGTCTAGTTTTTGGGTCCATGCCCTAAAATGATCTGGAAAAAATGGATAGGCGGCATAGATAAAATATATACATCATGGTGGGTTCCACAGAGCTTTTCCACCAGCTACCTTCACCAGCCAATCTGCTTCCTGATTTTACCCTTAACGTTACTGGTTCATGTCCCAATTTGATATTCATACCCCTATTTTTTCATGCACACACCCCTTTGCTGCCTTTTCACTAAAATCCCTCCAAAAAATAACTCAAACCATACAAGTCAATCCAAAAAATAACTTAAACCAGATATCAAATGGACAGTTAAAAATATGATGGTCAGTGGTGCAGAACCAGCAATGAAAATCAGATGGTTAAGATCGTTCCATTAACGTGGACTCTGTCTATGATCAAAATCAATGGGCCCACTATTTGAATTGTACAGATTTACAAGCATGCATGCCATGTGTTCACGTATGAGACACCCCAAGTTAACAGTAGTGAACCACAATCAAAGTCTGTAGTGCAGAAGAGCATAGTTCGTTAACCATCTTTACCATTTTGGATCTGTACCATCCAATCAATGGACCTCCTATTCAATGGACCATAGCCTAAAAATGGCACCTAACCGATGATCCCAAGGGGCTATAAAGTGGGATCTTTTATGGACTGTTATCTATAGATTTTGCCATCTTTTAGAAGGATTTGGTGGCAAAAGAAACTGAGTAACCAGTGGAATTTAGGGATTGACGGCTGAGATTGAATCTTCTTCTAGGCCAATGTAGGAATTCAATGCGACTAGAATTACATTTACAAAAATGGGTACATTTTGTATTGTATACATAAAGGGAATCAGTTTATCATGAGGATACAACTGGGCTTGGTGGGTCCTCATCTGGGCCACATTGATCTGAACCAGATGCCCATGGTTTGGGCCCATAATGTGAGGTCAGGCCCAATATATAAATGAGCCAGTGATGATAATGTGGATAGTGGCCCATCGCACACTGAGCCCAGTTAGCTCGTGCTGATCTGGGCTTCATTTGGGTCCTTTATTCATGGGTTGGGCCCGGACATGGCTTGCTCTGATTAGGGAGTTATTGATACTCTGGTTGGACATGACGCTTGATACACAGGCGGACTGAAATTTTACACGTGGCATAAATAAACCCAATCTAACCCTTGTGGAACCCAGTGAAGCTAAGTCACAGTCCCAGAATCAGATTGATAGAGTAATCCGAACCTCTTGATTCACAGACACTTATTTGTTGAAATAGGGCCCACAGGATGTTTTTCATTTTTAACCATCCAATAAATGCCCAACAATCCGACATTCATGATACATTTAAACTGGAACCCATAATCTGTATAGTTTAGTTAGAGTTAGGGGTATGCCTAGTATGCAATTTCTAAGTAATTTTGTTAGTGCCTGTGTATCATCCATCACACTCCCGAGTATCAAAGTTTCTCTCCTACTTTGTACTCGAATCTATGCATATACCATGTAATGGATTGCGTAGTGTCGAACATTGCACCGCCCTAGGGACTGTGTATACGTGGAAAACCTCTGTGGGCCCCACCATGATGTAAGTGTTTTGTCCATGCGGTCCATTCATTCTCCAGATCAGTTTACAGGGTGAGCCCAAAAATGAGTCAGATCCAAAGATCAAGTGGACCACACTTAAGGATGACGCACACTGTTAAAAACCTTGTAGGGCCCATCATGATGTTTATTTACAATCCAACCTATTGATAAGGTCACATAGACATAGATGAATGGAAAACACAAATATCTGAGACGTCCAATCACCAATATTTGTGGTGTGATCCACTTGAGCTTTCAATCTGCTTCATTTTTGGGCTGATGCGGCGTGGATAAAAAAAAAACATATATCATGGTGAGCCCACAGAGCTTTTCGGCGTCGGTGCTGTGTTCTATACTACACTGTCCGAGTCACATGTATTGTTGAGAGAGAGAGAGAGGGTGAGTAGTAATTTTTCAGGCCCACTGCGCTAGCAGTTAACATGGGATGTTGCTCAAAAACAGCAGGTCTACCCATTTAAAAAGGCTGCTGCAGCCCATGTGGTGTTTCTGCTCCAAAAACCACCACAAACACATGTACGTACAAGGTAAACAAGGATGGCCCACCAACGGTTTTAGCATCTACCAAATGAAAAATCCTCTCTCTCTCTCTCTCTCTCTCTCTCTCTCTCTCTCTCTCTCTTTCTCTCTCTCTAAAATCAGGTCCACCCATTACACTACTAGCCTGGCTATGGTGCAACCACACTTACATTCCCATGTTCTAAGGCCCAGATACTCATTCATTTGAAGTAAATGCACGCGTGCCTCTCTCTCTCTCTCTCTCTTCCTTCACCCCTCCTTTACTACCTTTGGATAAGCCTTTCTTGATAGTTCACCATCATAGTTGATATAGCGCTGCGGTCCCTCATTTATACGTCCACGTGGCATCCATGTTGGGTAATTAATTTGGATAGATAACTGCTCCAAAACACATGGTGGTATGATCCCAACCGTCTGATTATGCCTGTTGAATTTGGCTGGTTTTTAATTCAAGGCTTGCGTTCTATAGCAGCCCAATTGGATGGCTTGGATCATTTTTCGGTGCGGTTTCTGGACTATGATCATCCAGAGTAGGTGTTGTGATTTGGATGGTCTGGATTGATGTGAATGCATCCCAAATTTAAATCATTACAACTTAAAAAATGGTGGCGAACTAATGTAGCTTTAGGATCCAATTTGCGTTCAAGACCATCTACTGTGTGGCATCGAACCAACAAAGCCACAATTGGGAAACTCTAGTGATGATCCGGACCGGACCATCCAACTACTGGGCCAACCTTGGATGACCCATAAACCAAAAATCAATCAAATTCTACGAGTGTTTATTATATGTACAGAGAGAGAGAGAGAGAGAGAGAGAGATTCTCTATCTCTCACATTTCATTGGCCGTAGATATGAGAACGTGTAAGAATGTGATGGAGGATTGGCTTGGGAAAGGTAGTCAGGTGAGACAGTAATGAGAGAGACCTGTTCATGTTCTGTGAATGAGATTCGTTTGTGAATGGAGAATGGAAACAGAGGAAATAAGGGTAGGTGTGGCCCACCACCCCCACCGTCGAAAATGCGATGACTATGTTGTTGGGGCTTGATGCTGACCCTGCCCCTCGTTTTGGCACATGGAATGCCATGTTACTTGTACCTCCACCACCCTCTCATGGACACATCATGCCAAGCCACTTTCATATGATCTCAGCCGTTGGATTCTTTCTCCAACAGTTACTCGACATAGCAGCCCTCTTAAATCAAATATAAATTGACCCTTGATCGTGTCCTTTTCATTTCTTTCCCTTTTCCTCTTTTTTACTTTACAATATTTTTTGTATGTTAACTTACCATACAATGTTTTTATCTTCCGCTGATGTGTAACTTGGGTGTAACATCAGAGCCATTCAAAAGGTGGGCCGCATGAAAAAGGTCACCTGGGACAAAAACCAGATTGACCCATTTATCAGGAAAACTACACCATTGAAATCAATGTACACATGATGATCTGACTCAGTGTATGTTTGGGGTCCACCTAAATTGTGCTGCTTCAATTTTCGGTCCGCTTGATCTTTATGGTATGGTCCACTTTTTTTTTTACGGTTGGATGTTCCACCGATGTGATACGTAAGGCGAAATAAAATGATTTGTCACCAATTTGTGTTGCCACAATGTTTTGCTTCCGGAGAATGTACATGTGGCAGCATGCATCCCAATCCAGACCGTCCAGATCGTGGGCCCCACTATGGTCGAAGCATGAGTACAAACTACACTATTTGGTTGATCCTAATCATCCAATTAGTATCAATGTGATGGACAGTTGAAGAGAAAAGTGTCGACGGGTGAAATTCAATAGGCGAAATCAGATGGTTAAGATTGTCCGATCAGTGTCATTTTCAGGTAAGCTTCATCCCAAAATGGGCAATGATTCTGACCGTTTGGATTGACAAATGTGTCCACCGCATGTCCGGTGGATGACTGCCAAAGGCATTACCTTTAGGGCAGATGCACATCGAGTCTGGCCCACCGGAATTTTATCATACACTCGCAGCCTCTTTGGTAGATCGAGCTCACGCACATCTTCCACACACAACAGCAGATACAGGATACATTTACACAATCCTGGCCATCCAAATCGAGGTATCTTCATTTGATGGGCATGGCAAAAAAACCTAAATTGATGTGGAAGTCCTAACTAAATATGATGGTGTCACCATTGATCAATTTACTTTTCAATGGTCGATTTGATCAGTGTGATTTTTGAGCTATGGCCCATCCACAACGGATCCCGCTATTTGGACGGTTTAGATTGAGATTCATGTGTCCCACATGAACCCCAGTTGCATGCGGGAGCATAATCCAGCATACCCTAAGTATCATACAAACATAAATTAGAATTTAAACAAGCCATTAGTTAGGGTTTCAATCAATCAAACTAAGTAGGATAGAAGCTTGCGAATCAGATGAGATTGATAAAGTGATCTTTTTTTTTAATACTCTGCCAGAGCGTGATAGATGATACAAAGGCACTTATAAATTATTTATACGTGGAATTCAAATTCAAATTGTGGGTCCCACTTTAGATGTATAATGAACGAATAATTACTCTTATTTGATTTCTGGACATTTAATGGATGGTTAAAATGAAAAATCAGGCGGTCCTATTTCAACAGACAAGTGTCCACCAATCAGAGTTTAGGATTATTGGACGGATCTGATTTTGGGAGTGTGACTTCAGTAACAGTAGGTCCTATAATTTATGCAGTTTAATTTGAGTTTATGTATGCCCCTTGTAGAATTTCTGTGTGGCTGACTATTAAGTGTTGTATGCAGCCAGAGTATCAAATAACTCCCTTGATAGGGATGGTGACATGGTCCCAAAATAATACTAATGATGAGCATGTGGGCTGCAAGAAAAATACAAAACCCAAATGACCAATTCCTTTATTTAAGGGAAATATTACAAATTTAAGAAAATAATAATAATAATATAAAATAAAATCATCACGTCCGTTGATTATAATGCCTGTTTACGTGGTACGTTTTTAAATATAATGCGTTTCTTTTTTCCTTTTTTCTTGTTTTTTAAATAGAAAATAGGCTTTTATTTTGTAGACAAAGGTGACTATTATTTCATTAAAATTCAAATTTGTGTCCATTATCTATGAGCCATGTGGACCCCAGTTTTGGTTCCTTTTGTCTCATTTTTATATTTCCCTTTTTCTTTTCCTTAGTTGCAGTGATGTTAAGTGTCCGAAAGGTCAGAGTTCCTTTTATTATCATTATTTATTTATTAATTAGATATGAAAATCTCTCAAAACAAATGGAAGAACCTGGGCCATCCACTTCCCAATCATGCAAGTCGAATAGATCGCTGATATGTCCTTCGATCAGGTGGGTCTCGTTGTTGGCATGTGTATCAGATTTCAGTGTCAGTGGGCCAGTTTGGGGGATCAACCTGCATCGAGCTCATTTACTTATTGGCCCTCAAATCAAAGCCCAAACCCAAACCACGTCTTAACATCAGACCTGCTCAACCCTGACTGACTGCCATTAAGAACAATGCATGGACCCGGGCTCAAGCGGGCTTAAAAGAAAGGATAATGAACATATTGGCCTGGGCATGTTTATTTGACGGGTCCAAAATTAGACCAGACATTTGCCAGGTGAGCTAAAACAAAGTCCGTGCATCTAGACCCAGAAGGCCAGAAGGCCGCCTGTGCCTATAGTGGTCTTGGCTCGAAGCTCGATAGCACAGCCCGCCCATTCTAGACCATAGAAGAGGTGCCCCCAAGAAGGTTTCAACGGTGGCATTTCCATCCCTATTGTTTCCTAACGTGTGTACCATTAAATTTTTGGATCTGCCACCATATTTATCTTTTTCTACTAAAATGAGCTAGCAAAACTGATGGACGGAGTGGATATAACACAGATTTCGGAGTAGGCACTACAGCTCTTAGGTTACAAGGTTTTTCCATAAACCATTGTTGTACGGCAATCTAAACCGTCCAAATCTCTAACCAAACTATGGATGGGGCATGGCCGAAAAACTGTACTGACAAGATAAATATCAACCACCTGATTTTTCTTTTGAATTTGGATCATTCACCATTTCAGTTTCAACCATTCACTTGATAGCCACTAATGGATGGCTAGGATTGCTTTATTAATGTGCCCATCCCCTGTTTGTTTTATCATCATCGTTGGTTGCACGGGGGCCAAAGCAGGTACCAAGTGTGTCCCATGAGCTAAGGCCTGAGTCCAGGCCTACTACCCATAATTGGGCTTGGGCCGGACGGGACATGCCATGTGAATTCTCACTCCAACAATGATAAGTCAGGTAGACCAAGCCTAGTTGTCATGCCATTAGGTAGAGATGTGAGTCCAAGTCTAGCCCAATTAATTAGCTGGCCTGAAATAGGGGCCCACTTCCAATCCACGGGCCTCAAGGTCTACTGTAAAGTGAACTGGACTCATGCCCAGGTTGGCCAGGGACAGCCCAACCCATTTACCCATGTCAGTCAGGGTCTGATGATACCCTCCACTCATCAGCTAGGGCCCCGGAGAGATTGGATCATGGTCAAAATTCTCCAGTTGGACAATCTTGACCTTCCAATCAATGGCCCTTGTCAAGCTGTCAATGCTTAGTGCATGGATTCCCTAATCAGTGTGATTTTCGATCATTATCATACGTTCACAAGGCATGATAGACCATTGGATTTCACGGGCCCATATCCCACAACGTTGCGCTTCCAAAGCGAGCTAATCATAGAGAATTAGCCCATGTATGGTCGAGATAAGATCTCAAGAAGACGAAATAGAGATTCACGTGAGATTACAATCAACATTTTTCCCACTTAATTACGAGTTCATTTGGATGTCCCAACAAATCAACATCGGTTCCATCTTTCTCATGATAAAACCAATCCACCATGTGTTTGGAATAGGGGTGGCAATGGGAAAGGCTGATTGGGCCCCATAAACCTGGCCAACAGGCTGGGCTCAGCCAATGATGGCCTGTTGGCAAGGGCCAAACATATTTCAATATCCAAGGCCTTTTGAGTCCCATTAGAAATAGGGCAGTGGCCTTAGGGGACTAAGGACAGGGCTTGGGTCAACCCCAGCCCTTCTCGGCCCATCACCACCCTTATTTGTAAACCCGGAAAGTTTTCAGTTTTTTCAGTTTCTTGTGTCTGTGAGAGGCGATCCCTTTGGCAATTGTAGTATTTCTATTGAGAAGAGACATTTATCCTTCGTTACCCAAGCATCCAGACCATCCATCCATTGTGTCCAATCTTTCACATTGCCGGCAGTTGAAAATCTTCAGTCATCAAATGGAAATTAAAATGAAAACATTAACAGTCCACATTCAACAGTAAAAACTGATGGCTAGGATCATCTACTCAATATGACTTTCAACCTCATGTCACCTAAAGACATGACCACTTGATGGGTGGTCCAGATCCACCAACTCATCCATCAAGTGCCATGTTACCACCCTGATCTATGGCTAGGAACCAGCCGCGTTATTACACAATATTAACCACCAGGACCCACTTAAGAGGATCGAGTCCGACCCCTCTTGAGCTAGGATCCAAGTATCATATGCTAATTACTGACGCAATTCCTTAGTGGGTATTTATTTGAGCCTGATCTTCTTTTGTGTGAGTTATGAACAAGATAACAAGGCATACATGCTGTTTGCAGGATCTATCAGACAACAGAGAAGTAAACAAAAAGCAAAAATTATGAATGAATGTTTTATAATCAGGTTGTCCAACTAGCTAGACTAAAGCATGAGCTTTACTAAATTCACATGCATGTGTATATCAGCCAATGCACACACCACCACATATGCTAGCATGGCAGACAAGTGCAATATACAAGCCATCCACCAGAAGAGAAGGGTACCACTCCATAGATTTTCTATCGCAAGAATCGGTTCAGTCCACTATTCAAGTGGATCACAATTAACTAAACAAATATGTGGCTGTGAGAAAATAAAAATAAAAATAATAGGCCAAAGTTTTCTAATCCATCCATTTAATTTTATTATCAAGGCACACCTATAAAATGGACAACTTCATATTTCAAGAGTAGCATTCACATGAGGTCCTTTTGATAGCATGCTAGCTTATGAGAACACATGCATTTGCTGACTTGTATGCATGTGGGCTTAATCTAGCTCCTAAGATATATAAAGTATATGTGATGCCCACCGGATTGATAGAAACCAATAACATGTGGAGCAGAGAATGATGGCTAGCTAAGGGCACCAAGTAGAGACGCACCGACTGCTGAGAGATAGCTCAGACAAAGGGTCACACTGGAAAATCAAGGGTTTCAGTCCTCTCTTACTCTTACATAAGAGCTAAGAAGTGAAAAAAAAATTACGAAATTGTTATTTACAACTCAATGCTTAGATCTCTCTATAAGAGCTTTTATTTATTTATTTATTTATTTATTTTTAGCAAACCATATGATTCATTTCCTACATAACCTACTCTAAGATGAGGAGAAGGCCTCTCTCCAAAAATCAAAACACTTTCTAATTCTATAGATAAAAAAAATAAAATAAATAAATAAATTTAAAAACCTAAGACTAAGATGTAAGGGAAGGAAATTTGCTTTGAGAGCCATCAATAAGTCCGTGCTTTAGGTAATGAGAACACATTTCGTGGATGTGGAAACTATTTGTGTGTTCAAGTGATGGGAACTAAACAAAGTATTTTCGCATCCCAGCGGATTCCACAGCCCAATGTGCGAACCTTCTTGGCCTCCAGCACTATGATCATTGCCCCCAGAAAAATCATTTCCATGTCCAGCATGGTTTTCAGAAGATGCAAAGGTAATATTTTCACTTTTCATAATGTCTTAATTTATCCTATACAGTGAGCCTTATCTCTTGTGCGATCTTGACACGCCCTATGCGTGGGGCCCATTGGATGACTTGTACTCTTACGTCAGGTTTATCTTGACACGCCCTATCATCCCATCCTGATGATTTAACAGATAAGTATGGCTGTAGGTTGATTTTGTCCATCTGCCCATCTTCGCTATAGATTAGCTGTGCCGGTGGGCTGTTCTCTGATTGGAACAATCCAACACTTGTCTTAATTGGCTAGATGACCCCATCATCTCCCTTGAGTGGGAGAAAACTTAAAAGCAGAGTTTATACTTGATGTAGAGTATGCCGCAGATACGCTCTTAGTGTGTTTGGGCCAAAAGAAGCCTAAAACAAAAGCACAAGTAGTCTCTCCGAACCAAACTCAGTCCTATGTAAGGTAAGGCATGACATAGCTAAGTCCTAAGCATGTCAAATTCGAAGAAATTCATTCCAATTATGGAGGAAATGTCATTTGAAGTTTTGACTTGTAACTTTTGATCTAGGCATCATCACAAAATGTGAGACCTATCGATCTTTATATAGTGGTGCATCCAGGGTCAACCAATAAGAGTAGAGGTTGTGGATGTCCGTTTCAAGAAAAGTTCATCTTGAGGGTTAAAATTGAGATTTTAGAAATTTTTTTGCTATTTTTAGTATTTTCTATTATAGTCATATTTGCCTATTTCTGAAATTTTAAGATTTTTTCTTTTTAGAAATTGCTTGTAATAATTTACGTTTTTGTTTGTGACAAAATTAGTCTTTTTGTAAAGATTTTTTTATTTTAGGTAATTTTTAATCGAATTAGGGTTTTGTTTATCTATATCAATACTGTAATAGAATCTTAGGGTTATTGTTTAATAAAATATTCAAAATTTCTTTCTTTATTCTTGTAGACTTAAGAACTCATCTTGTTGATTCGAGGTCTTGATTGCTTGAGCAAGATGGTGATCTTTTTCTTTGTCGTTTTCAAACTCTTCCCTATATCAATCTTTTGTCTCCTTCACTGGAGACGAGTTTGATGTTGAAGATATCTGTCCACTGGAAGTGACCAGGGAATCAATAAGCAATAATCTGTCATTGATCTTCTCAATGATCTCATGTGCTAAGTCTCATTACTTGGGTTTGTCACCACGCAAGCTTAGGGTGTCTATGGGCTGGGCTGGCATGTCGGGCTGGCATGTGTTGGGTCAGATTTGGGCTGAAGTATAACGCCCAAGGGCTGGACTCAGGCTTAAATTTCAAGCAGGTTTTGACAAGGAAGTTCAAAGGGCCGCTCGCCCGGCCTAGCTTGTTAGAGTTTTCATTTTTAAGATAAAAATCGATCTCCATCTTTCTCCTGCAACTCCAACCGAAGCATACCCCAATTAAGGTTGCCAGAATCTCCATCCTCCAATCAATCTAAACATTTATTTTAAAATCTGATTTTCTTTCATTTTTACTTTTGTCAATAGCTTGGTGGCTTGTGGAAGCATATCAGAGAAATTCCCGTCTGCAAGCGCCTATATAATAAAAATCTGCAATATAGCAAAATTCTCTTAGAAGAAATCTGTTAAGAAACAAACCAATGCGCCAAATGCCCCAAGACTGATTGAACATATAAAGTTAGGCTCTTAAACTCCTGGGATCGTAACAATATCCCCATCTGATAGAGACCTTGTTACCTGCAAATCCCATTGGGATAAATCCCCCTTTATCTTCCTCTGTTTGGTGGGCTCCTTTCTGCCAGGTGCTGCTGTGCTCACAGTTCGGGCTGGGCTCGGACTGCACCATTGAGGCCGGTCACAGGGCCAGGCCGGGCTTTGACAGAGCTTGGCCCAGACCTAACCCGGCTCGTTGACACCCCATGCAAGCTGCATGGTAGATTTCTCAAGCTGGGATTCACTACCTTAGTTTATTGTTTGGTCTGTGGGTGACGTTCTACTAAAGTTCTGTTTTGTACCCAATTTCTTCCATTGGCATTACCAAAAGTGACTGACCAACTTTGAGTGGAGGTGATCATGTGGGATGCAACAAAAATACAAAACCCAAATGACCAATTCCTTCATTTAAGGGAAATACTTCAAATTTAAGAAATATAAATAATATAATATAAAAGCAAAGCTCAAGCCCAAACCACGTCTTAACATCTGACCTCTCCTCAACCATGACATCCATTAAGAACAATGTATGGATCCGGGCACAGCTGGCCTCAAAAGAAAATAACATATTGGGTCCAAAATTAGATCAGACGTTTTCCAGATGAGCTCAAACCAAAGTGCCTGGGTCCGTGCAGCTAGGCCCAGAAGGTTGCCTGCGCCTATGGTGGCCTCGGCTCAGAAGCTTGATGGTCAGCCCAGGCCATTCTAGACCATAGAAGAGGTGCCCCCAAGAAGGTTTCAATGGTGGCATTTTCATCCCTACTGTTTCCTGTCATGTGTCCCACTCAAATTTTGGACTTTGCCACATTTTTTTTGCGTTCTTGCACTAAAATGAGCCGGCAAAACTGATGGACGGAATGGATAAAACATAGACATCATGGTGGGCACTACAAATCAACCACCTGATTTTTCCCTTTGAATTTGGATCACTCACCATTTCACTTTTAACCATCCACTTGATTAGGCACTAATGGACGGTTAGGATTGCTTGATTAATGTGAATTACAATATGCTCCATCCACAATGGGACTCACAACTTCGATGGTTCGGATAGCTCTAAATCAGAGACAGACGTGGAGAATGAATCACCACCATTTATAAAATGGTGCAGAGCTAACAAAGAAGTCTAACCCTTGTTTAGTTTATCATAATCATCATCATCATTGGTTTCACTGGGCCGAAGCAAGTACCAAGGTGGCCCATGAGCAAAGGGCCTGAGTCCAGGCCCATACTAACCATAATTGGGCTTGGGCTGGACCAGGTGCACCGTATGAATTCTCACTCCAACAATGATAAGTCAGGCAGGCCGATCCTACTTGTCATGCCTTTAGGTAGATGTGAGTCCAAGTCCAGCCCAATTAAAATGCCTGGGCTGATATATGGGCCTACTTCTAATCCACGGGCCCTGATGAACAGTGGGCTGGTCTCATCCAGGTTGGCCAGAGAATGCCCAACCCATTTACCCACCTCAGTCAGCATGTTTCTGATGGGTTGGATGATATATACCCTCCAGTCATCAGCTAGGTCCCAGAGCTATTGGACCATGGTTTAAAAATCTCCAGCTGCATGGGCAATCTGGACCTTCCAATCAATGGACCTTGTTGAGATGTGAATTCTTAGTGCATGAATCCCCTGATCAATGTGATTTTGGATCTTTATCATCCATTCGCAAGGCACAATGGACCCATGGATTTCACGGGCCCATGTCCACAACATTGCACCTCCAAAGTGGGCTAATCATGTAGAATCAACCCATGTACGGTGGAGATAAGATCTTGAGAAGACAAAATATAAATGGAGGTGGGATTAAAATTAACAATTTTCCTACTTAATTACGGGATCATTCGAATGTCCCCAGAAATCAGCATCGGGTCCATCTTTCTCATAAAATCAATCCACCATGCATTTGGAATAGTGGTGGAAATGGGATGGCCCATTGGGCCCATTATCCTGGCCCACATTCTGGGCTCGCCCAATGATGAATGGCTCCGCCCAACCAGTTGGCCTGGTTAAAAAAATACTTCAAACCAAGGCCTTTGAGTAGGCTTGGCAAAATTCCACCCAACCTACCAACCAGCATGCACGAAAAAACTTGTGTTGGATCAGTACTAATGGGTTAGCCTGTTAAGACCCATTAACATAAAGGGTCGTGTCAGTGTCTCACCCATGAAACCCGTTTAATCCATTAGTGAGGGTATTTTGATAATTATCCTTAGTGTGGAGAGAAATTCTTAAGAAGCTGAGACAACCAATAAGACTCTCTCTCTTTCTCTCTCTCTCTCTCTCTCAAAGGAGTTTTCTCCATCTTTCTACCCACGGCCCCACATGGCCGCACTCCAAAATCTTTGTCGAATCGAGCCCCTTCTCCATATATCTGCCCACGAAAGCATGACCCATTTATTTAATGGGTTAAACGGGTCGGGTTGCGGGTAACCCGTTAAATTAACGAATGGGTTTGGGTTTCTAAATTTCGACTTGTTAGTTAACTGGCCAACTTTGAGTGAGCAAATTTTTGACACGAAATGTGCACGACAAGACCCGTTTCCAGGCCTACCTTTGAGTAATGATGTGCCATAATAGCCGTTGTAGGCCCCAAAAAAAAAAAATAATAAAAAAAAATAAAATAACACCATATTGTTCATTGCAGGTGGGACAAGCATCCAGGCCATCCATCCAGTGTCTTCAATCTTTCCCATCATTTGGAATGCAATTTACATTGGACCAAATGCAATTACATTAGAAGATGTATCTAAACCTTATCTACAACTAAATTTGAGTTATATTATAATATATTTATATTTCTACATTACAAGAACAGACGACAAATCATGGCGTTTTCATTATAGTTTTACAACTTGTGTTTAACGTGTTTGGCATTGCAATATTTTTTAAAGAACAGAGCATCCTTGTTACATAAATTTGTTTATTTAAAAGAAGAGGTTCTCCCGTGCTATCAGAGCATTATAAGTTTTAGCTCTTCTAGTTATGCTGGGATACTTACTCCAATCGATTGATCGAGACTGTTAATTAGGTCCAAAGCACATTTCATAGTCTACCATGCAACTAAGACAAAATCGGGACTCTGATGTTACCATCGTCAACAATCTTCAAACAGAGATTTCGGAAGCAGGAACTTCTGTTCACACCCAACTCTCAAAACAACGTCAATTATGAGAGAGAGGTCCTCACAATGTCTTAGAAGAAGACATTATCGCAGGAAAGGCTCGACTTCAAACGTCTATCAGTCTTAAGCATTCAAAGGAAGCAGCCTGCGTCCTTGCTATGCAACGTCTGGAAATCTTTCAACGAGATTTTGATGACTTCTCTGCACAACATAGCTCGGGACGTACTCATGGCACTTCTGCGGAAATGACTCTTGAGGACTGTCGTTCGGCATTCCATAGGCTTAGGTTCACCTGGTTTTGATGTACTTTGACATCCCTTTGCTCTTTTGCTCTTTTTGTGTTACCAACTGTAAGGATGTAATAAGCCGTTCTTATTCAAATGAACCAATTTTGCAGTATACGACATTTATCTTTATATAACCGTCTAGTAGGGCCAACACTCTAGGCCCAATCTTCATTACTTTGTTTTTGGGATCCATAAGACTGTTGAGGTGTGGAGCCAGCACACTAATATCAGCCAGGAGGTGGTCGAGTACTCGACAATTAGTGGACAGGGTACCTAGAGCCTAGGGCAAGCACCCGACCAGGTTTGGTCGGACGCCAAAAAATCGGGCATTTTTATGCTGATCTCGCTGGACATATTTTGGATTGGGTGGGCGCTCGGCCAAGCCTGACTGGGCGCCTGACTGGACGTGAACAGATTTGTAGGGTTTCCTATTTTGAGTTATATTTTCGGGTTATGCTATATAAAAGGGTGTAATTTGAGATTAGGGTATGTCATTAGGGTTTATATACGTCCAAGGTGAGAAAGAAAGAAGATGTTAGCAAAAAGAGTCATCTCTGTGCATGAGAGCATCGGAGAAGGTGAGTATATTACTTGTAACTTTGTCTTCTTCGTAGTGGAACTTTACACTCGTGATTTTTTTTACCCTTATTAGGGATTTTCTACGTAAATTTTGTCTTGCGTTTTGTCGGTTTGTTTCAATTCCACTTCTAGTTGTTATTTCTTCTTATTTATCATTTGTGGGTGAGATCGGAGATTGGATCTCGGTTCACCAGCATTGTTGGCGTGCTGTGCAACAACTGGTATCAGAGCTATTGGTTTAGTTCAAGTGGAAGTGATGATGGAAGAAGGGAAGACATGAATTGAGAAGTTTGATGGTTTAAACTTTGCCTTCTGGAAGATGCAGATGGAGGATTATCTATATCAGAAGGACCTCTATGTTTCTCTAGAAGGAAAAGAGAAGAAACCAGAGAAGATGACAAATGATGAATGGTCTTTAGTGGATCAGAAGGCTTTAGGAACGATCCGACTCTCTTTGTTTAAGAGAGTCGCCTTTAATATATCCAAGATAAAGACCACAAAAGAATTAATGCAAGCTCTAGCTACGATGTATGAGAAACCCTTAGCGTCCAACAAGGTTTATCTCATGAAACGGCTATTCAACATGAAGATGTCAGATGGTAGGGGCGTGGCGGAATATCTAAACGAGTTCAATACAGTCCGAGCCAATTGGAATCCGTCGACATTACTTTTAATGATGAGGTCATGACACTATTGATCTTGTCCAGTTTGCTAGACAGTTGGGATGGTTTGGTGATTGTCGTGAGCAACTCCTCAGGAACGATAAAGTTGAAATTCGATGATGTGGCGGGTTTAATTCTCAGGGAAGAATCTAGAAGGCATTGGGAGTTTCGGGAAATTCGGGGAATGCTTTAAACGTCGAAGGAAGATGAAGATCGTTGAACAAAGAAAGCAATAAACACAGGCGTTCTAAGTCGAGGAAGAAGTCCAATGGACCGAAAGACAAGGATAGGTGTTGGCAGTGCAGGAAGAAGAGGCACATGAAACGTGATTACAGGGCGCTTAAGAAATAAGAAGGAAGCTCTCAAGGTGGGAAGGATTCAGTAAATCTATCTGAAGAGAGTGACATAAAGGCATTGATCTTGTCTTTTGTTGTGAGGAATGAGTCTTGGGTTATAGACTCGGGTGCTTCGTTTAATGCCATTTCGTTAAAAGAAGTTCTTCGTGATTATATGTCAGGTGACTTCTAGAGAGTCTATCTAGGTGATGATGAGCTGTGTAGTATTGTTGGCAAGGGAGACGTTTAGATAAGTAAGAAAGACGGAACAGTCTTTAAGTTGAAGGATGTCAGACATGTACCAAGTTTGAGAAGGAACTTGATCTTAGTGGGGCAGTTGGCCGATACAGAATATGTAACGACGTTCACTAGTGATTCATGGAAGATCACAAAAGGTGCCTTAGTAATATCTCGAGGCAAAAAAGAAGATACTTTGTACGTGACTTCCGGATCATATGGTTCACTTGCAGTCGCATCAACTGGAGTGAATGGGCAGTTATGGCATCCGAGGTTAGGATATATGAGTGAGAAGGGGATGAAAGCGTTATTGTTAAAAAGGGAAGCTACCAGGGTTAAAGTCTGTCAACTTGGAATTCTGCAAGAACTGCGTGTATGACAAACAAAAGAGAGTAACCTTCAAAAAAACAGGACGAGCTACAAAGACGCATCTATTGGAACTTGTACACACTGATGTGTGGGGACTAGCACATGTATCATCTTTTGGTGGATCACGTTATTTTATTTCTTTCATTGATGATGCCAGTAGGAAACTGTGTGTCTGTTTCTTAAAACATAAATCTGAAGTATTTGATGTATTTAAGAAATGGAAAGTACTGGTAGAAAATAAGGCAGATAAAACTGTAAAGTGTCTCAGATCTCATAATGAGAGAGAGTTATGTTACAAGAGATTTGCGGAGTATTGTACAGCACATGGAATCAAACATCAAAAAATGATTCCAAGGACCCCGTAGCATAACGGTGTGGCTAAGCGCATTAATATGACTATTCACTACAAGAAAATGGATTTTTACCGACGAAAGTATTCCCGACGAAATAATTTTCGTTGGGAAAAACCATTTTTCCCGACGAAATGGAAAAATCGTCGGTAAAAATCTCCCTCCTCCACCAAATTCATTGCCGCCATACACTTTTACCGACGAAATTATAATTTCGTCGGTAAAAAGTTTATTGCCGACGAAGATACCTGTCGCTAAAAAATAAAACAGCAAATTTTACTTTTACCGACGAAAAGTTTCGTCGGTAAAAGCGAAAACTTTTACCGACGAAACTTTTCGTCGGTAATAATGTGCAATATGTGATTCCCGCCAAGAAAAGAGGTGACTTTTACCGATGAAAAGTTTCGTCGGTAAAAGTTTTTGAAAAGGAGTTTTACCAACGAAATAAAACTTTTACCGACGAAAATTTTCGTCGGTAAAAGTGGTCTTTTTAACTTACCCGTTCGCCCTCTTTTCTCATTCGGTCTCTCTCTCTCTCGCGCTGTCTCTCTGTCTCTCTGTCTCTCTCTCTCTCTCTCTCTCTCTCTCTCACGGCCGGCCATCTCTCTCTCTCTCTCGCCCTCTTTTACTGTCGATCACCGGCCGTCCTTCGCCGGCCGCCACCCGACCACCGACCCCCAGCCACGCCGCCGTACGCCGTCAGCCACGCCGCCCACGTGAGCACGCTCCTCCACCAGCCACCGTACGCCGCCGTCTCCGCCGGTAAGCGTTTCCCCCCCCTTCCTCCTTCCTCCATTTCCTCTCTCTCTCTCTCTCTCTCTCTCTCTCTCTCTCTCTCTCTCTCTCCCTCTCTCCTCGTTGTTCATTGTGGGGCCCATGTGGGTCCCACCGTTCCAGTGCATGTGGGTCCCACCGTTGCTGTCCATTGCATGTGGATCCCACCGTTCCAGTGCATGTGGGTCCCACCGTTGCTGTCCATTGCATGTGGATCCCACCGTTGCTGTCCATTGCATGTGGGTCCCACCGTCGCTATCGCTGTCCATTGCATGTGCGTGGGGTCCGCCTTAGCTGTCCACGATTTGGTGGGGCCCACTGATTTAGTAAATCCCTAATTAGGGATTTTGAAATTAAAATCCCCTAATTAGGGATTTCAAAATTAAAATCCCCTAATTCCTTCCTTAATTAGGGATTTTAATGTGTGATTTACAAATTAATAAAAATCATGATATACAATAAATGTGGGGCCCACCGTCGCTGTCCACTGCTCGTGGGGCCCACAGTGATTTACGTATTTTATCCACTCCGTCCATCCATCTTAGCAGAAAATTTTAGGTATGGTGCCAAAAAATGAAGCATATCAAAATCTAAAGTGGACCACACCACAAATGTGAACTGAATGTGTATCATTGAAAAATTCTTGGAGGACACAGAAGTTTTGGATGAAGCTGATATTTGTGTTTTCCCTCATCCATATCCATGTGATCTTATGAACAGGTTGGATGACAAATAAAGATCACTGTAGGGCCTGGGAATGGTGGAAATCATTATTCCCACTGTTTCCCATGGCATGGTCCACTTGAGAGTTGGATATGCTTAAATTTTGGGCTCAACCACTAAAATGAGGTGGAAAAACATAAGGATGGAATATATAAATCACATACATTCTAGGTGGGCCCAACTGAGTTTACTCTACACTCCGCACGCAATCCGATTCCCATGGTGGGCCGCCCATACTTATTTGTTCACAAAATAGTCATTAGGTATTTGATTAAGCTTGATTCATGGTGTTGATGATTCTGCCATTTTCATGTGCTTGTGTATCTAGAATTGATGGAGCAAACCCGGATGTGCGTCGGAGCTATCCGTGGTTGATTTATGTGGATATGTATGTTGTGGATGTATTTGACTTATTATTAATAATTATTTTTTATCCACAAATGGTAGTATAATAGAATCAGTTAGCCCATTTGGAGATTTCTATATTGCCGAGCATAGATAAAGTGTGTTTTGGAGGTATAGAAATCTGCCAAATTGTCCTGTTGGATAGTCCAAGGTTGGATAGATTGGAATGTTATCGTTGTTTGACATTTACATGCGTAGGGTCATTAGTTTCGTGCAGTAACTCTCCTATTCTCTCTGGATATGTTTCTTATGTTTAATTCCATTGTCAATTTAATCCACACAATGTGTGGATAGTTGACGTGGAAATGAAATGTAAGATAAATATATCTGGAGAGATAGGGGGAGATGCTGTCGAAATTTAGGCTTGGGCATGTAAATGGAAATAATGATAGCATTTCAATCTATCCATCCTTGGATGGGCGACTGATTTTATTATATTATCATTTAGTGGCAAATTAGATGACGAACATGATACTTGTGATTAAGAGTAGTTGATTGATGTTGATGTTGAGCGGGGGTCCCTGAAAGGTGGGAACCGCTGTTGTAACCATGCTGAAGCTGTCCTGTTCCTATGGACAACAATATGGGTGGCCTGGCCATTTGGACAGGCCCGTGTTTATGTATTAGCTCAAAATTAATGGAGCAGACCCGGATGTGCGTCGGAGCTATCCGGGTGTTGAGCGGGGGTCCCTGGAAGGTGGGAACCGCTGTTGTGACCATGATGAAGCTGTCCATTTCCTATGGACAGCAATATGGGTGGCCTGGCCATTTGGACAGGCCCGTGTTTATGTATTACCCTGAAATTGATGGAGCAGACACGGATGTGCGTCGGAGCTATCCGGGTGTTGAGCGGGGGTCCCTAGAAGGTGGGAACCGCTGTTATGACCATGATGAAGCTGTTCATTTCCTATGGACAACAATATGGGTGGCCTGGCCATTTGGACAGGCCCGTGTTTATGTATTAGCTCGAAATTAATGGAGCAGACCCGGATGTGCGTCGGAGCTATCCGGGTGTTGAGCGGGGGTCCCTGGAAGGTGGGAACCGCTGTTGTGACCATGATGAAGCTGTCCATTTCCTATGGACAGCAATATGGGTGGCCTGGCCATTTGGACAGGCCCGTGTTTATGTATTAGCTCGAAATTAATGGAGCAGACCCGGATGTGCGTCGGAGCTATCCGGGTGTTGAGCGGGGGTCCCTGGAAGGTGGGAACCGCTGTTATGACCATGAGGAAGCTGTCCATTTCCTATGGACAGCAATATGGGTGGCCTGGCCATTTGGACAGGCCCGCTTTGTGTGGAGCAAACCCGGATGTGCGTCGGAGCTATCCTTGAGTTGCTTGAGTCTCCAAGACCTACACCCTAAACCCGAAACCATAAACCTAAAACTAAAACCTATAAGCTATGGCTAAACCGAAACCTAAACTCAATTCATCTAATGGCCCGTTTGGCACCATGGATTTGAGGAGAAGTGGATTCCATGATATGAATTCTCATCAATTCCAGTTCTTACCAATTCCAGATTTTCTGTTTGGCAGTCAAGATTTGGAGAGAAATTAAACATGAAGGAATGGACGGTGTAAATTTTAATCCTCTCAAATCCACTTCTCATCAAATCCATGGTGCCAAACAGAATAAAGCAACCAGTTTCTCCTCCTTTCTCCTCCTTTCTCCTAGAATCCATGGTGCCAAACGGGCCATAACTCTAAACCTAGACCCAAACTCGAAAACCTAACCATAAACCCGATCCCGAACCCGAAACTATAAACCAATGCGTAAACCTAATCCTAATCTCAAATCACCTAACCTAAACCTACACCAATTCCTAACCTAAACCTTGGTTTGCACACGAGAACCTTTTCCTAAACCCGATCCCTAAACTCATGTCACCTAAACATGAGTACCAAACCCGAAACCCGATCCCGAACCCGAAAATCTAAACCTATCCCCGAAACCTAATCCTAAACTCAAATCACCTAAACTAAACCTACACCTATTCCTAAATCCATTCACCTAGCCTAAACCTAGACCCAAACACGAAAACCAAACCCGAAACCCGATCCCGAACCCGAAAATCTAAACATATCCCCGAAACCTAATCCTAAACTCATGTCACCTAAACTAAACCTACACCTATTCCTAAATCCATTCACCTAGCCTAAACCTAGACCCAAACACGAAAACCAAACCCGAAACCCGATCCCGAACCCGAAAATCTAAACCTATCCCCGAAACCTAATCCTAAACTCATGTCACCTAAACTAAACCTACACCTATTCCTAAATCCATTCACCTAGCCTAAACTTAGACCCAAACACGAAAACCAAACCCGAAACCCGATCCCGAACCCGAAAATGTAAACATATCCCCGTAACCTAATCCTAAACTCATGTCACCTAAACTAAACCTACACCTATTCCTAAATCCATTCACCTAGCCTAAACCTAGACCCAAACACGAAAACCAAACCCGAAACCCGATCCCGAACCCAAAAATCTAAACCTATCCCCGAAACCTAATCCTAAACTCATGTCACCTAAACTAAACCTACACCTATTCCTAAATTCATTCACCTAAACTAAACCTAGACCCAAGCTCGAAAACGAAACCCGAAACCCGATCCCGAACCCAAAAATCTAAACCTATCCCCGAAACCTAATCCTAAACTCAAATCACCTAAACTAAACCTACACCTATTCCTAAATCCATTCACCTAGCCTAAACCTAGACCCAAACACGAAAACCAAACCCGAAACCCGATCCCGAACCCGAAAATCTAAACCTATCCCCGAAACCTAATCCTAAACTCAAATCACCTAAACTAAACCTACACCTATTCCTAAATCCATTCACCTAGCCTAAACCTAGACCCAAACAGGAAAACCAAACCCGAAACCCGATCCCGAACCCGAAAATCTAAACATATCCCCGAAACCTAATCCTAAACTCATGTCACCTAAACTAAACCTACACCTATTCCTAAATCCATTCACCTAGCCTAAACCTAGACCCAAACACGAAAACCAAACCTGAAACCCGATCCCGAACCCGAAAATCTAAACCTATCCCCGAAACCTAATCCTAAACTCATGTCACCTAAACTAAACCTACACCTATTCCTAAATCCATTCACCTAGCCTAAACCTAGACCCAAACACGAAAACCAAACCCGAAACCCGATCCCGAACCCGAAAATCTAAACATATCCCCGAAACCTAATCCTAAACTCATGTCACCTAAACTAAACCTACACCTATTCCTAAATCCATTCACCTAGCCTAAACCTAGACCCAAACACGAAAACCAAACCCGAAACCCGATCCCGAACCCAAAAATCTAAACCTATCCCCGAAACCTAATCCTAAACTCATGTCACCTAAACTAAACTTACACCTATTCCTAAATTCATTCACCTAAACTAAACCTAGACCCAAACTCGAAAACGAAACCCGAAACCCGATCCCGAACCCGAAAATCTAAACCTATCCCCGAAACCTAATCCTAAACTCAAATCACCTAAACTAAACCTACACCTATTCCTAAATCCATTCACCTAGCCTAAACCTAGACCCAAACACGAAAACCAAACCCGAAACCCGATCCCGAACCCGAAAATCTAAAGTTTAGTAAATTGAAATTTTCTTTTGTGAAAGTTCATTTATGGTTAAGTCCTATTGTTAATAAGTTTATTCCCTTAATTTATTATTTACGAAACTGCAGGATAAATTTGACTTCGATTTGAATGTTCCCTACATTTCTCATGCCGTCGACGACATGATTAGGGAGCGGTTCAAGGAGTACCGCGGAGAGTTGCACCAGCGGTACAAGCGGTGCAGGACACACGATGAGGCCGTACAGTCCGCACCGCCACACGTTAGTACAGACGACTGGCGGATACTCTGCGAGAGATTTTCGTCGGAGGCTTTTCAGGTAATATTTACATGTACGATATCTTACGGTAACAATTAAATTCGCAATTAATTTCGCAATTAATAGAAATGTATTTTGTATAATGTGTTCAGAAGAGGAGCAGAATAAATTCTGCGAACAGGAAAAAGTTACAAGTGAACCACGTAGCTGGTTCAAAGTCATTTGTACGACATCGTTACGACATGGTAAGAAATTATTGATGATTATTAAGTTAATATATTATTTTGATTGGCATTTATTATAAGTCTTTTTTCCTTTCGATTGCGCAGCGGGATTCCGTCACCGGCCAGGAGCCTGGACCAGTAGACCTCTACAGAGGGACTCACTGTCGGCAGGCGACGGGATCTTGGGTTCATCCTAGAGCCAGTGAGCATTGGGTAAAAATCTTTACTTTGTTAAATTTAATTGCGCATTGATTGATAATAATGTCATTCATGTCATTTTTTATGAAATTTCATATCTTTTCATTACAGGCGGCGATGGACACCATACGCAGTCAGCCCACTCCCGATGGTAGTCAGCGGAGTGAGCCAGAAATCCTAAGCGAGGTGCTTGGCACCCGTTCTGGATATGTGCGTGGGCTTGGCCATGGTGCTAAGCTCATGGCACAAACTAGAGCTGGCTCCAGCCGATCCGTAGCTGGTGAGAGCGCTCAACGCCGAGCTGACATCGCAGAGAGAGAGGTTCAGCAGCTACGGGTCGTCGTCGATGGGATTCGGGAGCAGCTGGAGAGGCAGAGGGAGGAGGAGGAGAGGCGATGGGAGGAGCAGGAGAGGAGGATCGAGGAGTTGCGGCAGGAGCATGAGCGACGGATGCAGGAGATGTTTCAGGCTCTCGCTTCACGCCTTGGCGCCGATGCCCCGCCACCTCCCCCACCTCCGCCTTCATCTTCCTGATTATTTTTTTAATATACGACTTTTAACTTGTATATATTTGTGTGTGGATGAATATTGTTTGTTTGTGGATGTGGAATGGATTATTTGTGTATGGATGATGTACTTTTTGTTTGTTTGTATGTTTGTGGATGTGAGTAGGATTCAAAATGTATAGGTTTTTTTACAGGTGTATATCAGGAATTTTCCTGAATTTTTGAAAACAAATAAAACCGAGACAGGAAAAACTTTTACCGACGAAATATTTCGTTGGTAAAAGAAAGGAAAATCTTTTTACCGACGAAATATTTCGTCGGTAAAAAGTTCTTAGGTGCTTTTACCGATGAATTATTCCGTCGGTAAAAGTTTTATCATGCTTTTACCTACGCATTATTTCGTCGGTAAAAAGTTTTTTGTTTCTTTTACCGACGAAATATTTCGTCGGTAAAAGTTTTAACGTGTTTTTACCTACGCATTATTTCGTCGGTAAAAGTTTTTTCACCGACGTATCATTTTCAATGCCGACAAAATTCATATGTTTGGCCGACGAATAATTTCGTCGGTAATGGTTCAATTATTACCTACGAAAAAATTATTTCGTCGGTAAAAACCTTTACCGACGGCCTTTCTGCGACGATGTTAGCCGCGAAAAATTTCGTCGGGAAAAACATTTCCCGATGAAACTTTACTGATTACCGACGAAATCATTCGTCGGTAAAAATGAAATTTTTTGTAGTGATTCTTGAGCGAGTCAGGAGCATGAAGTTACATGCAGGCTTGTCTAAGACGTTTTCGATAGATGCTGTGAATACAGCCGTATATCTCATCAATAGAAGTCCCTCAGCACCATTGGATCGTGAGTTACCGGAAGAAACGTGGACCAGGAAAGAAGTGAACCTTACATATCTCAAAGTGCTCGGTTGCACTTCATATGTTCACATTGATGCAGAGAACAAAAACAAGCTGGATGCAAAGTCCAGGAGGTGCACGTTTATAGGCTATGGGCAGCATGATTTTGGCTACTGATTTTGGGATACAGAGAACCGGAAAATCATCAGAAGTAAGGATGTAATCTTTAATAAAAAAAAGTGATGCATAAGGACAGTTTGTAGCAAAAATAGAGTAAGGTCGATGAGAAAGAATTCGTAGAGTTGGAAGAGTTACAGGACATAGGTGTTACAGTGCCACATGATGAGCATGCACATGAGTATGATGAGGCAGAGCCGCAGATACCGGTTGTGATGAGGTCTACTCGGGAGAAGAGACCTAATGTCCAATACTCACCTTCCTTACATTATCTGCTGCTGACAGATAATGGTGAACCAGAGTGTTTTGAAGAGGCATTACAGTCAGATACATGGGTTAAGTGGGAGCAGGCTTTGGATGATGAGATAGACTCTCTTGAGTCCAATCATACGTGGGAGTGCGTCACTCTACCTAAGAGTAAGAAATCTCTTTATAACAAGTGGGTTTACAGATTGAAAGAGGAGCACGATGGTTCGAAGCGATACAAGGCCAAATTGGTTGTGAAAGGGTTCCAACAAAAGATAGGTATCAATTTCACCGAAATATTTTCACCAATGGTGAAGATGTCAACGATCCGCATGGTCTTAAGTATAGTGGCTACAGAGGATCTACATTTAGAGCTGCTAGATGTTAAGACAATCTTTCTTCATGGGAACCTTGAAGAAGAAATATATATGTATCAATCGACAGGATACATGGCACCAGGAAAGGAGAATAATGTGTGTAGACTGAAAAGGAGCCTATATGGCTTTAAGCAGGCCCCGAGGCAGTAGTACAAGAAGTTCGACAGTTTTATGTCGGGAAATTGATGCAGGGAGGACGTGGTAGGTCGATCACCATCTTCCTAACCTACTGTTTCTCAAATCCACAAGAAGAAATAAAAGGATAAAAAGAGAAAATTAATTCCGAATAATGTTTTTTTGATAATTGAATGCATCATTGAAATAAACATAATTATCTTCCTTTAAATAATAAACTAAACTCTAAATTTGTACTTAACACTAACTTACAAAGGAAGAAAAGAATCCTAATACAATTAGAAAAGAAACTGAAAAATCTGCGCAAACTGTATAACGTCAGCGCCGTCTTACTTCCGCTGATACGAACAATCCACATATCTGATTGCTACGAACTTTGTGGTTTTTTTTTGACATCGACGTACTCTTCAAGATGGTCGGCTCAGATTATCCATATCAGTAGTAGTGGGCCACCTGGACCATCTCCAGATTTAGTGGGCGGAATTTGGAACTTTCTCGACAGTTTGTACCATTTTGGACGCCATGGTCAATCCGTAACTCGGATCGACGTGAAACTTGTTGGGTTTTCTCGGCGTTGAGCAGCTCTACGAAATGGATGGAACGGATCATCATAAATGATCAAGATGGGCCAAAATCCAAAAATGGGAATAACAATTTCCTGTTTTGGTTGAAACTCCAAAATCAAAATTCCTTGGTTTTCTCTTATTTTTCTTCCTGTCCATCTCCCGTAGGAAGGTGCGTGATCCATGCCCTTGATCATGTGGTTCTTCCCCTACATCAGAAATGGGTTTAGGAGATGTCATGCAGATCACTGTTGCTACTTGAAGAAGTTTGATACGTCGTACATCATCCTTATTCTGTATGTTGACGATATGCTTATAGCCAGATCAAACATGAAGGATATCTCAAATCTCAAATGACAGTTGTTTAGAGAATTATCCATGAAGGATTTAGGAGCTGCAAACCAAATCCTAGGCATAATGATAAAGCGTGATAGAAAAAACAAGAAACTAGTTTTGTCACAGGTAGAGTACATAACCAAGGTACTTGATCGATTCAGTATTGGAGGTGCTAAGCTGGTTAGCACTCCATTAGCCAATCACTTCAAGCGCTCTAAGGAGTAAGGTGCGAAGACGTAGGAAGAACGTGACTACATAGCTCAAGTCCCTTACGTGTCAGCTATATGGAGCCTCATGTATACTATAGTTAGCATGAGGCCAGATATTCCTTAAGCAGTGGGAGTTGTTAGTAGGTTTATGAATAACCCTGAGAAGGAACATTGGGAAGCTGTGAAGTGAATCCTCAGATACCTGGTGCTACAAGGCTACGTCGATTCAAATTTGACAGGAGATATTGATAGCAGAAGGAGCACTATAGGGTATGTCTTTACTCTGGGTAATGCGGTAATCAGTCGGGTCTTTCAGTTGCAGAAGATAGTATCCATCAGTACAATGAAAGTAGAGTATGTTGCAACTATAGAAGCGTGTAAGGAGATAGTGTGGATGCAAGGTTTTATGAAAGAGTTGGGGAAGAAGCAAGCAGATTGTAAGCTGTACAGTGACAGTCAGAGTGCAATACACTTGACCAAGAATTTAGCTTTTCATTCAATGACTAAGTATATTGACATCAGATATCACTTGATACGTTTGTTACTGAAAGATGGATCGATTGCTTTGGAGAAGATCCATACAAGTGAGAACCCTGCAGATATGTTGACTAAAACGGTCACATGGGAGAAGCTGAAACTTTATTCAACTTTGATTGGTCTTTAGGCTTGAAGATGAGGAGGTGGTGTACTCCGGATGCAGAAGACGAAGGATATATGGTGATGTGTCTCCAAGTGGGAGATTGTTGATGTGTAGAGCCAGCACACCAATGCCAGCCAGAAGGTGGTCGGGCGCCCGACCTGATGCCCAGGGCAGGCGCCCGACCATGTTTGGTTGGACGCCTGAAAATCAGTTGTTTTTATGCTAATCTCGCTGGAGATATTTTGGATTGGGCGGGCGCCCGACCAGGCCTGACAGGGCACCCGGCCGGACACGAACAAATTTGTGGGGTTTCCTATTTTGAGTCCTATTTTCGGGTTATGCTATATAAAGGGGTGTAATTCGAGATTAGGATATGTCATTAGGGTTTACATATGTTCAAGGTGAGAAAGAGGGAAGAAGTTAGCAAAAAGGGCTATTTCTGTGCATGGGAGCATGGAGAAGGTGAGTATATTTCTTGTAACTTTGTCTTCTTCACAGTGGAACTTTGCACCCGTGGTTTTTTACCCATGCTGGGATTTTTCACGTAAATTCTGTCTTGTGGTTTGTTGGTTTATTTCAATTCCGCTTCTAGTTGTTATTTCTTATTGTTTATCGTTTGTGGGTGAGACCGGAGATTGGATCTCGGTTCACCAGCGTTGTTGGTGTGCTGCGCAACAAAGACTCCCAAATATAGGAGTAAATTTTTTTTAAAAATAAAAATTGGCCATTAATAGCCGATTTGCTATATTGTTTTCTTTATCTCGCAAGATGCAGGCTCCACCTGACAGAACTTTATGCATGACATAGACGTTATCCCAATTTGTCTTCCATTTACCTCCTACTCGGTCCTTTGCTCCAATTGGCAAAATGACTTTCTAGACTAAGTCTCCTTCAGCAAAAGCCTTGCCTTTTACTTTTCAATTATTATCTTTGGCTACTCTTGCTTTATGCCGCTGCAACGAGTCTAAATCCTTAACCAAACATTATCTAGGTCCTCCAATTCGGTAAGCATAGCTTCTGTAAAATCATGTGGAGTCAAACTACTCTGTTATGCTACCCGTAATGATGGAATTGTCATCTCTATGGGTAATACTACATCATGTCTGTAAGTCAAAGCAAACAAAGTCACATTTGTTCCGATCTTTGGAGAATTTCTATGCCCAAAGTGCCTTTGATAACTTTAAATGCCAAACTCTTGGATTATTGGTAATAGTCGTTCTGATGATATTCTTTAGTATTTTATTCATGGCCTCAACCTGGCCATTTGCTTTTGCATAATATGACGAAGAATTCAACAATTTAATGTGATATTCTTTTTCAAAATTCTTTACTTGGATTGCATTAAAAGCTGAACCATGGTCTACAGTAATCGATTTAGGAATTCCAAACTGATGGATGATATGATCTTGAATAAACTCGATTACATCGGCGTGTTTGACTTCTTTCATTGGCTTCGCCTCCACCCATTTGGTAAAATAATCAGTGCGAAAATGATATAATGGTGTCCTTTAGATGAAGGAGGTTTAATCATGCCGATCAAATCCATTGCCCATCCTCGAAAGGGCCATGGCTTAATGATTAGATGAAGCTCCTTGATCGGGATTCTTGTATCGGACTATGCTGCTGGCAAGGTCTACATCCTTGAGCATACTTGATGCACCATTTTGTAATCTATGGCCAGTAATACTCATATCGTTGAATTAATGATTACATCTTCCTTCCAGCCTGATGAGCTCTGCATATGCCTTCATGAGCTTCCCCCATCACTCTTAAGGGCTTCTAACATAGCTAAACAAGGCCATGAATTTACCTATTGAGAATTGCTACCAGCTGCCATGCTGGCATTTTTGGAGGCGTGAAGATGGTTGCCAGCTGCCTTATATATGCATGTGGGTTTAAGCAAACCTCTCAAAAAAATCCTACCACAACTCACAACTATTGTGAAATCAAACAATCAAAAATAAAAAATTTCATATGAAGGGGGCAAAAGCAGAACCAATGGGGGCAATATACAATGCTCAACAAGAACTAGTGGCATTTCAATTCAGGCTAGCATTCCAGCATTCGCATAAAAGAACTTACAAAAAGGAAACAATAGATTTCATAACAACGGATTTGGGGGTCTGTCTTTTTTCATGGTCTGTTAGATCATTTAAAACCAGTTAGAAATGAAACTAGAAATAAAAACCCTAACTAAAGAAAACGAAAAATAAAAAAAAGCTATGAATCAGAAACCCATTCAGAAAAAAAGAGGAATTGTAAATTAATAAAGCACCCAGTACAAAAGAAGCTAGAAATCCCAATCAATAATTCAGAAACCCTACAAAATCACTCTGTAGAAAAATCAAACTCCCAATCAGAGAAGAAGGTAGAACTATAATAAGCAAAAACCCAACTAGAAGAAAAAAAGGCCAGAACCAAAAACCTAGTCAGAAGAAATTAGAGATAAAAAAATCTAATTAGAAAAGAAATTAGTATTTCTAGTAGAAATTACAAACCTAGCTAGAAAAAAATAAAATCAAACCCCCGAAATCAATTGAAAAGAAGCTAGAAATAAAAAAATCAACGAGAAATCAAAACCCAATTAGAAAAAAAAAAGAAACTAGAAATCAAAACCCACATCCTAGACCTGATGAAAACCGAGCAAGGATCTCGTTGCTCTCTCTCTACAGATCGGGGCGAGCGAAAAGATGCTCTCAGAGGCAGGCAGGGGCGAGTGAGATGAGAGGATTAGGGCTTCTAGAGTTTCAAAAGGGGGGGGGGGGGGGAGTGAGAGAGAGAGAGAGAGAGAGAGAGAGAGAGAGAGAGAGAGAGAGAGAGATTAAGGTCCCTTTACAAATGGGCGCTGGAGACGCTGTCACTCGGGGAACCTGAGCACGTAAAGCATAAGGGATGATTTCAAAGCTCTGTGGGCCCCACCATGATGTATGTGTTTTATCCACACCGGCCATCCATTTTTACATCTGATATTAAGGCATGAGCCCAAACCTGACACATATCCAAATATCAGGTGGACCACACCACAGGAAAATAGTGGGATTTTCTGTTAAAAACTTTTTGGGGCCACAGGTGTTTGATATCAAGCTAATATTTGTTTTTGCCCTTCATCTCGGTCTATATGACCTTATCAACAAGTTGGATGGCAAATAAATATTACAGCGGGCCCTAGTAAGATTTTAAAGGTGGACGTTCAATCCCAGTTATTTTCCTGTGGTGTGGTCCACCTGAGATTTAGATCAGTCTCATTTTTTGGGCACATGTCTTAAAATCATATGGAAAATGGATGAACGGAGTGGATAAAACACATACAACATGGTGGGGCCCATGGAGCTTTGAAACCATCACATGAGCAAGTCCACCGTTACATGGGTCACTATAGCCTGTTACATGGGATTACCCCGAGAACAGATTAGTGGGTGTTACCCTTATCGTATGGCCCACATGGATGATACTTTGTACATCCATTCCGTCCATCCATTTCTAAGTCCCATTTTAGGATGAGGTTCCAAAAATTATGCAGATCCAAATCTCAAGTGGACCATACCACTAGAAACAGTTTGGTTGAGTGCCCCACCATTAAAATTTCCAAAGAGCCCATTGTAAGGTTTTGGTAGTGTTTATTTGCAATCCAAGCTCTTTATAATGTCAATAAATTCTTTATGTATGTCAGATTGATCTAAAACTTTTGTGGCCCATAAAATATTTTTAATGGTTATTGATCATTGTTTCTAGTGGTATGGTCCACCAAAGATTTAGATCTTCTTAGGGTTTTGGACTACATCGTAAAATGATATGAAAAAACAGATAGACGGCTTCGATATATAAAAAAATATACATCAATATGGTCCCCACACGGTTAGGGTAACACCCACTAAGCTGTTCTAGGGTAACACCTAATTGGCACCCAAAATAAAAGAGCGGGAATGATGGCGGTGATAAAAATAAGAAAATTTTGAGATGATATAGCGACGGTCTAAAGCCGTTGGGGAAAAAGGCGGGGCAGTCGGGAAGTCTTTTTCTGGTAGTGTTTCCCCGACGGCCTATATAGATTCACCGACGGTTTTCAACCGTCGGAAATTCCGACGGCTATAAGCCGTCGGAGAAAAAAGGCAGGGCCGTCGGGAAAAGTCATTTTTTTGGTAGTGAATTATATATAGCAAACCATCATAAGATTTTCGGAACAATTCGTCATTGATTAGCACATAATTTCAGGTTGTCTGCTTTATTTTACGATCAACTTTCGAGTTGAAGTTGTTCAAATAATTCTTTATCGGCAACTACCAATCGTCTAAAGATACGTTTAAATTAAGAATCCTTGAAACCGGCTTTCGTTTGTTGATTGATGGCAATGACATTCTTTGGACTGAAACAAATTGTTTCTCTACCCCTTTGGGTAGTTTCAATCCTGAAGGCAATTAAGCAATGACATTTGCATTGCCGTTATTTTCTCTAGGCACATATGTCAATGTGTAATCTTTAAAACTTCCAAGGATTTTCCATGCCATGCCAACATACGGAATCAATTTTCATTAGTACACTTGTAGATTCCACTAATTTGGTTAATTACCAGTAAGGCATCACCACATATTTCTACCTGCTAGGCATTAAACTCCCGAAGAAGTCCAAACCTAAGATCAAAGCTTCATATTCCTCTTGATTGTTTGTTCACTCAAACTCCAATTGGAATGCCATCTCTTGGATTTCACGGGTAGGAGCTTTGATTATTATTCTGGCTCCTACTGACCGATCTACTTTTGAGCCATCAAACCATAACTTCCAAGTAGGTAGGGTAACATGGCAAATTTGAAGGATATCTTGGGATTCTTGATCGACATCTTTAGCTAGGCGATTAGCCAAGAAATCGGCTATGACCTGCCCCTTTACGACCTTTTGGGCACATAATTAAAACTGAATTTCGACAATTCTATCATCCATCTGCCAATTCAGCCTCGCAGAGCAGGCTGAGTCAACATGTATTTTATTAAATTTGTAGAAGCTATTACATGCACCGTATTAAATATGAATGGCATAACTTCATGGCTGAGAAATACAATGATAAACACAAATTTTCAAAAGGTGAATATCTTGTCTCGGCATCATTAAGCCGTCTGCTCAAATAATATACAGCTTTTTCCTTCTGTTCGTAATTTTCTTGGGCCAACATTACTCTAATTGACTCATCCAATGCCACGGTATATAAGCGAAGAGACCTATCTTAGCAAGGAAGAGTAAATACTGACGGCTTCGCTGACCATTTTAAGTTTGAATACGCAAGAAAGGCTTGCTGAGCCCACATGTGTACAAGGCGTTCGTTTTAACTATTTTTTGGTAGGTAAACCGTTTCTCACAAAACAACGTAATCTTACAATACAATCCTTTTCCATGCATCTCTAGGCTTGTACCGATTGAGGAAGACAAAGCTGAAAAACTAAATAAAACTCATTGTGAAATTTTATGGATGTGGAAACAAGAACCATTTACATCTCCAAAGGGGTGCCAAACTGACAAATCCCTCCATTACACAACTACTAAGCGAAGCAAACACACAACCAAAACTACAAGAAGACCAGAACACAGAAAAGAACTAACTAAACACAACCCAACACCATGTTACCTCTCATCTGAACGCAACCCAAACACAGAAGACCAGGACAGCCTCTGGATGCATACAAACTTCACTTAACCATTAGCTAGATGAGCATCTTAACCCACACCTACTTATCTTCCATTTCATGTCTAGACACAATTTGTTAATAATAACAAAGATAAGACGAACGTTGGCCCAATGATCATGCAGCATTTTCCTGATCTTTGTGAATCCCAACCCCAAGATATAAGTCGTTGATTGCATGCATTTCTTTGGCAATATCTCTCATTTGCATCCGCTTGTTCGGAGAATCTACAGAACATGCGATGCCAATTTTGACTACAGAAGCCAAGCACTCTTGCATTTTAGTTCTTGCAATGCGTCATTGTTCTCCATTGTTCAAATCTTGAACTTCTTCTAAGAATAGTCGTGGGTCTACAATCTCCATCACTCGATCAGGTAAAGCCATCTTAACAAATTGATGGAGGCTTAGACCGTCTTTGAATATGCCATCTATTGGTCTTTTTCCTGTGAACATCTCTAAAAGAAGGATACCATAACTGTAGATATCACCATGTGTAGAAGCCTTTCTCCCATTCCATACTCTGTCATTTGCACATCTCAAAATTTTGAGATATCAAGGTTTCATTCCAACAAACAAATAAAACTAGGGATTGGTTTTTGACATAAAAGAAGTGACAATAATTACAAGAATAGCAAATAATCATCATATTGACTTTAAACTTTTGAAGCATGAAGTTATCAAGGTATAATTAACAAATGAGTCTACTACAAACATAAGTCTAGCAAAAAGAAAGACTTTGCAACTCTGTGAAAAACAATTAGTACTAATGGCTCAGCCATAGCTCTTCCATGCTCAACCATTGGATGCATTTTTAGTTGAAATTTATCTTAACCAAAACTGAAAAAATTACTTAAAACAATCTTCCGCTTTCCAATCGTTCATTCTTACTGAGAGTTTCTTTCGAGTTACCATTGCAACAGTAATGGAAGTATAACTTTTACAGGATGATTTATTTTGCGATTTTTGGGGCGCGTTTGGTAGCCATTGAAAAATGAGTTCATCTCAATTTAGTTAATCGTAACTATGCATTAGAGATCAATTATTTTGGTAGGGATTAAAAATAATCTTGATAGCCAATAATTTGTATATCTCCAATACATAATTAATACTAACCAATATGAGTTCATTTCTTATTGTGTATTTCTTATGGTAGTAACTGTAACAATGTAGCAACAACAGAAGCAATAAAAAAATGTTTGAGCTTTATATTTAACAACTGCAAAACATTTAAGAAAGAAGAAAGATAAAAGGAAAAAAAGAAAAGCATGAAATTTTTACCTGGAGGAATATAGCCAACAGATCCCTTGATACCAGTCGAGCTGGTTTGATCTTGAGAGGTATTAGTGGCAGCATTAGGAAGGAACCTTGCTAATCTGAAATCACCCACGTGGGCGCACATGTCTTCGTCCAATAGAACATTGCTTGGTTTTAGATCGTGATGAACGACTGGTGTGCTGCAATGGTGATGAAGATACTCCAATGCAGAGGCTATATCAATGGCTATATCTAGCCTCTGAATAAAGTTCAAGCTCCTTAACTCATGCTGCTCGTATATATTTGGATGTAACCACTTCTCTAGACTCCCATTAGGCATGTACTCAAACACTAGAGCTTTGAAATCATTTCCTTTAAAATCAATGCTTGAGCAAGCAGTTATGATTTTAACTAGATTCCGATGCCGGATATTTCTCAAGGCTTCACATTCAGCAAGGAAACTCCTTGAAGCTCCTCGTTGTTGAAGATTGACAACTTTCACTGCAACATGTGTTTCTTGATGCTCCAGAATTCCTTTGTATACAGAGCCATAATTTCCAACACCAATCAAACTGTCCGAAGAGAACCCACCAGTTGCTTTAAAGAGATCCGCATAAGAAATCTTTAAAAATTGGCCATCCAAGAGAGATGCTGGCAAAGGATTCTTGTTGGCCTTTCTTCTCGCCTGATAAAGAGTGGCGAGGAGAAATGATAAAAGAATCAAACCTAAAACTGCACCGGCCACTGAGAATATTACTCTTAGAGAAATCGACCATCCATGTTTCTTAGGAGCTTTCTTTGGGCACTCTGGCAGCCGTAATTGTGGGATACCTCCACAAAGCTTTTTGTTTCCAAGAACCGAAAATGCACTCTTGTTTTTGAAAACCCCTTGAGTTGGGACTTCACCATCAAGGTCATTTGAAGACAAATCCAAATATTGCAAAAATGGGAATTTCTCCAGAACTTGTGGAATATGCCCAGAGAAGTTATTATGGGAAAGATCTATCAGTAGAATACTTTCTAAGTTGTTTAGAGATGCAGGAATGGGGCCTTGAAATAAGTTATTGCTCAAATTAAGGAATTCCAGGCCCCGACAATTGCCTAATGTGCTTGGAATTTCACCCGTCAATTTGTTGTGAGAAACATCCAAATGTTGAAATTGTTTTATCTGACCAACTTCCGATGGTAAAGATCCGATCAAAGAATTCTCACCTGCATAAAGTTGAATCAGAGTAGGAATACTAAAAACTTCTTTGGGTAAGGTACCGTTCAACTTGTTTCTATCAAGGTATAATGCTTCAAGGCGACAGTTTCGAAGACTCGATGAGATACTTCCCTGCAAACGATTTTCAGATAAATAGAGTGTGGCCAATCTGGTGATGTTGCCGATGGAGGATGGGATTTTCCCTGAGAGTTTGTTTTGTAACAAATACAATCCCTCCAAATTTTGAAGCTTCCCAACACCAATAGGAATGGTACCCATGACAGAAGTCTCATCTATACCTAGCGTATTTAAGTTAAAGAGATTGCTAATATCTGTGGGGATACTTCCAGATATTGGGTTTCCTCCCAATATTAGTTCTCTTAATTGGGTAGAGAGATTGACGATAGCTGCGGGCAATGTTCCTCTCAGCTGATTGGAATGTAGATTTAATATTTCCAAACGGGTACAATTGGTCAAAGTAGTGAGGAAAATAAAGTCATCGCCTTCTTCACCTCCAAACTTATTACCAGCTAAATTTAATCCCCGAAGATCTTGTAGTCTTCCCAAATTCTCAGGCACGGGTCCAATGAAATTATTAAGAATAATACTGACATCAGAAAGTCTTGAAGCATTGGATAATGAAGCTGGTATTGGTCCAGTAAATGCATTTACTCCAAGGTAAAGACCTTTGAGATTAGGAAGGGTGAGACCTAGATTGGATGGAAGGTTGCCATGAAGTAGGTTATTTCCCACAGCGAATGCAACGATGGATGAGAGGTTGTAAATTGATGGTGGGATCAGACCGGACAGTTTATTTGAAGAGATCCGAAGATATTGTAACTTCACTAGTCGTCCTAGCTCATCTGGAATACTTCCTTCCAAACTGTTTTCATATAGATAGAGAAAAACAAGAGACGAGAGGTTCCCGAATGCTGGTGGGATGTTGCCGATGAGTTCGTTACGGCCAAGATTCAACGACACCAACTTTGACAAAGAGCTAAGCTCGATCGGAATTCTTCCTTGCAACCCATTATAACTCAGATCAAGATCCTGAAGACGGATGAGTTGGCTGATTTCACGTGGGATTACACCATGGAAGCTGTTGCTCGAGAGGTTGATACGCCTGAGGAAGGTGAGGTTTGCTACACGAGGTGATATGGGCCCGACCAATCTATGGGAGCCAAGATTCAAGGCGGTGACCCTTTGAGGATGCCGGCGACTGCATGTGACTCCTTCCCATTTGCAGAAATTGACGGAATTATTCCACGAGCTGAATACCCCGAAGGGATCATTGGATATGAGATCCTTGAATGCGATCAAGGCAACTCGATCCGTCTTGTTTCCTAAGACAGGGGAACCGATTCCCATGAAAAGGAAAAGGAAGGAAACGAGGAGTAATGACCAAAATGCCCTTGGACATAGAAATACAAGCTCCATTCTCCTCATCAATGGGAGGACTGGAAAAAACAAGAAACCAGAAAAACACAATAGTAGCATCTGATGGGGGCTTTGCGTTCTCACCTTCGTATATTTATGATTCCGGAGTGTGGATCCTCTGTTTCAAGGGCACAGGAATTTCCTGTGCCAATGAATTTCATTAGCCACGTAATTTGTGGACGCGGATTGCGTCCGACCCCTGGTCGGACCTAACTGTGCGAGATCCCACCGTGATGTATCTGTTTATCCACTCCGTGCACCCATTTTCTGAGATCATTCTTAGGGATGGGCCCAAAATTGAGGCATATCCAACGGTGTTATGGACCACACCAGATACGACTCTTCATTTAATGCAACCAAGCTTAATATTTGGTGAGGTCGACTAGGATCTGGCTCATTGATGGTATCATACATTAACATAAAGGGATGGACCGCTTGGATAAACCGATACATGACAGTGGGCTTCCACAAGTCGGACGCATTCCGCGTTGCGCTCACGTTGGCACAGCAACTAAGAAAGAAGAGAAATTTTAACAAAAAAAAAACTTTTTAATTCGCATGTAATTTTACATTCCGGTGCCTTATCAAAAAGGCTTAACTCGCTACCTTCTATTATAAGCCAATGGGTCAGTGCTTAGGTGGGCTCAACCATGATGTTTATGTAAAGTCAACTCCCACTCACTAGTGTGTCACTCTATGATAAGTCAAGGTCTCAAAAACCAGTTCCATTTAGATTAAGGTAGACCATATGGTTGGAAACAATGTACAAGGCAATGCTCACCTTCTAAAGTATCTCAATTTTTTTGGCCCAAGTAATTGTTGTGTGGGTATGATTTTTGCCTCGGAGGCCTAAAAGTTTTTGTGAAATGTAATGGTGGGAGTAGATTTCATATAAAGTATCACAGTCGGTCCTGTAAAAATTAAAGGTGGATGTCTCTCTCAAAAATTAAAGGTGGATGTCTCTCTCAATTGTTTTCTTTAGTGTGGCCCATTTTAATCAATGAAGTGGATCTTACATAAACATCACAGTGGACCCCATCAAAATCAGGAGCAACTTGCATTGGGATCCCATTTCTTATCTAATAAAACTACTCTGTATAGAACGGGACTTAGCTCTGCCCCTGCATCCAGTGATGGGTTGGGACCCTGATTGTGGCCCCACCTTATGTGTCTATTCATTTTGCCAGGTCATTTTAGGGCATGGCCCAAAAATAACAAACCTCAGGCGGACTACACCACAAGAAACAGTGGATATTGACCATTAATTTTTTTTAAGGACCATAATAGTTTTGGATCAAGCTTATATTTGTGTTTTTCCTTCATCCAGGTCCTATGTGACCTTATCAACAGGTTGGATGGCATTTAAACATTATGGTGGACCTTAGAAAGTTTTTAATTGTGGGTGTTCAATGACCACTGTTACTTATGGTGTGGTCCCTTAAGATTTGGATATGCTTGATTTTAGGGCATGAGCCCTAAAATGAGATGGAAGAATGGATAGACAACATAGATACAAAATGCATAAATCAAGATGGGCCACATGGTCAGGCCCCACCCATTTGCGTCCTCTATACAATAGGAGAGACAAAACTTGATTTTTTGGCAGGCCCACCATAATGTGCATGCGAAATGCTCTTTGACCATTAGATGCATAATTCTAATTTGGCCAGAGGATGACTAGTGACTCATGTTGACCACACCAAAGAAAACGTTTGGAAGAGAGACATTCACCCTTGATATTTATTGGACCCACTATGATGATTATATGAAATCCACTCAAACCATTAAATAAAAACTATGGACACTGGATCGCACTCGCTTGTGCGGGCCAACCTTGTTTTCGGCTTGGTATGATTTTGTCTGTTTGTTTGTCGTAGGGTGCATCATTGCAATGATTGGCTTTCTTGGTTTTGCTTCCCTTGGTTATGCAAAACCTTTTCAAGGTCAGTAGGATGGCGTTATCAAATTTGATATATTTGACGGAGTCGCCACTGGCTGAAAAGAGCCTCCCGAATCTACGGTCGGCCAGAACCCATGAAAATGCCTTAGTAACGAGGGTATTCCAAAGAACCCCTAGTCTTTAGATAACTTTAAGTTTGGTAAGCATGGTCTGTGCCGTAGATTTCGAGTAAGGGCCGTGGTTACGATAGGGGAAATTGATGCTTTGGATGAAGACGTTTCTACATGAACTAAACCTAAAGCAAGACAAGCAAGTGATCTATTGTGGTAGCCAGAGTATGATACACTTGAGCAAGTATCTAAGTATGCATTCCAAGTCGAAGCACATAGAAGTCCAGTATCACGAGATACAGGATACAATGGAGAAAAATGTGCTACAACTTGAGAAGTCCCTACTGATAACAATGGGTCACACATGATGACCAAGACTTTAACCAAGGGCAAGTTTGAGGCTTGTATAAGCCTGACAAGCTTGAAGGTAGTGGAGACCTCCTCCTGAGTTGGAAGTGGAAGATTTGATAGGGTTTTCTTTCTCAAGAGAGAGGAGAAATTTACAGTTCGGGGGTCATCAGTCAATCGACTTCCATTTGATCAATCAACGGAAACTCACTCAAATTTATCCATTGCTTGCTGGACTATTTTGGACAGTGTCGAGCGACAGAAACTCGGTGTTTTTCTTCTGAGATTCTTTGGACATATATTGGCCATGTTCTGGCGACTGAACACTCAGGTCGATCGACCGACTGTCACATAACTATTTTACACAGTTTGCACGTTTTGTTTCTAATTTTAGCTTAAGTGCTATATAAGCATTATTATAGCATAATTAAGATTAACACATGTTCTAGAGAAAAAGAGAGAAAAAGAAGAGTTTGAGAGAGAGAGAGAGAGAGAGAGAGAGAGAGAGAGAGAGAAGAAGAAGAAGAAGAAGAAGAAGAAGAAGAAGTCCAGGCTCGTAAAGTTAATCCATGTCACTAGTTTTGGTTCATAGCTTCTTCAAGGATAGCTTACGAGGATTTGTCAATCCTTGTTGGTGAATTCCCTTTGTTATTCATTCTTTTTTATTGTAATCCACTTAAGGGTGAAGATATTGGATCCAAGTGTTGTGATAAGCTCGTGATTATTATCTTGCATGATGAATTTGTTGACTGAACAAGATCATGTGATTTTTACCTCTATTGTTAGAAAGTTTTCTCTGTAAAAACCGTTGTGTCATATGTGGTGATTGTGTTTGTTTATCTTAGATATTAGAGTAAGTTTCATGCAACTCTAATATTTCTGAGTTGGGGATTGTGAAATCCATTGGTTTGTGCATCCTTCCCAAACATAGTCATCATAGTGGGCTCAACTCTTTTTGAATCGTCCCTCTACTACTACGCTCTATGCTTGCTAACCACATAGTCGAAGGAAGGTTCAGCATACTAACTACTTAGTTACAGATAAAATTGTTAGAAGGCTTTTGTGGGTGAAATATGACCAGTAAGTCCAACAATAATCACATTTTTCAGTTTCTAGATGGCACTTACTTCATTTAAGAGTCTTCTAATATCTTTTGAATAATTAAAATTTTTCCTGTAAAACTAATTGATGGCATGCACATTCCCATTTCTCAATAAGGAAGCTTTTCTTACTAAACGAATGTGCAGTGGCACATCAATTCTCAATTTAAAAAAAAAAAAGTTCGCTTTACGCTGCCAAAAGGAATGCGCACTAGTTCATTTCTCTATTAAAAAAACAAAAAGTTTTTTCTACGTTTACCAAAAAGAAAGTACACTTACCCATTTATACATTAAAATAGAAAAGCTTTCCAACTTTTATAAAAAAGAAAATGCAATGCTCACCCGTGAATCATGGCCAGTATGACATTATATTCTTTTTATGACAATCCTTTTCAATGATATGTTAATCAAAGTATAAAGCATATGAGGATGTGAGAAAGAAATGATAGAATCTTTACATTATTCTTTTATTTAGTGCCCATTTGTAAGCAGCTGAACAGATGGCTAGGATTTCTCAATAAGCGTGTCTTTTTTGAGACGTCCATGCTCCAGATACTAGCGCGATAGTTAAGCTGTTATAAACACTTCAGTAACCTTTGATTTTTTTTTTTAATTGAATGCAATCCATTGAAAAATCTATTTTCGTTGGTGTATGACCCACTACATGATGATTATTCTGATCTTGTAAGCATAAGCATTTGCTACCCTATCATTATTAAAGTTTTGTGAACAGAGGGTTTCTTTTTTTTTTTTCTTTTTTTTTTTTTATTATGTATTCGGAATTATTTTCAATTTATTGTTGTAAATATTATATATATTTTTTTAATGTAAAGTAATACAATTTTTATTGTAGACACATTTAATATTCATTTTTAATGGTGTTGTGCAATATTTTTTAGGTGGAATATGTAAAATAAAATACAGGTTTCAATCAAATATGTAAAAATAACCAAATGGATAAAAAAAAAAAAAACACCGAGACCCACAGCTCAAGTGGTATATCGAGTAAAGATAGCCTCGTTTCAACATTGAGGTCTTGGTATTGATTCCCAGAGTGGGGGTGGCTAAGTGTGTGTACTAGGGCTCTCAATGGAGCGGGTCAAATCTAAGATCCGATTCGCTCCGAATCCGTATAATGTGGATTTGGATCTTAAAATAGGTCCGATTAGTTAAATGGACCGGATTTGGATCTTAAAATAGGTCCAATTACTTAAATGGACCGGATATGGATTCACAGGAACATATCCGAGTTTGATCCGAATCCAATTAAGATCCGACTCATTGTCACCTTACTGTATATGTTATATTCATGATAGCCATCCGTTTTACAAATTATTTTAGGCCATGTCGACCATACCATAGTAAATAGTGGGATTTGCATCATTTTTCTACTAAATTAAATATATTATATTATATATTTTATATCATATATTTTTTTAAATTTGTAAAGGTATATTTTATATCATATATTTTTTTTAGATTTGTAAAGGGGGTGGATTCGGACCTAGATCCGACCCGAATCCGATGGTTATATAGATTTTGTATAGGAAATGGATCTAATAATTTATAAACGGATCGGATATGGATATCAACTTTTAGATCTGAGTTGGATCCAAATCTGATCCGAATCCGTCTACAGATATGCAGACTTGGAGTTGGATCCAATTGGATCCAATCCAGATCCGACCCATTGAGAGCCCTAGTGTGTACTAACCCAAAAAGAAAAATAAATAAATAAATGGATAAAACAAATGTTTGTTTCTTACCTGTAGCTAATAACCATTATTAGTGGTTAACATTTTGACCTATGATTGTTTGTAGGTTTTACCAATGTTTTCTGTGGCATATACTAGCAATTGCATGCCTTTTTACTGGTGATTGGCTTAGTGGGAGCCTTTTATCGATGGTTTCATAAGTCTTTATCGGCACTTTTGTTGGGATTCGTGGAAGCAACATAGAGTAGAATCAAACAAAGTACTCCAATCACAGAAGCAAATTCAAACAGCGAACACATCAAATTTATGTGGAAAAGCCCTTGCGAGAAAAAACCATGGTACGTAGCGATAATCGACTATAAAAAATGAAGTTATAAGAGATGAAACCTTATCTGACCAAAGCCTGAGAGAAAGCCCTAGCTTTTCCTCTCTCCAAAACCCTCTCTCCAAAACCCTCTCAACCCTCTAGAACATCTTGTGTTAACCCTAATCTCAATTACACCCGCTTATATAGCATACAAATGAAATTAGAAACAACTTACACAAAATCGCGTAAAACTACTCGAACTATTGGTCGCCCGGTCGATCGATCGAGTGACATCGATTGGTCGCTCGGTCGCTTGACCAGATGAGTTCAATTGACCAAACTTGCCAAAAATAGTCCATGGAGTTAAGAGAGAAATTCCAATGAGTTTCAATCAACCGCGCCCAAGTTGTCGATCGACTAAACTCCTCCAAAAGTGTCCCAAGACTAACTGTCTCAGTCATGGCATTTTCGATCAATTGACCACATCGGTTGGTTGACCGATGACCCCAAAATCAAAATATTTAAGGCTCCTTTAAACAACTTTACTAATCTTTACAGCACTTCATCAAGTCTATTGTTGGGGTCCCAAATAGTAGGGACTCTTAAAAAGAGCAAAATAACCACATACCTCTGAAGAAATCATGCAGAAACGCCTTCCGGTGCACGCAAAACAGAAATATGTAGGATTTCCTGACTTGGCCAAGTTCTCTAGTGGGCCCCACCGATCATCATGTTCGGAACAACCCGGAAGTGAACCCGCAACTTCATTACTACTTAGGGTGAACAGTGCCAGTGTTTGCGCGATGAAACGGGCCCCATAAACCCTCCAAAAGTCAAAACCCAATCAGTGGAGCCCACATTTACGTGTCCACGCACCTTGAAAATTCGGATACCCCACGCACCCAATGCACCCTTAAAAGCAGCACATTGTTCTTTCATTTACGGAGGCTTGTAGACACCCCATGCACCTTGAAAATGAGTCAACGCACCTTTAAAATCCAAAGATTGTCAAAATATCGAATTTCAGGTGCGTGAAGCCCCATGCACCCGTCAATTAAGCCCTACGCACCCGAAAGATCCAGTATGTTTTCGGGCATTTGCACATCAATAAACAGGTGCGTTGGGGACATTTGACAGATGCGTGGCACGTGGCGCTCTCCCATTGGCCAACTTCACCTATAAATACCCCCTTCATCCCGTTCATTAGAGAGATTCAAGAAAGAGAGAGAGAGCTGCCGCTGCTGGATACCCAAAAATCCTTGCCGGAATCCTCGCCGGAACACCTTTCCGACCATTGGAATTCCCTTTCCGATCACAGATACACCACTACAGGTCTGAATCCCATAAATTTTGTCACGCACCCGTAAAAGGACCCCACGCATCCAAAAGTACCCCACGCGTCCATCAATTCGGTCCCACGCGTCCGTAAATTCAGCAAAAATCAGATTTTGTAAAATTGGACCCACGCATCCTGAATATAGACCCACGCACCCCTAAATTCATCATGAAATTGACATTTAATTGATAGGTGCGTGGACCCCCACGCACCCGTAAATTAAGTCCCACGCACCCAAAAAATCAGCCAATTGCAGAACGTGTTTGTAGGTGCACCGGGCTCAATTTTAAGTGTTTTCAAGGTCCGTTTGAGCCTATCTTGGGTATTTCAAGCATTCCGGACGCAATGGAACAGTCGAACGAACGTTTCGAGGACCCTAAAATGAGTAGAGATGAGCGTCTTCGAGGCTTGACCCGATTCGACACAATGAACGAAGTGACTTCCCGGAAAGGAGCTGCCAACATCCAGAGCTATGTAAATATGCTGTCGTTTATATTTACTGAAAAGGCATGATCCGATTTGTGTCAAAAGCTAGACAAGCAGGGCCATGGTTACCACGATAAACCATGCTAAAGAGTTTCGATTCTCTACAAATCAATTACTCTCGACTGCCACAACACGACGGTCGATGCCCTACCCATCTAAACGGTATTCGCCGGTTGGGCTGCGCAGGTACACACAATTGCAGAATGGACTTCCCGAGGTCACCTGTCCCTATATTGACAGGCGCAGGCCCAGAGTCGTCCATCTCAGTAATAAACCCTGACAGTCTCAGCCCGGGTCTCCGGCCAAAATATGGGACATAGACATCTAACTAATACAAAGGTGGTTCAGTACTTAGCAAAACAAATACAGGTCTCTACGACCACAAGCTCTAAAACCATAGTCCCTCCCTGCTGACTAGTCTTTTGCCTTCTAATCAAGGGTCATTCGATATAATTAAGGGCTCGTGCCAGATCACGGCCTGGAATGTAAAAGATCTCAGAATCTCTGGAATAAAATTCGCCTTGCGATATCTCTTCGTGTGTATCTTTTGTGAATGCTTGTGATTGCCTATGAATGTTCCTATTACCTAGAACCCCAAAGCAACAATACACAATAAACACCGCATTTCAGAAAACTGCGTTTGGGCATTTTTCTAATTCCAACATCTATGATGATGCTTTGACAGATCGCACTTCGACGGACTTATATCAACTCTTCCAGGTCTATAGCGGTAGCTAGTAAAATCGTCGATAAAGGTTGCTGGCCATTGGTAAAGGCCTATTTTATAGCAGCAACCAACATAAATGTCAATAAAGGCTATTGCTACCAATAAAGGCTTTATCAACAACCCCTTTTAGCGGCATTTGTCTAGCCACGAGTAAAGCCTTCGCCGGCAACTTTTTTCCCTTTAAGGCCCATTTGGATAAGAAGTTACTTTGGATAAGATATTTGTACAATAAGTAACTTACCTTATGGCCAGTTTGGCATCTCTACTCTAATTCAATATGATCTTTTTCAATAAGAACTTCTCTAATAAGTCATTTTTCTTCTAACTCTTGTTTTAAATAAGCTCATTTGGTAAAATCTAAAAAAAAAAAGCTCTTATTTAAAATAAGCATGTTTGGTATATCTTTCGAATAAGAGCTTTTTTAAGGGTAGTTGATTGTCATTTTTAAAGATTACAACAACTTTATTATAAGAGCAATCCAAATGGTTGTTTTGGTGGACCGTCCATCATGTGGGGCCCAATTGTCCTTTATGTGGGGCCCCTCAATGTCCACTACCCATCACTCATCACGTTGACTCCACATTTGATGTGTCTATAGTGTGGGCCCTACCTTTGAAGTGGATTGTCTATCATGTGGGACCCACTTTTGACCTCCACAATTTATCATGTGGGGTGCACCTTCTATGTGGATCATCCATCATACGATCCACTTTGGATATGGGTCATCCATCATGAGAGACCTTGGATGTGGATCGTCCATTATGTGGGGCCCACTTGATGTGAACTGTCCATTATGAGGGGCTACACTTTTATGTGTGTCATCCATCATGTGAAGCTCACTTCGTCCATTATGTGGGCCCACCTTCAATGACCATCATCCATCATGTGGGTCCCACCTTTGACGTGGACTGCCCATCAAATGGGACCCACTTGATGTGCATGTTCTGTCATGTTGGGCTACACTTTGATGCGAGCCATCTATCATGTGGGGCTCACCTTTGATGTGAACCTTTCATTACATGGGTCCACCTTGATGTGGGGCCCACTTCAATATGAGTCGTTCATCATGAGGGACCCGTCTTTGATGTCCACCCTCCATCATGTGGGTCCAACCTTTGTTGGGGACCACTATCATGCGGGGCCCACTTGATGTGGATAGTCCATCTTGTGGGACCCACCTTTGATGTCCACCATCCATCATGTAGGTCCCACCTTGGCTGTGGACCGTCCATCATGTGGGCCCAACCTTCAATATGGGTCATTCATCATGTAGGCCCACGATTACTGTCAACCTTCCATCATGTGGTCCCACATTCAATATCCACCATCCATCACATGGGTCCTACCTTTAATGTGGACCATCCATCATGTGGGTCCTACCTTTGTTGTGGACCATCTATCATGTGGGGCCCACTTAATATGGATAGTCCATTATGTGGGACCCACCTTTAATGTCCACCATCCATCAAGTAAGTCCCACCTTTGTTATGGATCGTCCATCATATGGGGCCCAACCTTCAATATGAGCCATTCATCATGTGGGCCTACCTTTAATGTCAACCTTCCATCATGTGGTCCCACACTCGATATCCACCATCTATCATGTGGGTCCCACCTTTGATGTGGACCATCCATTAGGTAGGGCTTGCTTGATGTGGATTGTTCATCATGAGGCCATACTTTGAAGTAGGTCATCCATCATGTGGGGCTCACCTTTGATGTGACCGTGCATTATGTAGGCTCACCTTTGATATGTTCCATTCATCGTGTGGGGGATACCTTCACCATGGGTCGTTCATCATGTGGGCCTACCATGAAGAAATTGTAAATAGAAGAGAAGATGGTAAGATTGGAATTACTTAAAAAGTTTAAGGACAAACTTGCCCAAAAATTAATCTAAAATGTCTAACGCTTAAGCCAAATAAGCTCCATTTCAAAAAGTAATCCCTTCCCAACTTATTAAATCGGAGCTTATTTGCCACTTTCTAAACAAATAAGCACATTAATTAGTTTTTTTAGAAATAAGCCATTAAGCTCTTATTTGTAGAGATGCCAAACGCCCCCTTAGTTTTTACTTATTCAACCATTAAGCATATTTGGCAAGCAACGTATTGACAAAAAAATAGAAAAGAATGTTTGGTTTCCAATAATATAATTAATTATCCTTCAAGTTTATTTGGTCCCTTCACATCCACCATCTATCATGTGGGGCCAACTTTGATGTGGACCCTTCATTGTTGTGGGTCCCACCATTGTTGTGGGTCATCCATCATGCAGGGCCCACCTTGGAGTGGGCCTTTCGTCGTTATGGCCAATCTTTAATGTACACCATTCATTATGTAGGGCCCTCTAATGTTGGTCATCCCTCAAGTGGGGCCCACCATCAATGTTATTGTTTATCATGTGGGGCTCACCTTTAATATCCACCTCCCATCATGCGGAGCCCAGCTTTGATGTGGACCATATGTGGGCCCCACCTTTGATGTGGGACATCCATCGTGCAGGGCATGCCTTGGATATGGGCCATTCATCATTAGTGCCGACATTTGATGTAGACTATCCATCATATGGGGCCTACCTTGAAGTGGTTCATCCATCATATGGGGCCATCATTATTAATTGCCCATCATGTGGAGACTACCTTTGATGTGGACTGTCCATCATGTGGGCCCCATGTGGGTTGCCCATCATGTAGGGCTCGCCTTGGATTGGGTCATTCATCATTAGGGATTGACCTTTGATGTGGATCATCTATCATGTGGGGCCACCTCAATATGGGTCATCCATCATGTGGGGCCCAACTTCAATGTCCATTGTCCACCATGTGGAGCTCACCTTTGATGTGGATTGTCCATCATATAGGCCCCACCTTCGAAGTCAGTCATCCATCATACCAACCTGCTTTGGATGTGGGCTTTTTATCATTATAGGTTGACTTTTGATGTGGACCATTTATATGTGGGTCCATACTAATTCTGGGTCATCCATTATGTGGGGCCTATCTTTTATATCCATTGTCCACTGTGTTAGACCCACCTTTAATGTGGGCAGTCCACGTGGTTGGGCTTCCTTTGACATGAACCTCCTTAGGACAACATGGATCATAAGAGACAAGCAGACAAGCCACAAGTTAAAAAGTCGAAAAAAAGAAAAAGAAAAAGAATAAGAAATTGCAGATCACAATTAGTAGCTTTTGGCACAAGCGTTACTTTTACAATGATCTAGTCTTGCCCTCGTGTAACATGATAGCAAGTGTGATAAAAGCGTGCCGGCATAGGATGGGAACTTGACTAGGATGGAGGAGAGGAGTGAAAGGCACATGTGTGGTGCCACCAAAGCCTCTCATCAGGCGATCCCTACTGTTTACATTCCTAATCGTGAAGATTAGGCTGATCTGATCTATTGGATGGCCCTAGGTATAAAGTGAACGGCCGTTGTTTGATTTCTGTTGATGATCGGATGAAGATCAGGTAGATCTTTTAGACAATCCATCTATTTAATGGGAATTGCTTGATGGGCCTGTCCGATCATACACATTCGTTCACTTCACCACGTGTGAGGCTAGTGCCAAAACAAAAGTGACCTTGCTAGAGTGAATTTCCATACGCTGGTACTGAGAAATTGTACACGTTTAATTAGTTAACTCAAGTTAAGAAGGTGTGATTTTTGGGACCCTTTGCATTAAGTCATCATATAATGTAATCATATTTCCTCAAAAAATCCTGAATGCTGATTCACGGACCTGTTTTGCAGAATTGGGACCATCCCATCCATGGTTTGGGAAATGGATGGCTTTACTAGAAGTCTAACCAATGGATAGATCATCGGATCAGCTTGATTTAGACCATGTAGTTTTAATACTCTGCCTGAGTGTGATGGATGATACTTAGGCACTTATAAATTACTTATACGTGAAATACAAATTCAAACTGTGGGTCCCACTTTAGATGTATAATGAACGAATAATTACTCTTATTTGATTGCTGGACATTTAGTGGACGGTTAAAATGAAAAATCAAACGGTCCTATTTCAACAGACAAGTGTCCATGAATCAGAATTTAGGATTGTTAAACGAATCTGATTTTGGGAGTGTGACTCAGTAACAGTAAGTCCTATAATTTAGGCGGTTGAACTTGAGTTAATGGATGCCTCTTGTATAATTTCTTAGTTGCTGAATATTAAGTGTTGTATGCCTCCAGAGTATCAAATAACTCACTTGACAGAGATGGTGAGCATGTGGGCTGCGACAAAAATACCAAAACCCAAATAACCAATTCCTTCATTTAAGGGAAATACTTCAAATTTAAGAAAAAACTAACAATATAAAATAAAATCATCATGGCTGTTCATTATAATGCCTGTCTGCGTGGGACGTTCTTAAATATGAAGCCTTTTTTTTTATTTTTTTTTTAGAAAATTGTCTTTTATTTTGTAGACAAAGATTGCTATTATTTCATTAAACTTCCAATTTGTGTCCATTATCTACGAGCCATGTGGACTCCAGTTTTTGTTCCTTTTGTTGCATTTTTATAAGTTCCTTCTTTTTCTTTCCTACTTGCAGTCATGTTATGTTAATTAGTGTCCGAAATGGTCAGAGTTCCATTTTTTTTTTTTTTTTATGTAATTATGAAAATCTCTCAAAACCAATGGAAGAATCTGGGCCATCCATTTCCCACTCATGCTAGTGGAATAGATGGCTGATATGTCCAGCAATCAAGTGGGTGTAATTGTGGCACGTGTATCAGATTTCGGTGTAAATGGGCCAGTTTGAGGGATCAGCCTAGATCGAGCTCATTTACTTCTTAGGACAACTTAAATCAAAGCCCAAGCTCAAACTACGTCTTAACACCTGACCTGCTCAACCATGACAGCTATTAAGAAAAATACATGGACCCGGGCTCATGTGGGCCCAAAAGAAAAGACAATAACATATTGGGCTGGGCGTGTTTATATGACCGGTCCAAAATTAGATCAGACATTTGCCAGTTGAGCTAAAACCAAGTGCCCCTGGGTTCGTTCAGCTAGTCCCAGAAGGCCACCTGCACCCATGGTGGGCTTGGCTCGGAAGCTCGATAGTTTGCCCAGCCTATTCTAGACCATAATAGAAAAGGTACCCCAAGAAGGTTTCAACGGTGGAGCTTCCATCCCTACTGTTTCCTGTGGTGTGTCCCATTTAAATTTTGAAGCTACCACATTTTTTTTTTGTTTTACACTAGAATGAGCTGGCAAAACTGATGGATGGAGTGGATATAACACAGACATCACGGTGGGCACTACAGATCTTAGGTTTACAAGCATTCTCCATAATCCATTCTTTAGATCTTAGGGTTACAAGGATTTTCTATAATCAATTGTTTTACGGCAATCTAAACCGTCCAAATCACTAACAAAACTTTGGGTGTGGCATGTCTGAAAAACTGCACTGACAAGATAATATCAGCCACCTGATTTTTCCCTTTGAATTTGGATCACTCACCATTTTGCTTTTAACCATCAACTTGCTAGCCACTAATGGATAGATAGGGTTGCTTGATTAGTGTGGTTTTAGAAATAATCCCCATCCCCTGTTTAGTTTATCATCATCATCGTTGGTTGCAATGGCCAAAGCATATACCAATTAGTGTGGCCCATCTGCAAAGGGTCTGAGTCCAAGCCCAGCCTATCCATATTGGACCTGGGCCAGACCGAGCATCTCGTATGAATTGTCACTCCAGTAATGATGAGTCACGCCTTCAGGTAGATGTGAGGCCAATCTAGCCCCAATTAAATAGCTGGCCTAAAATAAGGCCCAATTCCAATTCACAGGCCTCAGGACCTGGTGTAAAGTGGGCTGGACTCATGCCAGGTTGGCCTAGGACAGCCCAATCCATTTACCCATCTCAGTCAGCACGTTTCTGAAGGGTCGGATGATACCCTTCACTCATCAGCTAGGGTACCAACGGCACTGGACTATGGTTCAAAAAGCTCTGGTTGGACAATCTCGGCCTTCCAATCAATGGACCTTGTCGAACTGTGGATCCCCTGATCAGTGCGATTTTCGATCTTTATCATACATTCACAAGGCATGATGGCTCACTGGATTTCACTGGCCCATGACCAACAGCGTTGCACTTCCAAAGCGGGCTAATCATGGAGAATCAGCCCATGAAATAGAGACTGAGGTAAGATTAAAATCAACACTTTTCCCACTTAATTACCGGTTCATTTGGATGTCCCCACAAATCAGCAACGGTTCTATCTTTCTCTTAAAACCAATCCACCACGTGTTTGGAATAGCTGATTGAGCACATAAACCTGGCCCAAAGGCTGGACCCGGCCAATGATGAATGGCCCTTCCCAGCCTGTTGGCAAGGGCCAAACGTATCTCAATATCCAAGGCCTTTTGAGCCCCACTAGAAATAGGGCCAAACATATGGCTAGTAGGATATACTTATAAGTATGACTATCAACTTCATATCACCTAAAGACATGACCACTTGATGGGTGGTCCGGATCCACCACTCCATCCATCAAGTGCCATGTATTGGGCACAACCATTGCTCCACTCTGATCCTTGGCTGGGAACCAGCTGCGTTATTACACATTACCCACCGGGACCGCTTAAGAGGATCGAGTCCGACCCCTTTGGAGCTAGGATCCAGGTATCATACCAATTACTGACACAATTCTTTGGTGGGTTATGAACGAGACAAGGCCTACATGTTGTTTGCAGACAATTGCAATATACAAGCCATCCATAAAGAGAAGGATACCACGATTTCCTGTCCCAAGAATCAGTTCATTACACTAAGTCAAGTGGATCACAATTAACTGAACAAATGTACCGCTGTGAGATAAAAAATAAAAGGCCAAAGATCCTTTTCTAACCCATCCATTTATTTCTATTATCATGTCACACCTACAAAGTGGACAACCTTTATCTTTCAAAAGTTGCATTAATATGGGAGGTCTTTTTTATGGATGGCTTGGATATTACACCTGTCTACGATGCTAGCGGATGGGAACACATCCATTTGTTGAATTGTACATGAAACGAGGCTAAAGGCCTTTTTCACTTGTAGTGACATTCATATTTTCGTACTACTCACCAAACCAAGCCCATGTGGGATACTTGAGCCATGCACACACTAGGACTGGTTACTCATTAGGCGTTTCATTTAATATGGACCGTTGACTAGACTGAGCCCTATTGATGCAAGATGGATGGAATGCTATGATGGATGGAATGCTATTTCCACCGGACCATTTGTACCATCTATCTCATCTTTAATTGCCCATGAATCTCAACAATCGCTTTGATCGAACTGGACAACGAGGAACATTTTATTTTTGACCATCCATTGATCAATCATGTGAGATAATTAGGCCATGCTATCAATACAGTCTTCAGTACTGGATCATGCAACCAAGTTCATTGGCCATTTTGATTTTCTACTCATTTCTTTCGTGCCATAACAAGTTTTTAGTAGGAAAATTGTTTCTTACAAAAACATAATCTTACAATACAATCCTTTTCCATGCATCTTTAGGAGATGAGGAATACAAAGCTGAAAAGCTAAATAAAACTCATCTTTCTTATCTTATTCTTTTTTTCCGAAAGGTGGGAACGCAATACCTGAAATTTTATTAATGCAGAAACAAAAACCTTTTACATCTCCGAAGGGGTCTAAACCCTCCATTATTACACAACCACTACCGGAAGGAAACATATAACCAAAACCACAGAGAAGACCAGAACACAGAAAAGAACGGACTAGATACAACCATGCTACCTCATCCAAAGGGCAATGGGGGACTGGGACAGCCGGTGGATGCATGCAGACTTGGCTTAACCTTCAGCAGGATGAGCATCTTAACCCACACCTAGGCCTCTTCCATTCCATGACTAGACACAACTTGTTGATAATAGCTAAGATAAGACAAGCCTTGGCCCAACAATCATGCCCCATTTTGCTGATCTTGGTGAATCCCAACCCCAAGATATAAGTCCTTGATTGCATGCATTTCTGCGGCAATATCTTCCATTTGGATCCGCTCGTTTGGAGATTCTACAGAACATGCAATGCCAATTTTGGCCATAGAAGCCAAGCACTCTTGCATTTTAGTTCTTGCAATGCGATGTTGTTCACCATCGTTCAAATCTTGAACTTCTTCTAAGAGCAGTTGTGGGTCTACAATCTCCATCACTCGATCAGGTAAAGCCATCTTAACAAATTGATGGAGGCTTATACCATCTTTAAACATGTCATCCGTTGGTCTTTTTCCTGTGAACATCTCTAAAAGAAGGATACCATAACTGTAGACATCTCCATGTGTAGATGCCTTTCTGCCCATTCCATACTTTGTCATTTGCACATCTCAAAATTTTGAGATATCAAGGTTTCATTCCAACAAACAAATGAAACTAGGGATTAGTTTTTGACATAAAAGAAGTGACAATAATTACAAGAATAGCAAATAATCATCATATTAACTTTAAACTTTTGAAGCATGAAGTTATCAAGGTATAATTAACAAATGAGTCTACTACAAACATGAGTCTAGCAAAAAGAAAGACTTTGCAACTCTGTGAAAAACAATTAGTACTAATGGCTCAGCCATAGCCCTTCCATGCTCAACCATTGGATGCATTTTTAGTTGAAATTTATCTTAACCAAAACTGAAAAAAATACTGAAAACAATCTTCCGCTCTCCAATCCTTCATTCTTACTGAGAGTTTCTTTCGAGTTACCATTGCAACAGTAATGGAAGTATAACTTTTACAGGATGATTTATTTTGCGATTTTTGGCGCGTGTTTGGTAGCCATTGAAAAATGAGTTCATCTCAATTTTGTTAATCGTAACTATGCATTAGAGATCAATTATTTTGGTAGGGATTAAAAATAATCTTGATAGCCAATAATTTGTATATCTCCAATACATAATTAATACTAACCAATATGAGTTCATTTCTTATTGTGCATTTCTTATGGTAGTTACTGTAGCAATGTAGCAACAACAACAGAAGCAATAAAAAAAATGTTTGAGCTTTTATATTTAACAACTGCAAAACATTTAAGAAAGAAGAAAGATAAAAGGAAAAAAAGAAAAGCATGAAATTGTTACCTGGAGGAATATAGCCAACAGATCCCTTGATGCCAGTTGAGCTGGTTTGATCTTGAGAGGTATTACTAGCAGCATTAGGAAGGAACCTTGCTAACCTGAATTCACCCACATGGGCGCACATGTCATCGTCCAATAGAACATTGCTTGGTTTTAAATCGCGATGAACGACTTGTGTGCCGCTATAGTGATGAAGATACTCCAATGCAGAGGCGACATCAATGGCTATATCTAGCCTCTGAATAAAGTTCAAGCTCCTTAACCTTGCTGCTCGTGTGCATTTGGATGCAACCACTTCTCTAGACTCCCATTAGGCATGTATTCAAACACTAGAGCTTTGAAATCATTGCCTTCTCGTGTGCATTTGGATGCAACCACTTCTCTAGACTCCCATTAGGCATGTATTCAAACACTAGAGCTTTGAAATCATTGCCTTTAAAATCAGTGCTTGAGCATGCAGTTACGATTTTAACTAGATTCCGATGCCGGATATTTCTCAAGGCTTCACATTCGGCCATGAAACTCCTGGAAGCTCCTCGTTGTTGAAGATTGACAACTTTCACTGCCACATGTGTTTCATGATGCTCTAGAATTCCTTTGTATATAGAACCATAATTTCCAACACCAATCAAACTGTCCGAAGAGAACCCACCAGTTGCTTTAAAGAGATCAGCATAAGAAACCTTTAAAAATTTGCTCTCCAACAGAGACACAGGCAAAGGATTCTTGTTAGCCTTTCTTCTCACCCGATAAAGAGTGGCAAGGAGAAATGATAAAAGAATCAAACCTAAAACTGCACCAACCACTGAGAATATTACTCTTAGAGAAATCGGCCTTCCATGTTTCTTAGGAGCTTTCATTGGGCACTCTGGCAGCCGTAATTGTGGGATACCTCCACAAAGCTTCTTGTTTCCAAGGACTGAAAATGCACTCAAGTTTTTGAAAACCCCTTGAGTTGGGACTTCACCGTCGAGATCATTGGAAGACAAATCCAAATACTGCAAAAATTGGAATTTCTCCAGAAATTGTGGAATATGCCCAGAGAAGTTATTATGGGAAAGATCTATCTGTAGAATACTTTTTACGTTGCTCAGAGTTGGAGGAATGGGTCCCTGAAATAAGTTTTTGCTTAAATCAAGGACTTCCAGGCTCGGACAATTGCCTAGAGTGCTTGGAATTTCAGCCGTTAATTTGTTGTGAGAAACATCTAAATGTTGAAATTGTTTTAACTGACCCACTTCCGATGGTAGAGATCCGATCAAAGAATTCTCACTTGCAAACAGTTGAAACAGAGAAGGAATACTTAAAACTTCTTTGGGTATGGTACCGTTCAGCTTGTTTCTATGGAGGGCTAATATTTCAAGGCGACAGTTTCCAAGACTCGAAGGGATACTTCCCTGCAAACGATTTTCAGATAAATTGAGTATAGCCAATCCGGTGATGTTGCCGATGGAGGATGGGATTTGTCCTGAGAGTTTGTTTTGGAACAAATACAATCCCTCCAAATTTTGAAGCTTCCCAACACCAATGGGAATGGTACCCATGACAGAAGTCTCATCTATACCTAGCGTATTTAAGTTAAAGAGATTGCTAATATCTGTGGGGATACTTCCAGATATTGGGTTTCCTCCCAATATTAGTTCTCTTAATTGGGTAGAGAGATTGACGATAGCCGCGGGCAATGTTCCTCTCAGCTGATTGGAATGTAGATTTAATGTTTCCAAACGGGTACAATTGGTCAAAGAAGTGAGGAAAATAAAGTCATCGCCTTCTTCACCTCCAAACTTATTACCAGCTAAATTTAATTCCCGAAGATCATGTAGTCTTCCCAAATTCTCAGGCACGGGTCCAAGGAAATTATTAAGAAAAATACTGACATCAGAAAGTCCTGAAGCATTGGATAATGAAGCTGGTATTGGTCCAGTAAATGCATTTACTCCAAGGTAAAGACCTTTGAGATTAGGAAGGGTGAGACCTAGATTGGATGGAAGGTTGCCATGAAGTAGGTTATTTCCCACAGCGAATGCAACGATGGATGAGAGGTTGTAAATTGATGGTGGGATCAGACCGGACAGTTTATTTGAAGAGATCCAAAGATATTGTAACTTCACTAGTCGTCCTAGCTCATCTGGAATACTTCCTTCCAAACTGCTTTCATATAGATAGAAAGAAACAAGAGACGAGAGGTTCCCGAGTGCTGGTGGGATGTTGCCGATGAGTTCGTTACAGCCAAGATTCAACGACACGAGCTTTGACAGAGAGCTAAGCTCGATCGGAATTCTTCCTTGCAACCCATTATTCTCCATATGAAGATCCCGAAGACGGAAGAGTTGGCCGATTTCACGTGGGATTTCGCCATGGAAGCTGTTGCTCGAGAGGTTGATACTCCTGAGGAAGGTGAGGTTTGCTACGTGAGGTGATATATGCCCCACCAATTTGTGGGACCCAAGATTCAAGGCGGTGACCCTTTGAGGATGCGGGCGACCGCATGTAACTCCTTCCCAGTTGCAGAAATGGACGGAATCGTTCCACGAGCTGAAGACCTTGAAAGGATCTTCGGATATCAGATCCTTCAAAGCGATCAAGGCAAGTCGATCAGTCTCGTTTCCTATGGCGGGGGAACTGATTTGTATGCAATTCATGCATGGTAGAAGGAAGGAAACGAGGATTAATGACCAAAATGCCCTTGGACATACAAGTCCAAGCTCCATTCTCCTTGTTAATGGGAGGACTGAAAAAAAAAAAAAACAGAAACCCAGAAAAACGACAGTAGCATCTGATGGGGCGTTGCGTTCTAACCTTCGTATATTTATCATTGGAGTTGGTTTTGCCTCCGTCGCATCTCAGGATCCAGCATGTGTCGCCACACAGAGGGACCCAGTCTCTGAGATGGTCCCATGATTTGAACCGTCCATGTTCCAGGTACTAAGTGTTGGGATAAAAGCCAGCAGCGGAAGCTGAACGTCGAAACCGTGAAGCAATGCGAAATCAAACGAGAAACAAGATGTAATCGATCACACACAAGCACACCACAAGTGACTCCGAATTTTACGTGGAAAAACCCCAAAACGGGTAAAAAAACCACGGCACAAATGATCCACTATGAATATCAGAAGATTACAGAGATTGACAGCCTACAAAGTAAGGAAACACAGAGAAAAATCCCAAGTTCTCTCTCTCACACACCTCTCCCCTCTTCCTAGTACGAATAGGAAACCTTGGACACCTTAGGATTCCTCTGTAAGTCGGATTACAACACCTTAAATAGGAAGAAATCCGAAATTAGAAACACCTTGTGCAGTACTGCGGACTGCGCAAGAACTCCACGTGCACAGCCGACCGGTCGGCCTTCACAAAAACAGTCTAGGGAGTTTTACACCAACGCTGCCTCACAGCCGACCGGTCGAAGCCCACTGACGACCGGTCGGCCGACCGGTCTGGGCACCAGGAAAACGTCCAGGGGGGGGGGGGGGGGGGGGGGGGGGGGGGGGGGGGTCTTCAGAGCATCTGGGTTCCGCTGTCCGGCCGGTCGGAGCACCTATTCAAGCCAAGTTTGAAGACTTAACCCAACAAACTCCACCGAGGCTTCAAACGTCGAATTAACACATCCTTGCAACGCCATCTCATCTTCAATCATAACTCCACCGCTTCTTGTGCCACCATCGACCCTATCCTTGCAAATTCACGCCCTTTTTCCGCTCTTCTCATGTGGCCCTTGGGCACTTGACACATACGAGCAACTGTGGATCTCACTGCCGTTCCTGCAGCTCTACCGTGAATTGTGCTCCCGATCAACATGTAAAGATGGCCACACCTCCGTGCCTTCATACACACGAGTGCCCTTTTCATCACTTCACAACAATGATCGCGGCCGATAAACACGCACCCTTTCGCCTCGAGTGCACCAAGAGAAATTACATTCATCTTCATCTTGGGAACGTGCTTCACATCTTCCAGGACTCGTTCGACTCCATCTGTAACACCCCAGAATTTTAGAAATAATTTACGTTTTTAAGTATTATGGTTTCTGACGATCACTTTCATGCAAAACTTCATATGTGAGCTTTTGGACACATTTTAACCGTACACGTCGAATTTCAACCCTTCAATCATCCTACAAATGCCCTAATCAGAAATTTGATCATAACTGGGCCATCTGACCTCGGATCTGCCTCATTTTTCTTGTCAACGGTTATTTTTGTGTTGCCGACCTATCTGATGGACGAAATGGTCTAAATCCACAAGAGTGGACTGCACCTGTTGAGCCGTGCGTGAACCACGGTTAACTTCCGTGCAAGTCACGCAAAAAAAAAAATTGAAATCTTCCTTCTTCTTCGCTGTTACAGCGGATGCTACAACAGCGTGCATCCGCTGACCAGCATGCACTCCACATCGCCTTCGCAGTGGGTCCCATTTTGTAGATCCAAGACGTCCATCGGTCTCCTCCCTCTCGGATCCATCATCCCTTCAAATATTTCCACTAATCGTTGTATGTATGGCCCGCTTCAATTAGTCGTTCAAAACTAAGAAATCCAATATCTTTGTTGTTGCTTTGCATGGACGGTTCAAATTTCTTCCAAAACTTTATGTGGAACCCATCTAGCCTTTCAACGACTCTAATGTGCAAAACACTCCCGAAATCAGATCCGTTTCTTCCTCCAACTCTAACTCCAACTCGTGGATCCGACGCTCCTTTTCCCATCGCCCTGGCCATCTATAAAACCGTCCATCCATCTCTTCCCCTTCTAGAAACGCCAGAGAGAGACCGTGGAGAAGAGAGAAAGAGAGACCGTGGGAAGGAAGAGAGACCGTGAGTAGAGAGAGAGAGAGAGAGAGAGAGAGAGAGAGAGAGAGAGAGAGATCATGTTAAGAGGCTGCTGCCTCTTAACCTTTGTTATTGCTGAAGGTTCATCCTAGGCCAGAAAGGGGAAAGAAGAAGAAAGAAAAGAAAGTAAAGAAGAGAAAGGAAGAAGAATCGAGTCAAGCCGAGTTGACTCGAATGAGATTTCGAGTTTAGCCACCATTGAAAAGGTAAGACCATCCAACCATGATTTTTGTTTCCTAGATCTAATTTAAGCCCTAACCTGAGGTGTAGATCTAACCCTAGTTTGTTGTGGAGATGAAAATCATACATATCTACACCTTAATCTCATATTTTTCCCATTCAACTATGTAGGTTTGAACCCAAGCTTGATTTCACAGCCTTAGTAGCGTCTCCAACCATCCACTATCATGAGGTGGGGATTTCCTTTAAGCCCATCCACGATAATATTAAATTATATGTTGATTTATGCTTATAAATTAGGATTTTGTTACGTGACTTATTGAAATCGTGTTTATTGAAATCTTTCCATGTAATTATGAATTGTATGATGTTCCTTAAGGTGTATGTTGAATTTTGATATATGAACTATGCTTAAGTAGTTGGAAAAGTAATTGTTATGATGTACATGCTCATATGGAAACCATGCTCGATTTATGTTGTCACATGCTTATGATGATTGATGTATTGTTTGCTATAAGATATTGCATATGGATGTTACGTTAATGAAAACTCCTTGGCCCCATATTGATGTAACCGTTGATGTAAGAGATGAAGCCTGTGCGAGGCCTTGTTACGTTGGCATTACCATGTGGAGATTTTGGATGAATATGCCTTATTGTGAAAGTCGGCATTACCGTGTGTCTTATTGAATGAATGTGCCTTGACGTTGGAAATTAAATAGTGGCATTACCGTGTATGTGTTGTTGGTTGCATAAGCCATGATGTTGAGTTTGGCACTACCGTATGCACATTGTTGGATACGTGCCAATAGATCCTTATTGATTCGCTACCTGTGATGGATCTACTGAAGTATGGAATTGATGAATGTGAGGACTCTTAAATTGATTGGGGTAAGGAGTGATCATTAGTCGTGAACATCATTTAATGGGCTGAATGCTAAACTGACTTAATTAAAGGTGAAACTAATCATGCATTCACTGCACCCGGCTTGGTAGGTCATCCCCTTGGGCGTTAGAGAAAGTGTGCATGAGCCCGTTTCTCTCTCGCTATCTAGTAAAAGTGTGCATGGGCCCGTTTCACTCGTTGGGTTTTGGTGCATGGGAAGAGTGGAGTGATCCCGTCCTAGCTAGAACCTCTGGTGACTAGTGGCTGGTGAGAAGAGTGGAGTGATCCCGTCTCATTTGGTCAGGGTGCATTTACCAGAGCATGCATGTCATGCATTGCATTAATAAAGACTTTTACTAAGTTGTTTTGATTTGATTAAATGATAATATGCTGCTTGTACTTTGTATTTACTATGCCATTATTATCATGATTGTCTTAAAGGGATATTCCCTACTATGATAGCGTTTAACGCTATCCAACCACATCTTAGATAATCCAGGTGAAGATCCATTAAGAGAATCGAACACTACGACGAGGTGCTCGAAGGCTCGTGGCAGCAAGTGATGGACGATGAAACTAAAGCGGCCTAAAGATGGATTATGTTTATGATCTTTGTAGAGTCTATTTATTTTCATATAACTTGTAATAAGCCTCTCATTGAGACTAGAAAGTAGAATATTATGTAATTTGGATAGTTTAAGGACATTATCTTGATAACGTAGAGTAGAAAAACTTTAAATAAGAACTTAAATTTCTGTCATTATGCTATGTATGCCATGAATGTATGGAATTACAGGTGAGTGTGTGGAAATGTAACCCTGACACACATGAGTTAACACCCGGAAGCTCGACCCATCGTGTTGTCCACGAGAGTTGAAATTTCGGGGCGTTACAAATTGGTATCAAAGCATAAACGGGACCTCTGGGTGTGAAGCCCAACCCACTACATAATGAATTCACCCAAAGACTTAGGCCCCTGAAACTAGTAATAAATTAACTTAGGAACGACCATGAATGAGTGTATGTGATGTTATGAATATAGAGACCCATACTTAGGCCCCTTGATATTGTTAGGGTTGCCGATAAACGTAGAAATTTGAAAATTTTAGGATTTTTGGGAAGTGCATTCCCACTTTTGTCTGTAAATTGGGACTCTTAGCCATTCCCCATATTTAGTTCAGCAATTCGATGAATTGTGTGATTTATCCCCCTAGAATCATATCGTTAGCTATTTTATTTAGAATTTTCAAAGTTAAACTAGATTTTCCGAACAGCAGTAATACCACTATTAGAAATAGTACTTTCAGACTTAGAAAATATTCATAAATTTTCTAGAGACTCCTGACTCATTTCCCAAGATCCCCATAAAGTTTTAGATCAATCCAATAGATGGATAAATCAGGACATTTCCGCCAGTAGAGAAAATCCTACACAAACTCTTGCTGACCTGCTGCATTTTTCGGAATAGATTAGGGTATAAACATATGTTATCGTAGGAATCTTAACCTGAGAAAAATCACGGTTGTTCCCCACCTAACCTCCAGCTTACCTACCAAATTTCAGGAATAACCGATATTTAGTTTGAGAGAAAGAATTCTAGGAACGTCTGTAGGTCCTGCATTCCAGATTCGGCGCCACCCTAGTTCCTTTAATCTTAAACCCTGGAACCCTTTGATTAAGAGTAGTTTTTGTAAACCTACACCATTAGAAGTGTTCCTTGACATCTTATTATACGTCCCTAAGAATTTTTTTTTGCCTAACTCGGCACCTTAGGTAAGTTATCACAACCATAGAACACTACTTAACGAACCCCTACATAGATCTTTGACCATGTATGGCGACGAAAGTAAATAAGACCTTGTAATGTTTTGATTTCTTGTAATGATGGATTTTATTTTGTATGAGAATGTTGATTGCTTTGTGCCATTTAGGAGAATAAATGAAGGTCCCCATGATATTAGGCTAAACGGCCACACGGAAGGACGAAGGTGTACCTGATATGTTGTGTAAACGATTGAATCTAAGTTCAAATCCCGAGGGTCGACACTCGGAATTTCGAATGGATACTAATGAACTCAATGCTCAACTGTGAGTAGAAGATCTAAGAATCAGATTCCAATCTACTTGAACCGTATGCCCGTGATGCCGTCACTATATGAACCGTATTTGTGGCTTAGCCTGGGAATATTGTGCATTCTCCTAGATGTATGTATGTGTGTTTCTTGTATGATGACTAAAGTGAAGTAGAAGTATAAACAACCGTAGAACATGGAGATTAGGCCATCTAGACCATAACATGAGTTAAACTACAGTACTCTTAATCCCATCTTGGCACTGCGCCTTTAGCAGTCGATGATCATCGATGATACCCCATTTGCTAGCTTAGCCACACGCTCGTCTATCTACCTTGTCACTTGACCATTTGTTTATGCTAACCTAAGTAACTCAGATCTATCCTCTAAACTCCCGATCAACCGTTCCGCTATGGACCAGGTATCCTTGATAATTATCTAACCTAATCACCCTCCCAGACCTCTGGTTTTAAGTAGCACTCCCAGACCCGAGGAATATTAAGACATTAGATGATTGATATGACCCATCGATGTATAGAGGACCATTTAGGAATCAGAGTGCGCAGTGGAAGCGTGCAAGAACAGAGATTTAGAAATTAACCTCTAAGGTGGAGACATTATTCTAAGGGGGGTGGAGCGTGACCGCAATCCGGTGTAGGATTAAGATGACTAAAGACACGGAGAAATAGAAGGAGATTGCTCACAACTGACGCCTAGGAAAACTTCGGGGACGAAGTTTGTTTTTAAGGGGGGTGGATTGTAACACGCCAGAATTTTAGAAATAATTTACGTTTTTAAGTATCATGGTTTCTGACGATCACTTTCATGCAAAACTTCATATGTGAGCTTTTGGACACATTTTAACCGTACACGTCAAATGTCAACCCTTCGATCATCCTACAAATGCCCTAATCAGAAATTTGATCATAACTGGGCCATCTAACCTCGGATCTGCCTCATTTTTCTTGTCAACGGTTATTTTTGTGTTGCCGACCTATCTGATGGACGAAATGGTCTATATCCACAAGAATGGACTGCACCTGTTGAGCCGTGCGTGAACCACGGTTTACTTCCGTGCAAGTCACGTAAAAAAAAATTGAAATCTTCCTTCTTCTTCGCTGTTACAGCGGACCCTGCAACAGCGTGCGTCCGCTGACCAGCGTTCACTGCACACCGCCTTCGCAGTGGGTCCCATTTTGTAGATCCAAGACGTCCATCGGTCTCCTCCCTCTCGGATCCATCATCCCTTCAAATATTTCCACTAATCGTTGTATGTATGGCCCGCTTCAATTAGCCGTTCAAAACTAAGAAATCCAATATCTTTGTTGTTGCTTTGCATGGACGGTTCAAATTTCTTCCAAAACTTTATGTGGACCCCATCTAGCCTTTCAACGACTCCAATGTGCAAAACACTCCCGAAATCAGATCCGTTTCTTCCTCCAACTCTAACTCCAACTCCCGGATCCGACGCTCCTTTTCCCATCTCCCTGGCCATCTATAAAACCGTCCATCCATCTCTTCCCCTTCTAGAAGCGCTAAAGAGAGACCGTGGAGAAGAGAGAAAGAGAGACCGTGGGAAGGAAGAGAGACCGTGAGTAGAGAGAGAGAGAGAGAGAGAGAGAGATCATGTGAAGAGGCTGCTGCCTCTTAACCTTTGTTATTGCTGAAGGTTCATCCTAGGCCAGAAAGGGGAAAGAAGAAGAAAGAAAAGACAGTAAAGAAGAGAAAGGAAGAAGAATCGAGTCAAGCCGAGTTGACTCGAATGAGATTCCGAGTTTAGCCACCATTGAAGAGGTAAGACCATCCAACCATGATTTTTGTTTCCTAGATCTAATTTAAGCCCTAACCTGAGGTGTAGATCTAACCCTAGTTTGTTGTGGAGATGAAAATCATACATATCTACACCTTAATCTCATATTTTTCCCATTCAACTATGTTGGTTTGAACCCAAGCTTGATTTCACAGCCTTAGTAGCGTCTCCAACCATCCACTATCATGAGGTGGGGATTTCCTTTAAGCCCATCCACGATAATATTAAATTATATGTTGATTTATGCTTATAAATTAGAATTTTGTTACGTGACTTCTTGAAATCGTGCTTATTGAAATCTTTCCATGTAATTATGAATTGTATGATGTTCCTTAAGGTGTATGTTGAATTTTGATATATGAACTATGCTTAAGTAGTTGGAAAAGTAATTGTTATGATGTACATGCTCATATGGAAACCATGCTCGATTTATGTTGTCACATGCTTATGATGATTGATGTATTGTTTGCTATAAGATATTGCATATGGATGTTACGTTAATGAAAACTCCTTGGCCCCATACTGATGTAACCGTTGATGTAAGAGATGAAGCCTGTGCGAGGCCTTGTTACGTTGGCATTACCATGTGAAGATTTTGGATGAATATGCCTTATTGTGAAAGTCGGCATTACCGTGTGTCTTATTGAATGAATGTGCCTTGACGTTGGAAATTAAATAGTGGCATTACCGTGTATGTGTTGTTGGTTGCATAAGCCATGATGTTGAGTTTGGCACTACCATATGCACATTGTTGGATACGTGCCAATAGATCCTTATTGATTCGCTACCTGTGATGGATCTACTGAAGTATGGAATTGATGAATGTGAGGACTCTTAAATTGATTGGGGTAAGGAGTGATCATTAGTCGTGAACATCATTTAATGGGCTGAATGCTAAACTGACTTAATTAAAGGTGAGAGTAATCATGCATTTACTGGACCCGGCTTGGTGGGTCATCCCCTTGGGTGTTAGAGAAAGTGTGCATGGGCTCGTTTCTCTCTCGCTATCTAGTAAAAGTGTGCATGGGCCCGTTTCACTCGTTGGGTTTTGGTGCATGGGAAGAGTGGAGTGATCCTGTCCTAGCTAGAACCTCTGGTGACTAGTGGCTGGTGAGAAGACTGGAGTGATCCCTTCTCATTTGGTCAGGGTGCCTTTACCAGAGCATGCATGTCATGCATTGCATTAATAAAGACTTTTACTAAGTTGTTTTGATTTGATTAAATGATAATATGCTGCTTGTGCTTACTCTGTATTTACTGTGCCATTATTATCATGATTGTCTTAAAGGGATATTCCCCACTATGATATCGTTTAACGCTATCCAACCACATCTCAGATAATCCAGGTAAAGATCCATTAAGAGAATCGAACACTACGACGAGGTGCTCGAAGGCTCGTGGCAGCAAGCGATGGACGATGAAACTGAAGCGGCCTAAAGATGGATTATGTTTATGATCTTTGTAGAGTCTATTTATTTTCATATAACTTGTAATAAGCCTCTCATTGAGACTAGAAAGTAGAGTATTATGTAATTTGGATGGTTTAAGGACATTATCTTGATAACGTAGAGTAGAAAAACTTTAAATAAGAACTTAAATTTTCGTCATTATGCTATGTATGCCATGAATGTATTGAATTACAGGTGAGTGTGTGGAAATGTAACCCTGAGACACTTGAGTTAACATCCGGAAGCTCGACCATCGTGTTGTCCACGAGAGTTGAAATTTCGGGGCGTTACACCATCGAACATCCTGATGCGCACAGTACCAACACTCAAAACCTTATAAGCGACTCCATCGCACACAAACACCGATTCTTCACCATACTCCTTGTATGTCATGAATGAACTCCAGTCAGGACAAACGTGACATGAAGCCCCTGAATCAAGGATCCACTCACTACCGTGAGATCCCTTATCGGAAACAGTCAGAACTTCACAAAAATCGTCACTGTCCTCTACGGTATTGGCTCTATCTCCAGAAGAGTTTCCATACTTCTCTTGCCTCAACCTGGGATTCTGACAATCCCCTCTCATGTGGCTCTCATGGTCACAATTCCAGCACTTCACCTTAGACTTACCTTTGCCTTTAGCCCTCGATCCCGATTTCGAATATCCTCCATGCTCAGAACTTCTTCCTACCATAGCCAGTGCCTCTGGGGAATAACGGGAAGCCACGTCACCACTTTTCTTTCCCATCGCCTTCGACTGGAGGGCTGAGATAACAGTCTCAAAGCTTATGGTTCCCTTCCTGCACACACAGAGTCCTTGAACGACTCATATGAATTTGGAAGAGAATTCAACACGATGCATGCTTGATACTCATCCTTTATCGGTTCATCGATCTCCACCAACTTGCAAACCAGCCTATTGAACTGCTCAGGTGGTCCTCCACCTCAGTTCCCTCAGCCATCCTTAAGGTGAACAATTGCATCAACACGTACATGCGATTCTCTAGAGATTTCTTGGCATAAACCTTCTCTAGCTTCGTCGTTGTTTCCACCGCAGTCTTCTCCTTCATGACATGATAGAGAACATCATTCGTCAGGTTTAACAGGATTGAGGTTCTTGCCTTCTTGGCAAGCCTCGTCCACTAATCTTCTTTCATAGCCTCGGGTCGCTTTCCAAGAGCTCCATCAAGCCCTTACTGAACCAGGAAGGATTCAATCTTCACATTCCATAGCTCAAAGTTATTTTTCCCAAAGAACTTCTCTATATCGAACCTTGCGCTCGATCCCATCTTCTCATCTCAGATTCGAATCTACTCCACCCCAACTTTATCTCTGATACCACTTGTTGGGATAAAAGCTGGCAGCGGAAGCTGAACGCCGAAATCGTGAAGCAATGCGAAATCAAACGAGAAACAAGATGCAATCAATCACACACAAGCACACCACAAGAGATTCCGAATTTTGTGTGGAAAAACCCCAAAACGGGTAAAAAAACCACGGCACAAATGATCCACTATGAATATCAGAAGATTATAGAGATTGACAGCCTACAAAGCAAGGAAACACAGAGAAAAACCCCAAGTTCTCTCTCTCGCACACCTCTCCCCTCTTCCTAGTACGAATAGGAAACCTTGCATACCTTAGGATTCCTCTCTAAGTCGGATTACAACACCTTAAATAGGAAGAAATCCGAAATTAGAAACACCTTGCGCAGTACTGCGGACTGCGCAAGAACTCCGCGTGCACAACCGACCGGTCAGCCTTCACAAAAACAGTCCAAGGAGTTTTACACCAACGTTGCCTCACAACCGACCGGTCTGGGCACTAGGAAAACGTCCGGGGGGGGGGGGGGGGGGGGAGGTCTTCACAGCATCTGGGTTGCGCTGTCCGGTCAGTCGGAGCACCCATTCGAGCCAAGTTTGAAGACTCAACCCAACACTAAGCTAGTTAAGCTGTTACGTTATAGTCAGCACTTCACTTCAGAGATGACATTAACCTATAATTTTTTTTAATGCAATCCATTAAAAAATCTATTTTCATTGGTGTAAATTCATCTACGGTTAGGTTAAGAAACCTTGGACTAAACATATCCAATAATTCACACAAGTTGAAGTATACAACCTAACCGTTGGATTGGTGTATTTTTCCTTCTTTTGTTATTGGAACGGACTATAACAAAAAAGAAGGAAAAAAAAAAAAAAACTTTGTTGGCTCTTTTCATAACCGTTCATTTTCTTTCCAAGAAAGTACCGCAATAGAACGGCTATAATTGTCAGAACTATTTACTTTTTGTATATGGCCCATCCAAGGGATGTCCTACTCGATGATTGATCCAGATCTTGTAATCGTCTTCAATGCCAGCACTAATATTAGGTTTAATGAAACTTAGTGACAAACACGGCAGTCCAGTCCAAGGCGAGAGCAGGTCTCAGGATGCTAAGGAGACACATTGACCCGTAAGTCACACGAAGCTCCCACCCAGTGGAGACACATTAACCCACGGTGGGTGCGTGCATCGTGTGACTAACCGTAAGTTACGTTGCCTAGCTAACAGGCTAGGTGGGTTGCATGACTAACAAAAAGTGAAAAAGTCCCCCAAACAAGACCGCAAGTGTGAGAGGCGCGTGCCTGCGTCCCCAGCAAAATGATGGTAGTGGCTCATTTGGACACCAGCAGATAAGTTACTTTTTCTTCTTATATCAGCAGGTAAAGTAACTTATTTGAGATAAGTAAGTTTGGTTTATAATCAATTATAAGTAGCTTTTTTTTTTTAATTTAAAGTTATTTAATCACTTCAGTTTAATAAGTAAAAATGAAGATAAGCTGCTTAAGGTATCAATAGCTTATCTTAAGTAACTTACAATCCAAGCGTCCCCTAAGTAGGACCCAGGAGAGGAGTCGCTCGTGTAACACAACGGCAAGTGTGAGAGGCATGCGCCCGCGCCCCCACAAGTGATGGGAAATTAGGTAGGGCTCAAGCGAGGAGTCAAGGCACACGTGTGGTGCTATCAGAGCCTCTCAACGGGATCCCTGCTGTGGGGATGCCATATGTTAAAGATTAGGCTGATCTGATCTGCTAGGTGGCCGCAAGTGTAAATTGAATGCAAGTGTCATTGTTTGATTTCTGGTAAATATTCATTTGCCTTATGCATGTTTAGATCACTGTGATCTTTGTGCTAGGCCATGAGGGAGTGGTTTAGGGCGGCCCCATCCTCACCCAAAAAGTGTGACTCTCACCGTGGGCCTACCTTAATGTATGTATTCTACACCAATTCCGCCCACCTGCGGTGATTGACCATTAAAAACCTTCTTGTGAGCTGCAAAAGTGTTGGATTAAGCTTTTTTTTTTTCTTTTTTTCCTTCATCTATGTTTATGTGAGCTTTTCCCAGGTTGGATGACAATAAACATTACAGTGGGCCCTAAGAAGTTTTTAATGAAGAATTAAATCACCACTGTTTCCTAGAGTATTTTCTACCTGAGATTTGGATCTACTCCATGTTAGGGCTCACGCAGATGGACAGCGTGGATGCAGAATACATACGTCAAAGTGGGCCCAATGGTTACCGCACTGTGTTGGGTGAGGCTGCCTATGCTGCTCCTAAACCATGAAATGTGCGTTGGACCAAATGAACAGTCTAGATCAATTATACGCTGGCACTTAGGAAGTTGTAAACTGTCACATGCACTACACCAATATCGCAAAAAAACGACGGATCAAGTTCGTCGTTAATCGTTATTAACGACGGACTTCGTCCGTCGCATGGTCACACGTTCTTTGCAAGTCGTTAATCAGAAACGACGAACCAAATCCGTCGTTAAATTACGACGGATAAACATCATCGTTGCAGCAATGGATTGTATTCGTCGTTGTAAAAAGAACGACGGATCAAATTCGTCGATAATACTAGGATCTGTCAGTTTTCTTGTAACATCATCGACGGATCTGGTCCGTCGTTAATTTTTAAAAAATAAAAAAAAATCAGCATGCATTTGTTGCATTTTGAATTTCTTACACCTGATATCATTGAAGCAATACAAACCAATTCGATACATAAACTAAACTAACCATTTCTAATTCACACATCCATCATTTATTGCATATTGAATTTCTTACATCTTGCGAACTAGCTGCGAACATCTTAAATATCCAATTACATCAGCAAGAAACTATATTAGTCTTTCAATCAACAATGCAGCAACAAAATCTTTTGAAACCCTCCAGTTAAGCTGTCTTTCTAAAACAGCAAGGCTTTTAGTGTGCATGGGAAAATTGTGGGACGACCCCGTTCGAATGAGGAATTCCAAGCAAACCGCAAAGCAGAACCTGAAATTATGATTTTGAAAGAACTAATTAAGCTATTGATAAAATAACGACAAGAATGGAGTTTACATAAATGAATTGGCGATATTCAAAACCAGACATATACCATGAACCCAAGAAATAAAATGTCAAATTGATAAGCAGGCGAGTTTTTCATATTGAACTACCTCCGGTTGAGCCAGCTGTGAAGCTATGCTGTGATTGAAAAACTAAAGGCTGTACAGCTGGTATTATGATAGCAATGATGTAAACTGGTGGAACTTGCATTAGATCCTGCAGCTTCAGCACATGAAGCAAGCAATTAGTAAAATAGCAACAAATTCTTGCATAGAAGGTTTCAATGGTCGGCATTTCTATCCCCACTATTTTGTGATGTGTGGCCAACTTGAGTTTGGGATCTCCATCATGTTTGGGCTCAGATCCTAACACAAATGTCATGGTGGGTGCCACAGATCCTAACACCTGGTTACAAGTTGAGATCCATCCTATCAATCCTTGTCACATGGCTGTGCAGCCAAAAACTCTGTGAGGACCACCATGATGTCCACTTGACATCCGATCCTTCCATCATTTTTGGGAGATCCAAAATTCGAGTAAGCCACACCATAGAAAACAATAGGAATGGAAACACCAACTGAGGCTAAATCTAGTTTTTCACTTCGGTTCTTAACAACCAAGGCTAAATCTAGTCTTTTACCTCGGTTCTCAATAAATAGTGGCTAAAAATGTTTAATTTTTTTAAAATATTTTGCATGTTTCACAATCCAATCATTTAGTTTTAATTCATTCATAAAAGCACAATACCAACAAAAAAGTTAACCATCTATTTAAGGTTATCAAAACAGACTACAGATGCGCCCTATCACATCAAACTTAGCTTGTAGACATAAAGTACTATAAGGAAATTCACACTAAAAAAACCAAAGTCTACTATCATAATGCTTGCAACAGCTGACATAGTTAGCTCTGATTGGTTAGGCCTCTCCGGTCTGTTCTACAACTGTATAAAAACGTCAGTCTAGCAACCGTATAAAGATGAGGATTGTCTTCTGAAAGAAAACATATAAGCACACAACAAGGAGTAAGTATTAGTGATTAAGAAAGCAAAATAGATTATCAACAGAAGAAACGTGCCCTTTTATATGTTGAGGTGCATAGGATGCCTCTAACTTTGAGGCCATTTAAGTAAAAGATCATTCAGCCACTTTATTTTGACATCAAGATGTGGCACATCCTGAAATAAGACCATTTTCCCAAGCTAAAGTAAATATATATTAACTTTAAAATACAGAACATGAGATACAAAATTAAAAACTAAATCACAAAATTCAAGTGCAAGATCCATGCAAAGTATTTGGATACTCTGGTAGACTCTGATACACCAAGAAATTACTTAGAATTTCACGTGGCAATTTACTCGGCTGAGTTTGACGCGTCTACTATTTATGTGTCTGTGTATCAAGCATCCTACTCTTGGATTATTTCCTATCAGAGTGGGCTGCTAAATGGTCATTTAGATGGCACCTAAACAAGAGTCACTGATAGCCTGAAGTTTGAAAAATAAAATTTAAGACAATTGTCTATATAACATCCAAGCTATGGCACCTAAACAAGAGTCACTGATTGCCTAAGGTTTGAAAAGTAAAATATAAGACAATTGTGTATATAACATCCAAGCTGTGCAAAAGGTGCACTACATTATAAAAGGATAACCTAGGTGACAATCAAGACGGTGGTCCATTCATCAGGCAGGCCAAACCAGAGTGGCCCAGCCCAACCCTCACTTGTAGCAATGTGTAGTTGGAAGGTTCAAACATTAAACCCTTTGCATCTACTGATGTGTCTCTATCACCAAGGCAACCACGCATTTATTATACACTACCTATCTATTTATGCATAAAACAATGGTCCTCTATGAACATACAAGCTGTCCAAGAATCAGAAGTCCACATCATCTAAAATGTCTGCAACTAGAATTGCAACCCATTGCAAGAATCAATAGAAGAAAGAATTTATCCATCAAAATTAATCACCAACATGTTTTCTTTGGTTCATACATATGCCAAACACAACAGACTTAAACAAAGAAACAAAGGTTCTAGGCCAAGAGCGACTATCAACAGAAGAAGGAAATATCTCTTTCAAACTGTAACAAGTACAAATTGAGGTACAAGAGCAGGTAAACATCTCTTTCAAAATGTAACAAGTACAAATCTGTTGTCCTATAAGAAAGGGTGGTTTGGATGCTTGTAAATAGAGCTAACTGTAAATAATTTACAAGTAAATGGTTTGCAATCCATTTGGATGCTGAAAATGCCTATAAATCATTTATAGGTTGTAAATTATTTACAGCTTTCAGCCCCATTTGATTTACAGGCTCTCTATTTACAGCCTAACAGCTATAAATGGAAAGATTGGCTCTTCATTTACAGGACTTACACAATTTATAGGCTATCCAAACAAAGATAATCATTTAACTGTAAATCATTTACAGCTAACTGCTAAACAGTATAAGCTATAAATGATTTACACCTATAAATCATTTACTACTTGAACCATTACAGGCATCCAAACGACCCCAACTGTAACTTTTTTCTTTTCTTATACTGAAAGAAAAAAAAACTGAACAGATAATAAAGGAAAAAAAGATAAATATATACATCATAATCTTTTTAAGACACCAACAACTAACAATCCAGATTTCTTATTATCATTAAGATTCTATTGAATATGATGGTCTTTCGCCGGATACTAGATGACGCATGATTCCAAATTAACATTTGACGAAAAACAAGTGGCAAAAACAACCAAGACTGGAAAGTAGAAAAAGAATTCTACAATTCAAAATTGAATGCTTCTTTCTGTTTAGGAAATAAATATAAAATAACATGTGCATAAAAAAAAGTGCCGTGAACACTAAGCATGATTTGTGGGTGTTCAGCAGCACTTGTAATTGGGCATACCTTGCCTATGATAATCAACATTCATAATGAAGGACAACAAAAAATGGAAATGCAGGGAATCGACTAGTAAATATTTTGAAATTTGCTAGTCTTTGTGGTGATCAAAAGGTCTCCCTTCCATCAAATCTTAATAAGACAGCTCATATGGCCAATCAATTCTTGTGGAGAATACCATCAAAATTACACGGGACTCGGCACAAAAAAAAAAGAAAAGAAAGAAAGAAAGGCATGTTTATCAGGCGGCTACATAAAACAAGTCATTCTCATAAATAAAGACATGTCACTGATATATGCTGACAGCCAAGGCATGTAAGTTAAGAAAATGTGAGTAAAAGCAGTAGATACAATGATATTTCAACAAATTCATTAAGTTACCTGTGAATTCCACAAGTTTTGAAATCCATGAACTATTGTTGCACCAGAACCAAGGCAAAAAATACCAACAGTAGATATCAAAGACCAGACAAATCTTTCCTTTGAATAACCATAACTGCAGAAAGCATGCAAGAAACAGCTGAGCCATTTATCCAAAGAGTGAAAAACAAGTACCTAGTCTAAATATTTAGACGAGTATGAAGACTCTCCAAGTGAATTATTCTGAATGCAATTTTTGTGGGTAAAAGATATGGTTGCAAAAGAAACATGGAGTCTTTAATATGCCTGGCAAATTGGAAAGTTGATGCATGCGTAAGACAATAAACAGCCAGAAAAACCTAGATCTCATATACTTCCTAGTTCATAGCTGTGGGTGGAGGGGTTTCTTTTCCAATTCACTGTGTTGATACTGATGCTTCCAGTTCCAATCCTTTAAGATACTTGGGGACACTGGCCAAGCATGGGAATCTGGAGGTCACATCCTTCCATTTCTAGAAGTCAGCTACTGCATGCGGAATGCTCAAGCCGATTGAAATTGAAAAATTCTATAGCCTATGGTAGATTATAATAACTCACGGGTGCAGAGCATCAGGAGCACGTCTTGAGCTACTTAGACCATAAGCAAGAAGGGCCTACAATACCAATATCGATCAGTTTCTTAAATAGAATACATGACTCAATAAGAGAGCATAAACTAGCAAAAGATAAGTTTATGGGATGAAATAAAATATAAACACATTAAATCCTACAGATTGGTCATAGAGGATAACAGATGCATGAAAGAGGGAACAAGTTAACAATAGTAAAATAAATAAATACCTGGTTTGCAAAATCTGCAACTGAATGTATAACTTCGGCAAACATAACATGGCTTGAAGTCACCAGCCATACGCCAAATTTCAGAGAGAAGACAAGGAAGTAGAGATATTCAATGAAAAAATTCAATCCACATTGGTTATCTTCAATTCTTCATAGCAAAATCTAGTAACCAACATATCATTGAATATTAAGAAAAGATATTGGGTAGGTCATTGATCTTAAAGGAATTGACATAACAAAATCTATGCTAGTTTATAAGCTTTGAAGGGGTTCAATTGTCATCTGGCAAAATGGGTTTTCTCAATCAAAACTTGGGGGATGAAGAAAAATATAATCCAGGATGGGCCAATGTTGAGGAGATAATTAGAAACCTTTTCTTTTTTGTTCTTTTTCTTTTCTTCTCCTTTTTTGACATGCTTCTCTAGCAACTTCAGTGTTAAGCATTAAACCAAAAAATTCTTCAGATTATGATAAAAATTGAATGCACATTATAATATAATAACAAGGTTCATGAGTGATGAAGCTCAAGTGGGGTGGAACTAAATAACAATTATACTGAAAAGGAAATAGGAAAGAAAAAAAGTCATTTGGCAATGGTAACAAACAGATAAAAACGAAGAAAGCAGAGTATCACTATGATCAATTATCGTGTAGAGTATCACTGATTTTTCTGGCTTGATTTGGACCATTGTCCAACTTGTTTTGTAAGGACTTAATTTTATCCTCCAACAAAGCGACTATTACAGCATTTTATTGATAGTAAAGGAAAAAAATTCCATGCATGAATTCTTTTTCAGCACTCCAAAAATTCATGTTGAAATATCCATCTAGGCAAAACAAGTATTCTTACATGGGATTCTTACATGAAGTCTATAAAAGTCCTGATTGAGTCTAGACAAGCCAATACAACAAACCAGCGAGTTCAGTTGATATCCTGCATTTATCAGATGGACATGATTAAATCATGGGCATCTAGATTAAAGTGGAAACCAACGACAAAATTATATATCAGATAATGTTAAGGAAACGAAAAGCACCATCAAACACTTGCAATGCTTTTGTTAGCCAATAGAAAGCAATCCCATGCAAAATGTTCAAACTTAGCAAATGGCCCATGGATTGGCAACCAATAGAAAACTAGCAGATGTACATTCAGATGGAACACTACAAATTCAGCAACGACTCACAAGCAATTCCTTTAGGGTGCATGAAATCCAGTGGTAGAAAGTTGCTAATTTCACCTACTAAATGAATTTACAAAAGTACAGAATGCTATGTGTAAAAATTGAAAATTTTCATAACTATACAGGAGTATAGAAGATTTAAGTTGAAGAGGAGATTGAAAAGAAAAATGACTAACCTCATTGAGAATATTATACATTTCCCATAGTCGTTATGTCTTGTAAATCTTTCGAAAACACTTTTGAATGAAGATCCACACTGCAAGAAGGGAAAAAAAAATTTGTGGCTGAACCGATACGGTCTACTACGAACGGCTGCCTACTTACCCAAAAGGGATTTGGGATCAAGCCACTACGTAGTTCTTTTAATCTTCAAATCATGTCATTTTACGCATAAACAAATAGAAACTCATAACAAATCACACAAGAAATATGTCTACATTAGACAACAAAACAACTAAAGAAACCAAAATAATCGTTTAGTCAAACCATCCAAAATAAAGTCAAATAACCCATAATTCCTGCAAATTTCAAACATCTATGCTGTCAACAAAAAGTGTTTAACCAAAGCCCTTAAAACTTCATTTCTTCATCAACACGTTAGCCCAAACAAGAACATCACCCAAGTTACAATCTCCAAGTTTCTTGTCACTAACATCATTAAACACATCTGCAGTGGGATCATCAATAGCATCTAATATGACCTTGCAATGTTGCTCAGCGACACCCACCCTATCTGTAATCTTTCGTCCACGTGCAACAACTCGACCACAGATGTCTGTCAAGTAACAAATATTTTCCATCATTGGAGTTAGGACCGAGTCTTGTTGACAACTTGAGACCTCCTCGGATCGAAGATGGGCCTACAAGAAATAATTTTATTACTTTCGTGAAGTGCATAATAATGATATATATCTTTAAGACATGAAAATATTATGCCACTTTGTCACGTCAAATGCAATACCTGCGATGCAGCCGTACTAGGGGAGCAATGCGCAGGCTGAACTTGACCAAGAATATGCTGCGTAAGTTCAGCAATCTTCTCATCAAAATGATTTTTCAATGAATTCATTGATTCTTTAACTTCTTCAATTGCTTTTTTATTGGCTCGACTCTCTTCCATGTAGGGGGGTGGATGTAATAATAATGGTTTTTGAAATATGACCCAAACCCCGGACACGTCCCCTTCTGTCACGACCACAAACCTATACAATAATCCATCATGAATTATGATGCATGTATATTAGTAATAGAAAGATAAAGTAAAACTATGTATATAAAATTGAGGATGATGAATGAAAAACCTATGCGACAGGATCATGGTTTAAATCTTTTTGTTTACTAGTCGAGTGACTTGCAATTATGGCATTTATTCTTTCAGCTGTGACACTTAGCTCTTGCGTGGGGAAAGACCCATCGGATCTACTATGGGTGGCCATAAATAAGTCTGTCCTTGTGATGGTAATTTCTGAATTTTCCTTTTGCTGTAATTTGCAATGGAAAATCATGTCAACATGATTAAATATTCTTAACTTTTTGTATGAAAATAAAATTTTGTAAATTACCATTAACTCTTCCGTCCTAGCAGATCCCCGTCTACCAGTCGTATGAGGGAACTTCAGCTCATGTCTAGAAGCCTTTCCCTTTTCACGACGAGTCTTCGCCTGTTCCATGGATTCCAAATCAACAAACCTGTCCCATTCTTCTTGCTTCACGCCTTTGGGACAATTTCTTTTTCTAATCGCATCCTGATCATACTTAGCATATATCTTGCGCAATTTGTACTTCCAGTCCCTCCATGCCTTAGTAACTTTCTTAAAGGTTTCATCTTTGTACTTGTTGTCAATGTCATATGAGTCCTATATATTTCATTATGTAGCAATCAGTCAATTGATATTAGATTGTAAAAGTTAAAAAGCAAAATGCAGATATTTCAATGCTTACCAAAATGGTAGACCAAATATTATCCTTAATTGCATTAGGAACCATGCGCCAATCATTGTATGTAAGTGGACAGTGTGTCCTGGTCACACTCCCTATAAATGTGGAGAAAGTAGCCGTCTTTTCTCCAACAATCTGCCCACGATGATTGATTTCAACTTGCTTCTTTGTGTTGCTTCCTGAGGCAAAACCCGAACGCGCTCCTACATGCGACATTGGAGCTACATTTTTTTTCAAAATATTAGTCATTTCATATGTTGCTATATATTTTAAAGAGAATAAAAGATACACAAAAATATTTTAATAAGATCCAACCTAATATAAATCTTATCAGTTTCTTCTCCACTTCCGATGAAGCGAGGTACTTGGTTCAATTTCTATGTATGATCCTTCTTGTATATTTTCATCTTCTTTATTTGAATCATTTGTTGATAAAGGGATAGAAGAACCTTCATTCATCCTGGCCTCAAACACTAGCGGATCTTCAAATGCATACACATCCTTGGTCAGCTGCTTTGGAACATCTAATACAACATGCCAATCATCTCTTGTTGGATCCTTGCAGTAAAAAACTTGAGCCGCCTGAGATGCATGGATAAATGGCTCATCATCTTCCTTGATGTTCCTTCTAAACCTTCCTAGATTGATGAATATCAATTTGGTTTCGGGATCTACATAACATCCTTTTGAACTATCTTCGATATGCACCCAATCACAGTAGAATAGTGTTAACTTGAAGTCGAAGTAGTCTAATTCGAGAATTTGTCTGATGATGCCGTAGTAAGTGGCTTCCTCTTCTACAAAGTTTCTATCCCTAGCGCTCGACCTGAACTTAGTCAACGCTTTCATAGAGACTCCACTATTTTGTGTTGTAAAGTTCTTTTCGGAGTCAGCTATGCTAAAAACATAACCATTTACTGAGTATGTACTATATGATGTCGCTTTATGGTTTGGACTGAAAGCAATTCTCTTAAATTCTGACATTTCTTCATTTTCTAATTGATGCCTTAACCAAGCATTGTAGTCCATTTTTTTTGCTGCTGACGGATTACCCCTCCAGTTTTGTCTCCTATGTGTTTGGTCGTGAAGGTATGCATTATATTTCCTACAAGTCACATACCATAAAATATAAATAACATCTTTGCTTTACATTAAGCCATTTAAAAAACAATAAGGATCGAAGAATATACTTTTATTAACTTACCCCTCCCACTGAGCATTTTCAGCGTGATGTTGTAAAACCCATCTGCGTGCTTGTTGATACTGCACTGTAGTAAGAAGATAACTTTTTGCTTTCTTATGGATTAGGCTATCATCGGCATTCTCCTCACCCTCATCATAGAATATCTTTTGTACTTGCTTATGGCTTCCTAACTTCTTATCGGGCATGTAATCCATGCAATACATCATGGATTCCTCTAGGATGTAGCGTTCCGCAATACAACCCTCTGGGTAAGTTTGATTCAACACATACTTTTTGTATGTTTTCACATCCCGTTAAGTGTTAAAATAAGATATCGATAGAAAAAAGTTATTGTAACAAAATTTATAAACTCTTACAATTAATGTTACCTCTCAAAAGGGTACATCCATCGATATCTAACAGGTCCACAAAGTTGTGCCTCCTCCGCCAAATGAACAACTAGGTGTGTCATTGGAACAAAAAACGATGGGGGAAAGTATATTTCAAATACACATAATGTTTCCACTATTTTATTTCTCATATATTGAAGCTCTTCACGATTAATAACTTTTGAACATATGACGTTGAAAAATCTGGACAATTCACAAATGGCGGCACGTAGTGGCTTCTGACTCTTGAACGAGTGCATCAACAATACGGGTAACAATTGCTGCATAACAATGTGATAATCATGCGACTTAAGGGCCTTGAGTTGACAATCCTCCATATTGACGCGATTTGTCCAATTTGCACTATACCCTCTCGGAACTTTCAAATCTTTCAAGGTTCAACAAAAAAAGTCTCTTTCAGATCTATCTAGTGTGAAAGGAGCTTTGGGTATGAATAGCCTGCCGTTCCCTATTTCTTTAGGCCACAAAGACTTTTTTATCTTCATAACCTGAAGATCCCGACGAGCTTGTAAACCATCCTTGGTCTTATCCTTCGTGTCCATGATTGTTGCAATGAGGTTCTCGGTGACATTTTTCTCAACATGCATCACATCTAGATTGTGACGAATGGGCAAATGCTCCCAATATGGCAAGTCAAAGAGAATTGATCTCTTCGACCAAGCAGTAATATTTTGATCCTTATCCGTGGACTTCTTCCTATTCTTTCCCACTTGCTTTCTGAAATTGGTTTGAATATTATTCATTTTACGTAGTACATCAGAACCTGACAAACGCTTTGGAGTCTTCCTATTGTCCTTCTTCCCATTGAATTGAGTCGTTTGGTCCCTAAAATCATGATCAAATCGTAGGAATCTTCTATGTCCCATATATGCGAACTTCTTTCCATGTTCAAGCCAAACTGAGTCTGTCTCCTCACTACAAATAGGGCATGCGTACTTTCCTCCAGTCTTACAACCAGAAAGATGTCCATATGCTGGAAAATCATGTATTGCCCATAATAAAATTGCCCTCATTGTAAACCTATTCTTGCTATGTGAGTCATAAGTTACAGATCCTTCCCACAATTCAATCAACTCTGCAATCAACGGCTGCAAGTAGATGTCAATGTCATGTCCTGGACCTTTTTTTCCAGGGATCAAAAGTGTTAACATGGTAAACTCCTTCCGCATGCATAAATGAGGTGGAAGATTGTAGGTAACAATCATAACAGGCCAACAACTATATGAGTTGCTCATATGCCCAAACAGATTGAATCCATCCGTTGCAAGTCCCAACCGAACGTTACGTGGCTCCGCAGCGAAATCTTCAAACTTTGAATCTACAATCTTCCACATAGAAGAATCCACAGGATGTTTCATGCAAATATCATCTTCACCCGAATTTGAATGCCACATCATGTTCTCTGCAATCGACGGTACACTGTAAAGTCTTTGTAACCTCGGTTTTAATGGGAAGTACCTTAGCACCTTACAAGGTACATTTGGGGCAGTTGACCTTACTCCACGATCAAATTTCCATCTGCTGGTTCCACATTTTGGACAACTCTGCTTATCAGAATGTTCCTTCCAGTATAAAATACAATCGTTATGGCATGCATGTATTGTCTCATAGTTCATACCCAATGAACCAATCAACCTCTTCGCATTATAAGTACTATCTGGCAAAGAGTTCTCGCTTGGCAAAATTTTCTTGAGTAGGCTTAACAACTCCGTAAAGCTACTGATACCTAGCTTTCATGCTCATCATCTCAATTGTGACAGACAACTTTGTATGCTCAGGTTTACACGATGGATATAAGGGTTGCTTTGCATCCTCCATTAATTTCTTGTACCGAGAATCATCACCTAAGTCATCTTGAAGTTGAGTACTATCTTCATTGTTAACCTCATTCATACATGCATCTAAGTCATCAGGTTGAAAACGACCAAAAGCATCATTCACCAAATCAACCATTCGAGGAAACATATCTTCGCTATGATTATCGACAGATGTACTCGCACTTATATTTGGACGTTGTTCCCCATGGTGAAACCATGTCATGTATGTCTGATCTATGCCATTAAAAAACAAATGGTCGTAAACTGTTTTTAGTTCCATCTTCCCACCTATATTATGACATTTCACACAAGGACAACAGTGCCAGTCAACACCATTTGAATTCTGTTTTGCAAACTCTAGGAACATTGCAACACCTTCCACGTATTCAGGGGTAAACTTTTCTGCCCTCATCCAATTCTTACATGGGGTTGTCGAAGCCATCTAAACGCAAGAAACATATTCATAGAGAAAATTAGAGATGACGTGCATAATTGACAAATGTGAATTTAAATCGATCGCAACTAATTAACCTACTCTACTACACACTAGTAATTTCTAATTGCATGTGTATGAAGTACATACATCTTCCGGAGTACCAATGCTGCGAGTGCTTGCCAACTGTATTTTTTTTGTAGTCCGCGTACTACACATTGTCTTACTTAACGTGAATCAACTCGGTGGGGCCCACATTGATGTATGTGTTTTATCTACGCCGTCCATTCGTTTTTCCAGGTCATTTTAGGCCATGAGCCCAAAAAATGAGGCAGATCCAAATCTCAGGTCGAACGTCACCTTAGAGTACACGTGGCATGGATATGTATCAATCGGTGCCGTCCATCTATTCGGCCCGAGCTTAGATGTTAGATTTCTGAACATCAAATCTACGGGTGCAATTATACATCCAAAGTGGGGCCCACTAGAAGGAAGGTAGTGATTGATAAATCGACTTGCTACGTGTACGGTAGAGAGCACAAACAGGTGAAGAATGATGGACGGAGCTCTTCCCAGTTGTTCATAACTTCACATATACATGGATGAAGGGAAGACACAAATATAAGCTCAATCCAAAACTTCTGTTCAATCAATTTTTTTTTCAACAGTAGGTATTTAATCCCCACCGTGTAGTCCACTTGAGCCTTGGGACAGCCTCATTTTTAGGCTTGTGCCCTAAAATGATGTGGAAAAATGGATGGACGGTGTGGATAGTACCCAATCCGCGTCCGTACACTCACAAATCCCTAATTAGGGATTGGACAATACAAATCCCTAATTTGGCATTCAACAATAAAAATCCAAAAAGAAAAGTAAGCAAGGTTAGGTTAGGGTTTTTTACCTGGTGGAGGAGGTAGAGGAGAGAGAGAGTGGGAGCAGTTGTCGTACACGCTGGAACAAAGAACGGGATCGAGAGGGAGGGAAAGAGAGGGTGGGGCGAGGGAGAGAGGGGGGTCTGTCCGTGAGTGACTGAGAGAGAAAGAGTGGGGGCGGAGGGGGGGGGGGGGGGGGGGGGGCATGCGTGAGACAGAGAGAGACAGAGAGAGCGTCCGTGATAGAGAGAGAGAGAGAGAGAGAGAGAGAGAGAGAGACAGAGAGACGAGAGAGAGAGAGAGAGGGGTCTCGTTTGGAATGGATTACATGTCACCCTGGTAACACCTTAGTGGGTGTTACCCCTACCGTGTGGGGCCCATTGTGATGCATTTTTTATATATCTATGCTGTCTATCTGTTTTCTCATATCATTTTAGGATATGATCTAAAAAAATCTTAAGAAGATCCAAATCTCAGGTGGACCATACCACTATAAACAGTGATTAATAACCATTAGAAACGTTTTGTGGGCCATAAAAGATTTCGATCAATCTCATATTTATATTTTCCCTTCATCAAGACCTTATTGACATTATCAAGAGCTTGGATTGCAAATAAACATTACCAAAACCTTATCAAGGGCTCTTTGGAATTTTTAATGGTGGAGCACTCAATCACACTGTTTCCAGTGGTATGGTCCACTTGAGATTTGGATCTGGATAATTTTTGGTACCTTATCCTAAAATGATCTATATAAACCGATGGACGGAGTGGATATACAAAATATCATCCACGTGGGCCATACGGTAGGGGTAACACCCACTAAGCCGTTCCCGGGTAACACATAATTCGGTACCCTCTTTTTTTTTTTTCCGAAGAATAGGTAACACTTAACTCAACTCTCTTATTGTACAGAGTAAACTTTGTTGGGCCCATCTGGAATGTATGTGCTTCATCTATTCCGTCCATATGTTTTTACAGATCATTTTAGGGGTTGAGCCCAAAATTTAAGCATATCCAAATCTCAAGTGTACCATGCCACAGGAAACAGTGGGGAAAATGATTTCCACCGTTGAAACCTTTCCATGCCCCACAGTGATGTTTATTTGTCATCCAACCTGTTCATAAGATCACATGGACATGGATGAAGAGAAAAAACAAATATCAGCTTGATCAAAAACTTCTATTTGCTCCCAAGAATTTTTCAATGGTAGACATTCAGTTCACACTTTTCCTATGGTGTGGTCCACTTTAGAACTTGATATGCTTAAATTTTTGGTTACTTACTTAAAATTATCTTTTAAGATGGATGGACGGAGTGGATAAAATAAGTAAATCACGGTGGGCCCCTCAAAGTTTACTCTGCACGGTTAGCGTGTGGAGTTGCTCACTACGCAGCCCGCTTCGGGCGAGACTTGGGTGAGACGGCCGAACCAGTGAAGTGGGTGGGACCCTGAACCTAGGGCCCACCTCGATGTATTCCTTGTAGATCCATGCCGTTAATCTGCTTTTAAAGATTACTTTGTACTATGTTACCAAAAATTAAGAAGATTAAAATTTTTAGTGGACTACAACCTAAGAAACACTGGTTAATGACCATTAAAAACTTTTTGTGAGCCACAAAAGTTTTCTATCAACCTGATATTTATTTTTTCCTTTCATCCCTGTCTACGTGCCCTTATCAACAGATTGGATGGTCAATAAAGATTACGGTGGACTCTAGGAAGTTTTTAATGGTCACAGTTGAATTATAACTGTTTCTTGGGTTGTGGTCCACCTAAAATTTCTATCTGTTTAATTTTTGGTATTTCATCCTAAAATAATACAAAGAAACAGATGGACGGCATGGATCTACAAAGAATACATCCACGTGGGCCCTAAGTTTAGGGTCCCACCCACATCCCTGGGTCGGCAGTCTCACCCAAGTCATGCCGAGAGCGGATTAGGTGAGACCCCGGCCTCAATCAAGATGGTGCGGCCCTTACCGTCGGTTACCGTGGGGCCCACCTTGATGTATTTATTATGTATCCACACCGTCCATCCATTTTTGCAATAGTTTTAGAGAATTACACAAAAAATAAAGCAGATCCAATCATCAGGTGGATCATAACGTAGGAAACAGTGGCGATTGACCATTAATGGGGCACAGAAGTTTTCGATGAAGCTGATATTTGTCTTTTACCTTCATCCAGGATCATGTGACCTTATCAACAGATTGGATGGTAAATAAAAAGTACAGAAACATGAAGGTGAGTCCTAATAAGTTTTAAATGGTAGGATGGTCAATCACCACTGTTTCTTATGGTATGGTCCACCTGGTAATTTTTTCTGCTTCATATTTGGGATAATACCCTAAGATAATCTGGAAAAACGGATGGACGGGGTGGATACATAATACATACATCAACCTGGGCCCCACGGTAAGGGTCGCACCGTCTTAGGTGAGCCCGGGGTCTCACCAAATCCACTCTCAGTCGCGCCAGGCCTTCTTGGGGCGGGAGAGAATTAGATGTTACCCGGATAACACCTTAGTGGGTGTTACCTCTACCGTGTGGGGCCTATATTGATGTATCTTTTATATATCCATGTCGTTCATATGTTGTTATGTCTAATTTTAAGACTAAATCCAAAATTATAAGAAGTTCCAGATCTCAGGTGGACCATACCAATAGAAAGAATGATGAATAATCATTAAAAGCATTTCGCGGGCCACAAAAGTTTTAGATCAAGCTTGTCTTCAAAATTTCTATTCATCCAGATCTTCCTGACATTATCAAGAGCTTGGATTGCAAATAAACATTACAGAAACATTACAATAGGGCTCTTTGGAATTTTTAATGGTGGGCACTAAATCAGCACTGTTTCCAGTGGTATGGTCCACTTGAGATTTGGATTTGCATAATTTTTTGAAGGACATTCTAAAATGGGCCGGAGAAGTAAATGGACGGCGTGGATATACATAATACTATCCACGTGGGCCGGTAGGTGGAACACCACGGTGTTGTTACCGGACGGATTGGCTGGTGCACCCTACACCACGTTACAGCTGGTGAAGGGACGTCGCGGACGCAGAGCGAGTGGGCAGTCAACGAGCACCGTGTTTGTACGAACCGATTGTGAAGATTAAGGCTCTGTGGACCATACAATGACGTATTTAGTACATCCAAACCGTCCATCCATTTAGCGAGATCATTTTAGTGCATGATACCTAAAATGAGTCATATTCAAAACTCAAGTGGACCACACCAATAAATTTATTGTGGGGACAATAATTATCACCGTTAAAACATACCCAGGGTCCACCATGATGTTTATTTGTCATCCAAACTGTTCATAAGGTCACACGGACCTGGATGAAGGGTAAAAATAATATCAGACTGATCCAAAGCTTCTGAGACCTCCAAAAAGGTTTCAATGGTATACGTTCAATCTCCCACTGATTTCTGCAGTGTGGTCCACTGGATCCTTGGATCTGTCTGATTTTTTGGGTCCAGCCTTAGAATGCTTTCAGAACATGGACGGACGGTTTGAATATAACAAGTACCTCATGGTGGGACCCACAGAACTTGATGACGTCACTGCGATTAATACATAGAGGTGGGCAGTGAGTTCAGAATCCCACCCAGATCGTAAATTCCGGGCGCGGATTAGGTACTTCCCCCGCCTATCCCGAGCTCCAGACAGGCTAGGCCTCTGAGGGCCACAGTGATGTATTGATTTTATCCACACCGTCCATTCAGTGTTTCATATCATTTCAGGACATAGTACCAAAAATGAGGCAGATCTAAGTTTTAAGTGGGCCACACCGTGGTAAGCAGAGGTGCTATTGATTGTTACCGTTGCAACCTTCCTAGGCCCACCGTGATGTTTATTTGCCATCCAATCTGTTCAAAAGATCATAGAAACCTGGATGAATGTGCAATACAAATATCAGCTTGATCAAAAACTTCCTATGTCACCCAAGAAGTTTTCAACGGTTAGAATTTAATCCCTATTTCATGGTCCAATTGAGCTTATATCTGCCCCATTTCTGAGCTCATGACCTGAAATGACGTGGAAAACCGAATGGACGGTGTGGATAAAATCCATACATCACGGTGGCCCTCAGAGCCCTAGCCTGTCTCGAGCTCGGGACAGGCGGTGGAAGTACCTAATCCGCGCCCGTAAATTCCGGGATCTCACCCAAGACGCGCCCGAGAAAAATCTTGCTACACCACGAGTAAGCTACGCTGGCTACACCGGGTGTACCAATGACCCATCATGATGCATTTGTTGTATCCACGCCGTCCATCCATTTAGCGAGATCATTTTATGGCATGATACTAAAAATCAGGCAGATTCAAAGCTTAAGTGGACCTAGAATAGAAAATAGTGGGAATTAAACGCCAACCATTAAAAAATTCTTGGGGGCCACCTGAGCTTTTGATCTGCCTCATTTTTGGTATCATGCCCTAAAATGATCTCTCAAAATGAATGGACGGAGTGGATACAACACATACATCATGGTGGGGTCATTACTACACCCGGTGTAGCTAGCGTAGCTAACTCGTGGGTGTATCAAACTCGGTAACAGGCGCGGATTTCCAGCGAAAGCCTTGCGCAGGAAGTTACTCCGCTGGGAACCAAGGTGGGGCCCACAGTGATTATTTTCATAAATCCACCCCGTCCATCTGTTTTGGGAGCTCATTTTAGGACATGAGAACAAAAATGAACCCGATCCAAGACTCAAGTGGGCCGAAAATGTGAGGATTGAACGTCCACAGTTGAAATATTTGTAGAGCCACAGGTGTTTTGAAACAGAATAATATTTGTGTTTCCTGTTCATCCCGGTAGTAGTGACGTTATGAACGGTATGGATGTCATATAAACATCACTATCGACCCCAGGGAGGTTTCAATGGTACTAATTTACCTACCCACCTTTTCCTTTGGTGAGGCCCACTTGAGTCTTGGATCCGGTTAATTTTTGTTTTCATGTACTAAAATGAGCTCCCAAAACGGATGGACGAGGTGGATTTATTGAAAAACATCACTGTGGGCCCCACCTTGGTTCCCAGTGCAGGAACTTCCTGCGCAAGGCTTTCGCACGAAATCCACGCCCCCTTTGGAAGGGGCGCGGCTTCGCCGAACCCCGTATCCACCGAGGTCGGTGGATCCTTTACCGTGCCGTCCACGGTGTGATGTTTGTGTGTTACATCCACGCCGTCCATTCATTTTGAAAACACATTTTAGAGCATGATTAAAAAAATGAAGTACATCCAAATCTCAGGTGCACCATAATACAATAAACAATGGTACTCAACCATTAAAAGCTTATAGTGAGTCACAAAAGTTTTAGGTCAAGCTGATATTTGTTTGGTATCTTCATCCAGGTCTTTGTGACCTTTTCAACAAATTGGATGGAAAATAAACATTCCAGTGGTCCCCATGAATTTTTTAATGGTGGGGATTCAATTACTACTATTTCATGTGGTATGGTCAACCTAAGATTTGGATCTTCCTCATTTTTTGGGTAATGCCCTAAAATGAGCTTTCAAAATGCATGGACGGTGTAGATGTAAGGTACATACATCATAGTGGCCTCACAATTGGGAATCCACCAACCTTAATTAGCGGATCCAGGGATCCACCCAAACTGCGCCTGGATAAAAGGCTTGCGTATTGAATAAACTCTGTGGGGTCCACACCTTGATTGTGGGGCTTACAGTGATATATGTGTCTTAAATCCACACCATCCAACCATTTTGAAATATCATTTTAGGGTATGATACCAAAAATGAAGCTGAGTCAAATATTAGGTGGACCACACCATAGAAACAGTTGTGATTGAATCTCTACACTTGAAAAATTCATGGATTTCTCCGGAATGTTTATTTGCCATTATTTTCCATCCAACCTATTTGTAAGGTCACAAACACCTAGATGAATACACCACAAAAATATCATCTTGATCCAAAGCTTTTGTGACCCCACGGGAAGTCTTTAATGGTCAATCAACACTGTTTCCTCTACTATGTCCCATCTGGGACTTAGAATTGCTTCATTTTTTGGAACACGCCCTAAAATGAACTTTCAATATGGATGTACGGCGTGGATGTAGTCACATTCATCAGAGTGGCCCCACGTTCAGGGTTCCCACTCACCAGGATTCGGGTTCTTACCTTTTTTTGTATAATGTCCTAAAATTATCTCACAAAGTGGATGGACCGGTTTAGATTTCTTAAAATATCTATTTTGGTATAATGTCCTAATGTCCTAAAATTGTTAATTTTTTTTTAAATAATACAATTTTATTTTTCAAAATCACATTTTTTAATAAACTTGTCAACTTTCAGAATTCAAAATGTCAAAATTTTTTTTATCAAATTTCTCAAAAATTTTCAATATACAAAATCCTATTTTATTTTTAAAAATTGTAATTTTTTTTCAATTTTTTTTCACACTTATTAATTTTATTCTATCTTTGTAGTTTTTTTTTTTAAATCTTAATTTTTTAAGAATGACAATTTCTTTTTGGTTCTTTGTAAATCCTGAATTTCTTTTCAAAATCTCGTTATTTTAAATCTTAATTTTTCTTAAACATTATTAGTTTTATTACAATTTTTTTTCAAACTTCTTAATTTTTTCTCAAAATCTCAATTCAATACATAAACACTTTTTTTAAAATATCAATTGTTTTTTCAACATTTCATTTTCTATCAAATTTCTCAATTTTTTTTACAAAATACAAGATCTAAATTTCTTTTTAAAAATCACAATTTCTATTTTGAAAATATATTTTTTCAAACCGATAAATTTTATTCAAAATTCTTGATTTATGTCAAAATGCCAACTTTTTTTAAATCCTTTTAAATCCTAATTTATGTCAAAATTCTTTCAGATTTTTCGTTCTTTTTTAATCTTAATTATTTTCAAAATTTTGATTTTTTCTACATTTCAATTTTTCTTAAACATTATTAATTTTATTACATTTTTTTTTTCAAACTTATAAATTTTATTCAAGATTAACTCAACATTTTTTCAAAATCACAATTTCTTAAACTTTCCGATGTTCGTTTTCAAAATGCCAATTTTTTGAAAATCTATTTTTTTTATTTATCAAAATATGTCAATATCTTTCAAACTGCAAAACCTCAATCTTTCTCAAAGTCTACATTATTTCAAACTTATACACTTCATTCAAACGTCTCAATTTATTTCAAAATGTCAATTTCTTTCAAAATTCTAGTTCTTTTTTAAATTTAGAATATTATTTTCAAAATCTCGAATTTTTCCAAATCCCATTTTTTCTTAAATATTGTTAATTTTTATTAAACTTGTCAACTTTTTTTCTAAAAATTCAAAATTCATGATTTATGTCAAAATGCCAACTTTTTTTAATTCCTTTTAAATCCTAATTTATGTCAAAATTCTTTTAGATTTTTTGTTCTTTTTTAATCCTAATTATTTTCAAAATTTTGATTTTTTCTACATTTCAATTTTTCTTAAACATTATTAATTTTATTACATTTTTTTTCAAACTTATAAATTTTATTCAAGATTAACTCAACATTTTTTCAAAATCACAATTTTTTAAAACTTTTCGATGGTCGTTTTCAAAATGCCAATATTTTGAAAATCTAATTTTTTTTTTATCAAAATATGTCAATATCTTTCAAACTTGCAAAACCTCAATCTTTCTCAAAGTCTACATTATTTCAAACTTATACACTTCATTCAAACGTCTCAATTTATTTCAAAATGTCAATTTCTTTCAAAATTCTAGTTCTTTTTTAAATTTAGAATATTATTTTCAAAATCCCATTTTTCTTAAATATTGTTAATTTTTATTAAACTTGTCAACTTTTTTTCTAAAAATTCGAAATTTTTTTAAAACTTATTAAAGAAACAAATTTATTTAAAATGAAGAGTGAGATGTATAATTTTCAATTTACGACGGACTATATCCGTCGTTAAATCCAAGAAGGTCCGTCGATAAATCCCAACGTCCCGTCTACGGACGCAGAATTTTACGACGTAGGAAATCTCCCTTGAATACATTTACATTACATTACGACGGATTAGATCCGTCGTAATATTAACGACGGACTATATTAGTCGTTAATTCACAGTTATCGACGGATTCTGGTCCGTCGTACAATTTTGTCGATTAAACACGCCAGAGCCGGAGTTGTAGTAGTTAGCGACGGACTGTTTTCATATTAACGACGAACTATAGTCCGTCGTTAAACTAAGCTTTTTTAACGACGAACCAAGGCCGTCGTTAAACCAAGCATTTTTGTGTCGTTTTTTTGCTGTTTTGGCGTAGTGAGGGAGATCCCTAGGGAGGTTAGCGGTTGTGCTCTTCGGTCTTCATATATGTCATGGGACTTTCGGATTCTCCACAACTTATTCTTCAAGAACGTCTATGCCCGTAAGAGTAACAAAGTTGACTTAACTGAGACCATGGTGACCATTCTGTATCCAGTCAGTCAGGGTGAGAAGATGTGTCTCCCCTCTATGATCATGAGCACCATTCATTCCGTCATTTTGGGGACTGACGATCAGTCAGCAGGACTTTCCATTTGGGTGCCTCATAGGGAAATTAGCCAGCTCTATATGTCTTGAAGATCCAACTGAAAAACCTGTCAGGCCTATCCTCCTCAACAAATCCATTATCGCCAGAATGGAGATTACTCAAACAGAGCTTCAACGAAGAAGGGATCAGCAGCAGCAGAGGCAGCAGCAGGAGGTCCCACATCATACTGAGTATGAGTCTGATCCTGCTCTACGATCATCTGAGGATCCTCGTCAGCATCCAGGGCATTTCAGCACTCCAGTTCGTGCATTTACACGTCGCGGCACATCTTCGCCCTCTGATCATCCATCCTCATCTTCAGTTCCTCCTGCATGGTTCACTGAGATTCGCCAACATCAGGAACGTCTATTTCACAGACTTGGCCGGATTGAGCAGAGGATGGATCAGATCGAGTCTCAGCTGTTTCAGGGGCAGGCTACTCTCCTCGTACAACACGAGACTATTATGGCTCGCCTTGCCCAGATTGACAGGCGTTTGTAGGATTGGGAGCGAGCTACTCGTGGCGATGCACCGTCACCAGATTTGGGCGACGGGACTGATTTCTAGCATCATTATCTGTTGTATCATGTGTCTTGGTCAGGAGTATCTTTTTGGGTGACCAAGACACTTGTCACTTGTCTTGTTTTACATTTTAGATGACTGTTAGACCATTTGATGTTTGAGCTTTCTAGTCATATCTAGTTATGTCATCACTTGTTTGGATTTTCATCTTTCTTGAGCTTCACAGTTATATCTCTTTATGTCATCACATGTCGAGCTATATTGATATATATTTTTGAGATAAGTGATCTTTTTCTCGATATATATTTGTGCTTTTAAGTTATATTCGCTTTGAGTCTTGCGCCTTATTGACTATTCATTGAGTGAGACTAGGTGATTGGGCTATATACACCATTGACTAGGTGTTATTAGTCCATATCGGTTGACTATCATCTATGTCCATCTCCAAAAATCATGTAAGAATGCGCTTTTATATGAAAATCTGATTTTTTTTTTAGGATGGATGATTCGGGCAACATGCCCAATTCGAGTCTATTAGTGCTATATTGATGAGTCTATTGCATTTTCTTGGTATATTGATAGGGGGAGGTTGGATGGTTTGGGCATTAAGCCCTTATGGCTCATGGTTCTGTTTAATATAGCTTAAATATGTTTCATTGCTCTTAATATACATGCCAGTTGGGGTGGTTGGTTGATTGGGCGAAAGGCCCTCTTGTGCGTAATGATTATTGTATATCAGGTTTCTATGTATTGCTTCTATTCTCCCATATGTTTCATGATCTATCTCTCCTAATTCATGGTTTAGCTTCGCTGCTCTTATAGGCAAATCTTTTTTAAGCTAACCCTTGTCAATGACTGACAATAAGGGGGAGAACTATATCCCACCAAGAAGCCAATTTGTTTTGTAGGCCTTCTTAGGTGCAGATGTTGAGGGGGAGAAATTGAAGATGTTTCGTGTCAGTACATGTCACTTTGTAAAGTTTTTATTATAAATTATGTTCTGACATGTAATTGGGTGTAAGTGCTTTTTTCTGTTTTGGGATGTTTATGATATGGAGTAAAAAGGGGAATCGATGTTGCCTCATGTTGAACTATAAGTAAAATGATTAGTTGAAGTCAACAATAACTAGGGTAGGAACTATTGTCATATCCCCTACCAAACATTGATCTCCTACGTGGAATAAACCTAAGGGAGAAAAATCTAGGATAAATGAATTCCCTCCAACAAGCATGTTGGGTCCTATTTATCATACCCAAGGGGGTTGTGATCTAGGTTAGGTGACCTTAGGAGACCATATTGAGCTCACATACATATCTGAGGATCAAGCCTTATTTTGAGCAAATTGATGAACTTGAGGAATTTAGCCTCTTTGGAACAATAGGAAAATCTGAGGTTTTCAGCCTCATGTTTGTTCTTATGGGCAAATCATAGGATTTAAGCCTCATTAGTCCAAATTCGGTAGTTTAACCTTGCTTAAATTTGTATATTTTCTTGCTAGACTATCATCCGGCTTAGATTAGCTAATCATCTTGAGTTTTATGCTTCATTGTATGCTAATCTTTGCTTAGTATTGGTCTTGATATACCAATAGGGGAGGTTAGTTGATTGGGCTATAAGCCCTTTGTGCCTTCATTGCAAATGTATATCCTTGACCAATTTTGCATGATTAACCTTGTCTAGATAGTTACATTTTCTTGTTAATCATGTACCTTAGCATGCTCCATGGTTTTATGAGTCATGCACCCTATACTCTCCTTGTTAGCATGTGCTTATAGTTATAACTGCGACATACTATCTTCTCTTACCTTAGCCTTATTGATATATCATTCAGGGGGAGAGAATAGTTTGTCAATTGCTAACAAAAAAGGGGAGAAAGATTAAGTCCCACCAAAACAAGTTTGCTATGTTTTGTGATGCAGGGATTGACAGGTTATGGGGGAGCAAACTGAAGAGGAGCAGCTTAGACTAAGCATGTCAAGAGTCCTGTATTTAATGCTTTATCAATGTAATATCTTGAACATGTATCTTGTTTTGGTAGGTTAGGTTTTGTCTCGTAATTGACAAAGGGGGAGATTGTTAGTGCACAAATCAGTGCATCGTTTTGTCAATTCTGTGACTATGTAAGTCAGTCAAGTCTCATGAGCCCCGATGAAGATTGAAGACTCAAGACTTGAAGACCAAAGCAACTTTCCGCACTCAAGTTCAAGCCAAATCAAGCTCGGAAGGTAAGTTGCATATAGACAGCCTATAGGATCCCAAAACACCCGTATTTATGGCATTTTAATCATTCCAATCTTAGCCATTTAATCCACGGTCCTTAAGGTCAAAATGATCAGTCTTGGACCTTCATTAAGTAGGTGCCCAACTATGAAAATCAATAGGAAAATCTCCGTGTTGGGGCACACATATTCAGTTGGAAAACAGCTTGATTTTTGGGCTAGATAAGACCTGCCGACCGGCTGATCGACCGGCCGGCCACTGGTCCTTAACAAGCAATTGATAGGTAGCCGACCAGTCTTGACCGGTCGGCCTTCACAGTTCATTAAGTCCAGCAAGCATAGCCGACCGGTCTTGACCGGTCGGACTGCAGACAGCAGGTTGGATGGGCCAGCCAACCGGCCGGACGCTGCATTTTCCAGAAGCACAGCTGACCGGTCTTGATCGGTCGGCCTGCATGTTTAAATCGTGTCAGTGAGTACTGGGCAGGTCTGCCGACCGGCCGGCCGACTTGCCAGACAGCAGGTCGACTGCCCAATCCGACCGGCCGGACAGCAGGTTGGTTAAGCCAAAAAATTGTCCAGTGAGTTTTTCGTTTCTGGACCATTTACTCGACCCATCTGAGGACAGGTCGGCTGACAGGTCGGAGCTCAAATCCTACCGGCCGGAGGGGGTCCCAGGCAGGTCGGAATATGACCGTTTTATGTCCGTTTGAGCTCATTCTTGGGCCTCTATAAAAGCATATCTTGAGGTCTTTTATGAGATGACTTGCACTCCCATTGAGAGCACTGAAGGGGGCAATTAAGAACATCATCTATCCTTCTTTTGCTCATCATTGCTTAGAGTTCATCATTCAATCCAAGTGATTCATGGCACTTCAATGAGCATTCAAAGCTCGGTTTGAAGAAAGAACTCAAGCAAGGTATTCATGGTTGACCTAACCCATCTTGTTGAATCTCTTGGTCATCAATAGCCATTGAATACTCAAGTTGTAGTTCCTATCATCACCATTGTATTGAATAGGCAAAAGGAACCCCAACAACTCCTCCCACCTACCCGGCACTAGTCTAGGAATATCATATGCATTGGTAGCTGATTGTGGGAGCTTGGAGAGGAGCTAAAGCATTCGTGGAAGCTGAAGCTACTCATCAACGGCGCTGAATCGGGGCTCAATCGTCTAGGTATGCCTAGTTTTTTAGAGTCCATTTATTGAATCTCTATTCCCTGGATTGGGAAACTCCAGTGGGAGTGTACGTGACCGTCCTTGGATTAAGATTGGTGAGAGTTTGAGATCCAAACTCGTCAAGTCCCTGGATTGGGCCATCGGCGGATGGTAAACGCGGTCCTAGATCAAAGGTTGATGGTTGACCTGATTTAAAACCACGACTATAGTGAAATCCGGTGGTCTCATAGGTTGAGATCGGGAACCAAGAGTGGAGTAGGGAAACCGAACCACTATACATCGTGTGCAATGTGGTGAATTTTTGAACCTCCAATTTATACTTTGCATTGACCACTACATCACATTATATGCATGGTTTTCATGTTTAAAAGGTCCATCTAACATGTGTTTTGTGATTGTAGGGATGAGAGCGGACTTCACCCAATTGGAGCCTAAAAAGGACCATTTGAACACATTGGATGAAGATTGAAGAAAGACTAAAGAGAGGAGAAGAAAGGAAGAAAGAAGTCCAAGGAGAATGCAGAAAACAGAGGCCAAGACCGGTCGTCCGACCGGTCGTCCATCGCCAGGACCAGTCGTCCGACCGGTCCGATTGTTTGTAGAGGTCCGACCGGTCCGATTGTTTGCAGAGGAAGAAATTTTCACAGAAGGTCTCTGGACCATTCACGACCGGTCGTGTGACCGGTCGTCTGATGCCCAGACCAGTCGTGCGACCGGTCCTTGAATTAAAAATTTAAATCAGAATTTTGGCAAAACTCTCTGGACTGTTTTTGACGATTTGCGACCGGTCGTCTGTGTAATAAAGCTTCTCCGTGAAGCTCCAAGATTTTCTGCGCAGTGCAGTAACCTTACGCAATTTCTGGATGTTTCCGACGTAAGGGAGCTTTCCTACTATAAAAGGACACCTAGGGGTTCTTCCTAAGTCATCATAGAAGCTAAGGAACGTGGTTCTAGAGAAAGAAAGCTGTCGTGGAGCATCTGCAACTCTCCAATTTTCGGTTTTTCTAGTTTTTATGCTTTTATTATGAGTTCTAGTTGTGGTATGACAATGCTCGGCTAAGAATCTCTCAGCTAAGGCTGAGAGGTGAAGCTTGTAGCTAATTTCATGTTTGATTCAAGTTAATTCAAGTAATTTTCAATTCAAGTTTGGATTTTTCATATTCTAGTTCTTAAAGTGATAGTTTGAGATGTTTTATGAGAGTTCATGTGCTCCGGACATGAATTCCTTGCAATTCTCTGAGATTATCATATGATGCTTGTTTAGATTCGAATTATAGTAATCCTTGAGCAGGCCATAGTCCATAGGCATGACTGTTACTCCGAAGGCTATGGTTTTGAATTCTACATTGATTGAATGGGACTAGCACTTGGAAGTTCAACTTGATTTGGATTGAATGTGTGTGAATGCTTTATTTTCCAACTAGATGAGAGATAGGACTTTAAATCTAGTTGTGTTTTCTACTTGGATTGATTGAATTGACATGGGATTGCTACAAGTGGATCCTTGAATGCCTTAGTACTTTAAATTACTGATTTTCCATTAAGTTACTGTTTTAGTTTAATTACCCAATTAAATCTTATTTTCTTGCAAAACTGAGTTGCTGAAATAGTTTGGAAGTTGTTTCTAATTCCCTGTGGATCGACCTCGGTCTTACCGAGATTTATTACTACATCGCAGCCTTACACTTGAGGAGAGCGAACAAGTTTTTGGCGCCGTTGCCGGGGAATTTAGATAACGGTTTTCAAATAGTTTCAGTGGCTGTAGAAGTAGAAGTAGATAGGTTTTCTGATTTTCTAAGAACTAACAAGTTGTTCTGTTTTGTCGGAATTCTTTTCCAGTTCAAGCGCATCAGGTGATACCTTTCTAACTTAGCTTTTTGCAGATTTTTTTTAGATTAATTTCAGATTTCAGATTTTTAGGATTTAGTTTTAGTCAGTTTTTGGTTGAGAGGTTTATGTCCCGTTGGGAACGTAACCACTCAAATCGTCTCCAATCTGAAGGTGGTTTAGTTGGACCATTGTCAGTCCATAGACGAGTCCTGAAATCACCAAGAGCATTGTGAAAGTTTGGGGAGTATGGACCAAACACCTTTAAGAAATCCTCCCCCCTACTCCAACTACAAACGCAAATCAAGAGGGAGTAGGAGAGAATGAGGTACATAATGTTCCTCCAATGAGATCACTACGGGACTACCTACAACCCGCCCGTGCAATTACACCCTCTTGCGTGGTTCTTACCAGCAAACGGGGGAAACTTTGATATAAAGCCAGGTGTAATTCAACTGATACCAAAGTTCCATGGGCTAAACTCTGACCGCCCATATCTACACTTGAAAGAATTCGAAGAAGTGGTGGCCACCTTGCATTACACCAATGTTTCTGAAGATACCATCAAGCTTAAACTCTTTACCTTTTCATTGAAAGAAAGAGCCAAAGATTGGCTTCACTCTCTTAGACCACATTCGATTGGGTCATGGAATGAGATGACCCGGGAATTCTTGAAAAAGTTCTTCCCGGCTCATAAAACGAACACCCTTCGAAGAGCCATAATGAATTTCAAGGCTAAAGAGGGTGAATCTTTCTTCCAATGTTGGGAGAGATTTAAAGACCTCCTACTTGCTTGCCCACATCATGGCTATGAGAGTTGGCGAATTATAAATTTTTTCAATGATGGATTAAGTTCCAATATGCGCCAATTTGTAGAAATGATGTGCAATGGCGAGTTTATGAGCAAAAATCCAGATGAGGCTTGGAGTTACTTGGACATGTTGGATGAAAATGCCCAATCTTGGGACACCTCGGATAAACCCAATAACCCCAAGCCTACTCAAGAGAAAGGAGGAATCTATATCCTCAAGGAGGAAGACGACGTGAATGCAAGGATAAGCCAACCTCACAAGGAAGATCGAGGCCATAGAACTTAGTAAAAGTGGAGTTCCAAAGTCCAATGAAGCCATTAATACCACATGTGGGATTTGTCACACTGATTTGCACGCTACGCAAGATTGTCCCACAATTTCTGCATTTCAAGAAGTACTACATGAGACCGCCAATGCCACATATGGTTAGCAACGGCCTTTCAATGGACCGGTAGGTAATACGTATAATGAGAGTTGGAAGAACCACCCAAATTTTAGTTGGAAGAATGCTCCTACAGGCAATCCTCCCAACTCTCAAAGAGGGCCACCCATGCAAAATATAGCCCCACCTCAAGTCTTAATGGAGGATACCTTGAAAGCGTTTATATAAGGGCAAACGCAAATCAATCAAACGAATCAGCAAATGTTCCAAGAGCTTAAAGTCTCGGTTGATGAGATTAAGGGACGCTTGAATGCTAGGGAAGGGACCTTTCCGGCCCAACCTCAGCCCAATCCAAAGCAAGTACATGAAGTGAGCATTCCCAATCCTTCCAACCAACACATGGAGCAAGCCAAATCCATCACCACTCTTAGAAGTGGTAAACAAATTGACAAATCTATTCCGGTGAAGGCCGATGAGCCTAATGATCCGATAAATTCTGAGGATGAGGATGGATCTAGCTTAGCCCGACAAGAACCAGGAACGCATTTACAAGCCCATAGCACTATTCCCTTCGAGATCGGTTGCCCTAAAATCTCTTCCAAACTCTCATGATATTCTAGAGATTTTCAGACAAGTCAAGATTAATATCACTTTGCTTGATGCCATCAAACAAATCCCCTCTTATGCCAAGTTTCTAAAAGACCTATGCACAACAAAACACAAATATAATGTGCAGCAAAAGGCCTTCTTAACATGAGCAAGTGAGTGCCATCCTCACTCAGAAGACCCCCTCAAAATTCAAAGATCCCGGTAGTCCCACCATCTCATGTATCATTGGAGACTACCGGATTGAGCGTGCCTTGCTAGATTTGGGGGCGAGTGTGAACTTGATCCCATACTCGGTATATGAGCAATTGGGTCTTGGTGAATTAAAACCCACCAAAACCACATTGTAACTCGCTGATAGATCTATCCGTATATCGAGGGGGATAGTCGAGGATGTTCTAGTCTAAGTTGACAAATTTTACTACCCGGTAGATTTTATCCTCTTGGATACACAACCGATTTTGGATGCTAGCGCTCAAATATCGGTGATATTAGGCCGCCCATTCCTTGCCACATCAAACGTAATCATCAATTGCCGGAATAGGGGTGATGCAACTATCTTTTGGAAACATGACACTAGAGGTGAATGTGTTTCACTTGGGCAAAAGACATAGGGATGCGATGATGATGAGTTCTTCGAGATAAACATGCTTGAATCTTTTGAAGAAAAAGAAATCCTCCAACTTGAACCACTAGAAAGCTTGGAGACATGCTTAGCACATTTCATGGATTCCGAAGACCCCATCATTAGTGGAATTAGTGCAAGCATTGAATATAGAGAGACCGGTAGTTGATACTAGCCGGTGGAGGCCCCATTTTGAAAAGTTGCCACCAACCACATCAAGGCCTCTACCGTCTAACATCAAACCACCGAAGCTTGACCTTAAACCATTGCCATCCGAGCTTAAATATGTATATTTGGGTCAAGAGGAAACTTTCCCAGTTGTCATTGCCTCACACTTAGAGAAAGACCAAGAGCTCAAGTTGATTGAGCTACTCAAAGAACATAGGGAAGCCATAGGATGGACAATAGCGGATCTCAAAGGGATAGATTCATCGGTTTGTACTCACCGTATACACCTTGAAGAAAATGCAAAAACGACTAGACAACCTCAAAGAAGGCTAAATCCAAACATGATGGAGGTTGTCAAAGCTGAGGTGTTAAAGCTATTAGATGTGGGTATCATCTACCCCATCTCGGATAGCCAATGGGTGAGTCCTACCCAAGTTGTCCCCAAGAAATTCGGTATTACCATCATGAAAAACGCCAACAACGAGCTTATACCGACTAGAGTAACCACAGGTTGGCGTATGTGTATTGATTATAGGAAGCTCAACACAGTCACTAGGAAAGACCACTTCCCTCTCCCATTCATGGATCAAATTTTGGAGAGGTTAGCAGGTCATTCCTATTATTGCTTCCTAGATGGCTATTCCGGATACAACCAAATTGAGATAGCCCCAGAGGACCAAGAGAAAACCACATTTACATGCCCGTTTAGTACCTTCGCTTACCAAAGAATGCCATTCGGGCTATGTAATGCACCCGCCACATTCCAACGATGGATGTTGAGTATTTTCTCGGACATGGTGGGTGAGTTTCTTGAGGTATTCATGGATGACTTTTCTGTTTTTGGGTGTACATTTGATGAGTGTCTCAACCACTTGAAGTTGGTCTTGATGAGGTGTGAGGAGAAGCAACTTGTATTAAACTGGGAAAAGTGCCATTTCATGGTACAAAGAGGAATAGTCCTTGGACATATCATCTCGTCCAATGGAATAGACGTAGACCGGGCAAAAATTGACATAATTTCCAATCTACCACCACCCAAAAGCATACACGATGTGCGGTCCTTCCTTGGACACGCCGGTTTCTATAGAAGGTTTATAAAGGATTTTAGTCATATCTCAAGGCCTTTATGCAACCTTCTACAAAGGGAGAACCAATTTGAGTGGAGTGCCGAATGTCAATTAGCTTTTTCAAAGCTAAAAGACATGTTGACAACCGCTCCTATCATGCAACCACCAGATTGGTCCATTCCTTTTGAGTTGATGTGCAATGTGAGCGATTATGCTATTGGGGCGGTGTTAGGCCAAAAGAAGGATAAGAAGCCCCATGTTATCTACTGCGCAAGTAGGACCTTGAATCCTTCCCTAGTTAATTACTCAACTACGGAGAAAGAGCTCCTAGCCGTCATCTTTGCCTTGGACAAATTAAGGCCTTACTTAATAGGATCCAAAGTAATCGTTTACACAGATCATGCGGCGCTGAAACACCTTCTTTCTAAGAAGGATGCCAAGCCCCGTTTGCTTAGATGGATCCTACTCCTTCAAGAATTTGATTTGGATATCAAAGACAAGAAGGGGGTAGAAAATGTGGTGGCGGATCATCTATCCCGCCTAGTCCTACCAAATTCCATTGACGAGTCACCCATTGAGGACTCATTCCCTGATGAGCAACTCTTTGCTGCTATGCATCCACCATGGTACGCTGACATAGCTAATTATCTATCCACAGGTACGATGCCGATTCATTGGATTGCACAGGACAAACGTAAATTTCTAAGGGAAGTGCGCAGATTTTTCTAGGACGATCCTTTATTGTTTAAATATTGTCCAGACCAAATCATAAGGAGATGTGTCCCTGATGATGAACATAATTCCGTCATCTCCTTTTGTCATGATCAAGCATGTGGGGTTCATTTTTCAGTCAAAAAAACCACTACAAAAATTCTGCAGTGTGGATTTTATTGGCCCACGCTATTTAAGGACACCCATGAGTTTTGCAAAGCATGCGAGCATTGCCAAAAGTTAGGAGGATTATCCCGTCGAAATATGATGCCTCTCACCCCAATTCAACATCTTGAAGTCTTTGACTGTTGGGGCATCGATTTCATGGGACCATTCCCCTTATCTTTTGGACATGTCTATATTTTGCTTGCCGTAGACTATGTGTCTAAATGGATAGAGGCTATCCCATGTAGAACCAACGATCATCGCACGGTTCTCAAGTTTCTCATAGAAAACATACTCTCTAGATTTGGGATGCCTCGAGCCATCATTAGTGATAGTGGTTCTCACTTTTGCAACAAACCTTTTGAAACTTTAATGAAGAAATACGGTATTAGGTATAAAGTGAGTACCCCATACCACCCACAGACAAGTGGGCAAGTTGAAATCTCCAATAGGAAAATCAAACAGATTTTGGAAAAGACGGTGAGATCGGATCGCAAAGATTGGTCCCTAAGATTAGATGATGCACTTTTGGCTCACCGTACCGCCTACAAGACACCCATTGGAATGTCCCCTTATAGACTTGTCTATGGGAAAGCTTGCCACCTGCCTGTGGAGATAGAACACAAAGCCTATTCGGCAATTCGGGCTTTAAATTTTGACATTGACAAAGCTAGCTCGCTTCGCAAACTTCAATTAAATGAGCTTGATGAGATCCGGAACGATGCATATGAGAATTCAAAAATTTACAAGAGTAAGATGAATGCCTTTCATGACGAGCACATCTTAAGGAAATCTTTCCATGAAGGACAAAAAGTGCTCTTGTACAATGCCCGACTTTATCTTTTTCGGGAAAATTACGATCTCGATGGACCGGCCCATACATTATCAAAGAAGTTTTTCCTCGTGGGGCTGTTGAGATTGAGAATGCAGTGAATGGTAACTGTTTTAAAGTTAATGGACAACGCTTTAAACCATTTGTTGAGAAATTTGATTCAGAAGACATGTGCATTACTCTGAATGATCCTGTCTATCAGGATGATTGATCTCCTAATCTGATGGAGGTATAGCATAGGTAGGTTTAGTTTTATTTAGTTTTACTGTTTTAGTAGGTTTTAGTTGTTGGGTTGTATACTTCCATGATCGCTCTCTCAGGTACTATTGTTCTCACTCTCTCATAGTTTACCATTGCTCTCATGTTCATGCTCACTTCATATCTTTTACATTGAGGACAATGCAAGATTTGGTTGGGGGTGAGATGAGATTCTCATCTAGCAGTTTGCAACATTTCGAGCTTCATATGTGCAAATTTTTTCAAATTTTCTAAAATTTCAAAAATCTTTTAGAAAACCGTATTTCCATGCATTCGAGGTGATACGAGTATAAGAGGAGGAGATACGAAGTGTGTGATGTTGTAGTCTTAAATTTCTCCCAACATAATGGTTTTATATGTTAGTTCCCCTATTGTTGTGATTGATAGAAAATTTGAACACCTTTACACCAAGTTCACATTACACGATTTTCATGAGTTGACAAGTTTATGTGATTTGTGGATTAGCTAGACTTTGATTTAAAGGTGTTGAGCAGCCAAGCCGGGGTATTTTGTCAATCCTTGTCCATGGGAAAATAATGAAAGATATGGATTTTTAAAAAATCCTATCTAATTTAAAAGAAAAAGGAAAGAAAGGATGAAATCAGGAATGAAGGAAAAATGGTGGAAAATTCTGAAAAGGGCTACCTATTACCAACCGGGGGATGGTCGAACCGTAACCAAAGCCGAAAATGGGACGTAGTGTGAAAGCCGTCGGAAGGACGGTAAGGCAAATTCCTGTCATAAGTTTGTTGTTGCTCTATGCACCTCAAAATCCTCGGTTTACTTAATATATGAAGAAGATGATCCCAGAAACTCATGAGATGAACTTTCACTATGCACACTAGGTTGAATTTGTTCGAGTTCTTCTATTTATCAATCAATCAACGGGAATTTCATGTAGACACTTATTATGATTTGAGAATCCAAGGTTTCAGCTTCTATCACCTAATTTTTCCAAATTTTATACTTGTACATTTTGGAATGGATAGAAACATGGTTTCTGAAGGAGAGTTGGGTTTGGAGGTTTGAACTCATTCATGCATGTTTTGCTCGGGACTAGCAAAAAGCTGGTTGGGGGGTGTGTTGAACCTCCAATTTATACATTGCATTGCCCATTACATGACATGGTTTGCATGATTTTCATGATTTAAAGGCCCATCTAACACATATTTTGTGATTGTAGGGATGAGAGCGGACTTCATCCAATTGGAGCTTAAAAAGGGATATTTGAAGACATTGGAGGACGGTCTAAGATGGACTAAAGAAAGAAGAAGAAAGAGGGAGAAAAGAGAATGAAGAAAAGAAGAAAAAGATGAAGAAAAACAAAGCCGACCGGTCAGCCACATCTCTGGGCAAAAGGAAGCAAGACCGACAGGTCTTGACCGGTCGGCCATGCACACTGGACAAAGGGGAGAAGAGCCAGACCGGTCTTGACCGGTCGGCCACGCACGCTGATCAACATGAAGACCAGACCGACCGGTCTTGACCGGTCGGCCATGTACACTGGATGAATTGAATAGAGACTGACCGATCTTGACCGGTCGGCTAAGCTCACTGGACTGCTGGGCATATCAGTCCGACCGGTCTTGACCGGTCGGCTGTGCTCTCCGGACTGTTTAAAAGACCAGTCCGACCGGTCTAGACCGGTCGGCCCTGTGTAAAAAGTGTCCTTTCTAAATCGGGACTCCGAAATCTGCTGCGCACTGCGTAACCTTTCGCAGATTCTAGAGGTTTCCGACGCAAGGGAGCTTTCTTACTATAAAAGGACACCTAGGGGCTCTTCCTAGGTCATCAGAGAAGCTAAGGAACGTGGTTCTAAGGAGGGAAAGTTGTCGTGGAGCGTCTGCAACTCTCCTATTTCTGGTTTTTCCAGTTTTATGCTTTCATTAAGAGTTTTTAGTTGTAGCATGAATATGCTCGGCTAGAACCTCTCAGCTAAGGCTGAGAGGTGAAGCTTGTAGCTAATTCTATGTTGGATTCAGTTTAATTCAAGTACTTCTTAATTCAAGTTTGGATTTTTTCTCATGTTCTAGTTTCTTAAAGTGGTAGTTTGAGATGTTTTATGAGAGTTCATGTGCTCCGGACATGAATTCCTTGCAATTCTCTGAGATTATCATATAATGCTTGTTTAGATTTGAATCATAGTAATCCTTGAGCAGGCCATAGTCCATAGGCATGGCTGTTACTCCAAAGGCTATGGTTTTGAATTCTATATTGATTGAATGGACTAGAACTTGGAAGTTCAACTTGATTTGGATTGAATGTGTGTGAATGGTTTATTTTCCAACTAGATGAGAGATAGGACTTCAAATCTAGTTGTGTTCTCTACTTGGATTGAATGAATTGACATGGGATTGCTACAAGTGGATCCTTGAATGCCTTAGTACTTTATATCACCGATTTTCTATTAAGTTACTGTTTTAGTTAAATACTCAATTGAATCTGGTTTTCTTCCAAAAACTGAGTTGCTGGAGTGGTTTGGAAGTTGTTTCTATTTCCTATGGATCGACCTCGGTCTTACCGAGATTTATTACTACATCGCAGCCTTGCACTTGAGGCGAGCGAACAAGTTTTTGGCGCCGTTGCCGGGGAGTTAGATAACGGTTTTCAAATAATTTCAGTGGCTGTAGAAGTAGAAGTAGATAGGTTTTTCTGATTTTCTTAGAACTAACAAATTTTCTGTTTTGTAGGAATTTTTCTCTAGGTCAAGCGCATCAGGTGATACCTCTCTAACTTAGCTTTTTGCAGAATTTTTTTCAGATTAATTTCAGATTTCAGTTTTCTAAGATTTAGGATTAGTTTTAGTTTTTGGTTGAGTGGTTTATGTCCCGTTGGGAACGTAACCATTCGAATCGTCTCCAATCTGAAGGTGGTTTAGTTGGACCATTGTCAGTCCATAGACGAATTCGAAATTACCAAGAGCATTGTGAAAGTTTGGAGAGTATGGAACAAACACCTTTAAGGAATCCTCCCCCCCTACTCCAACTACAAACGCAAATCAGGAAGGGGTAGGAGAGAATGAGGTACATAATGTTCCTCCAATGAGATCACTACGAGACTACCTACAACCTGCCCGAGCAATTACACCCTCTTGCATGATTCTACCAGCAAACGGTGGAAACTTTGACATGAAACCGGGTGTAATTCAACTCTTACCAAAGTTCCATGGGCTAGACTCTGACCGCCCATACTTACACTTGCAAGAATTCGAAGAAATGTTGGCCACCTTGCATTACACCAATGTTTCCGAGGATACTATTAGACTTAAACTTTTTCCCTTCACTTTGAAAGAAAGAGCCAAAGATTGGCTTCACTCTCTTAGACCACATTCGATTGGGTCATGGGTTGAGATGAACCGGGAATTCTTGAAAAAGTTCTTCCCGGCTCATAAAACAAACACCCTTCGAAGAGCCATAATGAATTTCTCGGCTAAAGAAGGTGAATCTTTTTTTCAATGTTGGGAAAGATTTAAGGACCTCTTGCTTGCTTGCCCACATCATGGCTATGAGAGTTGGCGAATTATAAACTTTTTCAATGATGGATTAAGTTCTAATATGCGCCAATTTGTGGAGATGATGTGCAATGGCGAGTTTATGAGTAAAAATCTAGATGAGGCTTGGAGTTACTTGGACATGTTGGCTGAAAATGCCCAATCTTGGGATACATCGGATAAACCCAATAACTCCAAGCCCACTCAAGAGAAAGGAGGGATCTATGTCCTTAAAGAGGAAGACGATGTGAATGCAATGATAGCCAACCTCACAAGGAAGGTTGAGGCCATGGAACTTAGTAAAAGTGGAGTTCCCAAGTCCAATGAAGCTGTTGAAACCATATGTGGAATTTGCCTCACTGATTTACACGCTACGCAAGATTGTCCCACAATTCCTGCATTTCAAGAGGTATTACATGAACACGCCAATGCCACATATGGTTATCAACGGCCTTTCAATGGACCGGTAGGTGATACATACAATAAGAGTTGGAAGAACCACCCAAATTTTAGTTGGAAGAATGCTCCTGCAGGCAATCCTACCAACTCTCAAAGAGGGCCACCCATGCAAAATATGGCCTCACCTCAATTCTCAATGGAGGATACTTTGAAGGCGTTTATGCAAGGGCAAACGCAAATCAATCAATCGAATCAGCAAATGTTCCAAGAGCTTAAAGCCTCGGTTGATGAGATTAAGGGACGCTTGAATGCTAGGGAAGGGACCTTTCCGGCCCAACCTCAGCCTAATCCAAAGCAAGTACATGAAGTGAGCATCCCTAATCCTCCCAACCAAAACATGGAGCAAGCCAAATCCATCACCACCCTTAGAAGTGGTAAACAAATTGACAAAACTATTCCGGTGAAGGCCGATGAGCCTAATGATCCGGTAAATTCTGAGGATGAAGATGGATCTAACTTAGCCCCACAACAATCGGAACGCATTTACAAGCCCGTAGCACCATTCCCTTCAAGATTGGTTGCCCCAAAATCTCTCCCAAATTCTCATGATATTCTAGAGATTTTCAGACAAGTCAAGATTAATATCCCCTGGCTTGATGCCATCAAACAAATCCCCTCTTATGCCAAGTTTCTAAAAGACCTATGCACAACAAAACATAAATATAATGTGCAGCAAAAGGCCTTCTTAACTGAGCAAGTGAGTGCCATCCTCACTCAAAAGACCCCCCCAAAATTCAAAGATCCCGGTAGTCCCACCGTCTCATGTATCATTGGAGACTACCGGATTGAACGTGCCTTGTTAGATTTGGGGGCAAGTGTGAACTTGAACCCATACTCGGTATATGAGCAATTGGGTCTTGGTGAATTAAAACCCACCAAAACCACGTTGCAACTCGCTGATAGATCTATCTGTGTATCGAGGGGGATAGTTGAGGATGTTCTAGTCCAAGTTGACAAATCTACTGCCCGGTAGATTTTATCGTCTTGGACACACAATCGGTTTTGGATGCTAGCACCCAAATACTGGTAATATTAGGCCGCCCATTCCTTGCCACATCAAACGTAATCATCAATTGCCGGAATGGGGTGATGCAACTATCTTTTGGAAACATGACACTAGAGGTGAATGTGTTTCACTTGGGCAAAAGACATAAGGATGTCGATGATGATGAGTTCTTCGAGGTAAACATGCTTGAAACTTTTGAAGAAGAAGAACTCCTCCAACTTGAACCACTAGAAAGCTTGGAGACATGCTTAGCACATTTTATGGATTCTAAAGACCACTTCACTAGTGAAATTGTGCAAGCATTAAATATCGAGAGACCGGTAGTTGGTACTAGCTGGTGGAGGCCCCATTTTGAAAAATTACCACCAACCACATCAAGGCCTCTACCGTCTAACATCAAACCACCGAAGCTTGACCTCAAACCATTGCCATACAAGCTTAAATACGTATATTTGGGTCAAGAGGAAACGTTCCCAGTTGTCATTGCCTCCCACCTTGAGAAAGACCAAGAGCTCAAGTTGATTGAGTTACTCAAAGAACATAGGGAAGCCATAGGTTGGACAATAGTGGATCTCAAAGGGATAGATCCTTCGGTTTGCACTCACCGAATACACCTTGAAGAAAATGCAAAAATGACTAGACAACCTCAAAGACAGGCTAAATCCAAACATGATGGAGGTTGTCAAAGCTGAGGTGTTAAAGCTATTGGATGTGGGTATTATCTACCCCATCTCAGATAGCCAATGGGTGAGTCCTACCCAAGTTGTCCCCAAGAAATCCGGTATTACCATCATTGAAAACGCCAACAACGAGCTTATACCAACTAGGGTGACCACCGGTTGGCGTATGTGCATTGATTATAGGAAGCTCAACACGGTTACTAGGAAAGACCACTTTGCTCTCCCATTTATAGATCAAATTTTGGAGAGGTTGGCAGGCCATTCCTATTATTGCTTCCTAGATGGTTATTCCGGATACAACCAAATTGAGATAGCTCCAGAAGACCAAGAGAAAACCACATTTACATGCCCGTTTGGCACCTTCGCTTACCGAAGGATGCCATTCGGGTTATTTAATGCACCCGCCACATTCCAGCGATGCATGTTGAGTATTTTCTCGGACATGGTGGGTGAGTTTCTTGAGATATTCATGGATGACTTTTCTGTTTTTGGGTATACATTTGATGAGTGTCTCAACCACTTTAAGTTGGTCTTGATGAGGTGTGAGGAGAAGCAACATGTATTAAACTGGAAAAAGTGTCATTTCATGGTACAAAGAGGAATAGTCCTTGGACATATCATCTCGTCCAATGGAATAGAAGTAGACGGGCAAAAATTGACATAATTTCCAATCTACCACCACCCAAAAGCGTACGCGATGTGCGGTCCTTCCTTGGACACGCCGGTTTCTATAGAAGGTTTATAAAGGATTTTAGTCATATCTCAAGGCCTTTATGCAACCTTCTACAAAGGGAGAACCAATTTGAGTGGAGTGTCGAATGTCAATTAGCTTTTTCAAAGCTAAAAGACATGTTGACAACCGCTCCTATCATGCAACCACCAGATTGGTCCATTCCTTTTGAGTTGATGTGCGATGCAAGCGATTTTGCTATTGGGGCGGTGTTAGGCCAAAAGAAGGATAAAAATCCCCATGTTATCTACTACGCCAGTAGGACCTTGAATCCCGCCCAAGTTAATTATTCGACTACGGAGAAAGAGCTCCTAGCTATTATTTTTGCCTTGGACAAATTCAGGCCATACTTAATAGGATCCAAAGTTATTGTTTACATGGATCATGCAGCGCTGAAACACCTTCTTTCTAAGAAGGATGCTAAGCCCCGTTTGCTTAGATGGATCCTGCTCCTTCAAGAATTCGACTTGGAAATCAAAGACAAGAAGGGGGTAGAAAACGTGGTGGCGGATCATCTATCCCGCCTAGTCCTACCTAATTCCATTGATGAGTCACCTATTAAGGACTCATTTCCTGATGAGCAACTCTTTGTTGCTATGCATCCACCATGGTACGATGATATAGCCAATTATCTTTCCACAGGTGCGATGCCGATTCATTGGACTACGCAGGACAAACGTAAATTTCTAAGGGAAGTGTGCAGATTTTTCTGGGATGAACCTCTACTGTTTAAATATTGCCCAGACCAAATTATAAGGAGATGCGTCCCCGATGATGAACATAATTCAGTCATCTCCTTTTGCCATGATCAAGCATGCGGGCGTCATTTTTCGGCGAAGAAAACAACTGCGAAAATTCTGCAGTGTCGTTTTTATTGGCCCACGCTATTTAAGGACACCCATGAGTTTTGCAAAGCATGCGAGCGCTGCCAGAAGTTAGGAGGATTATCTCATCAAAATATGATGCCTCTCACCCCAATTCAACATCTACAAGTCTTTGACTGTTGGGGCATCAATTTCATGGGACCATTCCCCTCATCTTTTGGACATGTCTATATTTTGCTTGCCATAGACTATGTGTCTAAATGGATAGAGGCTATCCCATGTAGAACCAACGATCATCGTACGGTTCTCAAGTTCCTCAAAGAAAACATAATTTCTAGATTTGGGACGCCTCGGGCCATCATTAGTGATGGTGGTTCTCACTTTTGTAATAGACCTTTCGAAACCTTAATGAAGAAATATGGTATTAGGCACAAAGTGAGTACCCCATACCACCCACAAACAAGTGGGCAAGCTGAAATCTCCAATAGGGAAATCAAGCAGATTTTGAAAAAGACGGTGAGACCGGATCGCAAGGATTGGTCCCTAAGATTAGATGATGCACTTTGGGCTCACCGTACCGCCTACAAGACACCCATTGGAATGTCCCCTTATAGACTTGTCTATGGGAAAGCATGCCACCTGCCTGTGGAGATAGAACACAAAGCCTATTGGGCAATTCGGGCTTTAAATTTTGACATGGACAAGGCTAGCTCGCTTCGCAAACTTCAATTAAATGAGCTTGATGAGATCCGGAATGATGCATATGAGAACTCGAGAATTTACAAGAGTAAGATGAAGGCTTTCCATGACAAGCACATCTTCAGGAAATCTTTCAATGAAGGACAAAAAGTACTCTTGTATAATTCCCGATTTCATCTTTTTTCGGGAAAAATTACGATCTCGATGGACCGGCCCATATATTATCAAATAAATTTTCCTCATGGGGCTGTTGAGATTGAAAATGCAGCAAATGGTAACTGTTTTAAGGTTAATGGACAACGCCTTAAACCATTTGTTGAGAAATTTGATTCAGAGGACATGTCCATCACTCTGAATGATCCTGTCTATCAGGATGATTGATCTCCTAGTCTGATGGAGGTATAGCATAGGTAGGTTTTCTTTAGTTTTACTGTTTTAGTAGGTTTTAGTTGTTGGGTTAGAGACTTCCATGATCGCTCTCTCAGGTACTATTGATTCTCTCTCTCTCATATTTTACCATCTCTCTCATGTTCATGCTAATTGCATATCTTTTTACATTGCGGACAATGCAAGATTTGGTTGGGGGGGTGAGATGAGATTCCTCATCTAGCATGTTGCAACATTTCAAGCCTCACATGCGAAATTTTTTTCGAATTTTCTAAAATTTCAAAACTCTTTTAGAAAATCTTGTTTCTATACATTCGAGATGCTATGAGTATAAGAAGAGGAGATACAAAGTGCGTGAGGTTGTAAGTCTTGAATTTCTCCCAACATAATGGTTTTATATGTTAGTTCCCCTATTGTTGTGATCGATATAAAATTTGAACACTTTTTACACCTAGTTCACATTACACGATTTTCATGGGTTGAAAGGATTATGTGATTTATGGATTAGCTAGACTTTGATTTAAAGGTGTTGAGAAAACAAGCCGAGGTATTTTGTCCATCCTTGTCCATGGGAAAATAACGAAAGATATGGATTTATAAAAATCCTATCTAAATAAAAGAAAAAGGAAAAGAAAGGATGAAATCGGGAATGATGGAAAAATGGTGGAAAATTCCGAAAAGGGCTACCTATTACCAACCGGGGGATGGTCTACCCGTAACCAAAGCCGGAAATGGGACGTAGTGTGAAAGCCGTCGGAAGGACGGTAAGACAAATTCCTGTTATAGGCTTGTTGTTACTCTGTGCACCTTGAGATCTATAGTTTAGTTGATCTATGAAGAAGATAATCCCAGAAACTCATGAGATGAACTTTCACTATGCACACTAGGTTGAAGTTGTTCGAGTTCTTCTATTTATCAATCAATCAGCGGGAATTTCATATAGACACTTGTTATGCTTTAAGAGTTTAAGGTTTCAACTTCTATCACTTAATTTCTCCAAATTTTATACTTGTATGTCTTGGAGTGGATAAAAACATGGTTTCTGAAGGAGAGTTAGTTTTAGAGGTTTGAAATTGTTTCACGCATGTTTTGCTCGGGAGTAGCAAAAAGCTGGTTGGGGGGTGTGTTGAACCTCCAATTTATACATTGCATTGCCCATTACATGACATGATTTGCATGATTTTCATGATTTAAAGGCCCATCTAACACATATTTTGTGATTGTAGGGATGAGAGCGGACTTCATCCAATTGGAGCTTAAAAAGGGATATTTGAAGACATTGGAGGATGGTCTAAGATGGACCAAAGAAAGAAGAAGAAAGAGGGAGAAAAGAGAATGAAGAAAAGAAGAAAAAGATGAAGAAAAACAAAGCCGACCGGTCGTCCGACCGATCAGCCACATCTCTGGGAAAAAGGAAGCAGGACCGACCGGTCTTGACCGGTCGGCCATGCACACTGGACAAAGGGGAGAAGAGTCAGACCGGTCTTGACCGGTCGGCCACGCACGCTGATCAACATGAAGACCAGACCGACCGGTCTTGACCGGTCGGCCATGTACACTGGATGAATTGAATAGAGACTGACCGGTCATTGACCGGTCGGCTAAGCTCACTGGACTGCTGGGCAGATCAGTCCGACCGGTCTTGACCGGTCGGCTGTGCTCTCTGGACTGTTTAAAAGACCAGTCCGACCGGTCTAGACCGATCGGCCCTGTGTAAAAAGAGTCCTTTCTAAATCGGGACTTCGAAATCTGCTGCGCACTGCGTAACCTTTCGCAGATTCTAGAGGTTTCCGACGCAAGGGAGCTTTCTTACTATAAAAGGACACCTAGGGGCTCTTCCTAGGTCATCAGAGAAGCTAAGGAACGTGGTTCTAAGGAGGGGAAGCTGTCGTGGAGCGTCTGCAACTCTCTTATTTCTAGTTTTTCTAGTTTTATGCTTTCATTAAGAGTTTTTAGTTGTAGCATGAATATGCTCGGCTAGAACCTCTCAGCTAAGGCTGAGAGGTGAAGCTTGTAGCTAATTCTATGTTGGATTCAGTTTAATTCAAGTACTTCTTAATTCAAGTTTGGATTTTTTCTCATGTTCTAGTTTCTTAAAGTGGTAGTTTGAGATGTTTTATGAGAGTTCATGTGCTCCGGACATGAATTCCTTGCAATTCTCTGAGATTATCATATAATGCTTGTTTAGATTTGAATCATAGTAATCCTTGAGCAGGCCATAGTCCATAGGCATGGCTGTTACTCCGAAGGCTATGGTTTTGAATTCTATATTAATTGAATGGACTAGAACTTGGAAGTTCAACTTGATTTGGATTGAATGTGTGTGAATGGTTTATTTTCCAACTAGATGAGAGATAGGACTTCAAATCTAGTTGTGTTCTCTACTTGGATTGAATGAATTGACATGGGATTGCTACAAGTGGATCCTTGAATGCCTTAGTACTTTATATCACCGATTTTCTATTAAGTTACTGTTTTAGTTAAATACTCAATTGGATCTGATTTTCTTCCAAAAACTGAGTTACTGGAGTGGTTTGGAAGTTGTTTCTATTTCCCTGTGGATCGACCTCGGTCTTACCGAGATTTATTACTACATCGCAGCCTTGCACTTGAGGCGAGCGAACAATTGCCCACTACATCACATTATATGCATGGTTTTCATGTTTAAAAGGTCCATCTAACGTGTGTTTTGTGATTGTAGGGATGAGAGCGGACTTCACCCAATTGGAGCCTAAAAAGGACCATTTGAAGAAATTGGATGAAGATTGAAGAAAGACTAAAGAGAGGAGAAGAAAGGAAGAAAGAAGTCCAAGGAGAAAGCAGAAAACAAAGGCCAAGACCGATCGTCCATCGGCAGGACCGGTCGTCCGACCGGTCCGATTGTTTGCAGAAGAAGAAATTTTCACAGAAGGTCCCTGGACCATTCACGACCGGTCGTGCGACCGGTCATCCGATGCCCAGACCAGTCATGCGACCGGTCCTTGAATTAAAATTTTAAATCGGAATTTTGGCAAAACTCTCTGAACTGTTTTTGACGATTTGCGACCGGTCGTGCGACCGGTCGTCAGGGAGATCAGATCGGTCGTGCGACCGGTCGTCTGCGTAATAAAGTTTCTCCGTGAAGCTCCGAGATTTTCTACGCAGTGCGTAATCTTACGCAATTTCTGGATGTTTCCGACGTAAGGGAGATTTCTTACTATAAAAGGACACCTAGGGGCTCTTCCTAGGTCATCATAGAAGCTATGGAACGTGGTTCTAGAGAGAGGAAGCCTGTTAATGCAAAGATTTGTCAATTACCATGCTTAGTGTGTCGTCGAGTCCCCTTGCGGCTGAAGACAGTTTTCCTGGCGGCTGAAGACAGAAGCTTTTCAAAGATCAAGTCAGCCTCAAGCCTCTCCTCCCAAACCTTTGATCCCAAAACCTCCTATAGATGGCCCAAATCCTTTCTAGGCACACCCTTAGCACCATCTATAGCCCACCTTCCATTAAGATCAGTAATGGATAGGTTCTTGGTAGCAGAAGTTGCTTTAAAATTGAAAAACTATAAGTCTGCTCTCTCCGATACATACCCGATCCATCGTAGAATATTCTGATAGATGTCCAATCAATCGGACAATGTGTCCGATCCATCAGAAAATAGTCCAGTTACATTGTAAACTCTCTGGACACTTTTCTGAGCCATCGGAGGTATGTCCGATCCATCGGACAGTGTGTTCCGATCAATCGGACAGTATGTCCGATCAATCGTATAATTGTCCAGTAAATATATGAAAAACTCTCTGGACTCTTTTACGATCAATCGGAGGTCTAGTCCGATCCATCGGACAGGGTGCTCCGATCCATCGGACACACATACGATCCATCGGAGGAATTTCCAGAAAAACTACATCAACTCTCTGGAAGAAATTCCGATCAATCGGACCATCTGTCGATCAATCGGACAGGGTATTCCGATCAATCGGAATTAAGTCCGATCAATCGGAGAACCTGTTTTTGAGCAAAATTCAAATTTGGCTAAATCTTATATCCGATCGATCGGAACCTATCGAGCTGACCGTTTTCTGATCGTTGAATGTCATAATCTATTTATAGAACTCGGTTGGATCTTGCCCAAGATACCTTGAGCAACATCTAGGGTTTGTGTGAGCCTTCTTCTTGAGATCCCCTTCTTCCAAACCCTTTGATTTGTTGAGTTCATACTTCAATCCATGTTGATCTGACCAACATTGATTAAGCACTCAAAGCTTGGATTGAATCATGAACTCAACCCCTCTTTAATGGCATCTTGACCTACCTCTCATAGACTTTCTCTTGTCATCAATGCCATTAATGGTGGTTTAGGTAGAAGCTTTCCTCATATAAAAGCCATATCCCAAAATAGCCTCAACCTAACCTCAATCCCTCACCTTGGAATCTACAATGGGTCATCCGGAGCAAGGTTGCTGATCGAGGGAGCTGAAGAAGACGTCTTCCGTACAAGTCGAACCTTCTTCAACAAAGGCATCATCAAGGGACTCAATCAGCTAAGTATATTTAGTCTTTCGAGTCCAAGAAACCTCCTCAAGTTGAGATTTGGGTTTCAGAGTTTGAAGACCCAAACTCGGTAGAGTCCTTGCGTAGGACAAGTCCTTGAGTAGGACAAGCCCTTGTGTAGGACTAAGTGGTCATGGATTAGTCCTATGGAAGGATGAATCCATGTGTTGAGTCGTAAGTCCTTTTGTAAGCTGTTAAGGTTTATGGTTAACCTCATTTAAAACCATAGTGATAGTGAAATCCGGCCACTCAAGGAGTGAGTGGATCAGCCGGGAGTGGAGTAGGTACATAACCGAACCACTATAAAAATCTCTTGTTATGTGGTGAATGGATGAACTGATTTATTTCTTTCACATGTGCTTTTATTGATTTATATCCTGCATATCTTGTCTTTGATAAAAGTGCTCTAAGAATACTTTGTATTGAGAAATTTAAAAAGTGTCCTATTCACCCCCCTCTAGGACAAGGTAACTTGTTTCTTGCTTCTACAACAGCGGTAATCAAACTTATACCGCATTTTCAATTGGTATCAGAGAGGGTTCCTCCTTAAAGGCGTAACTGCCCAGAGTGTGATCCGACTCTAGAAGCTTGAAATCATGTCAAAAGGGGATTCTAGTATGGTTTCCAAACCTCCATATTTTGATGGATCAAACTATGCATATTAGAAAGCAAGAATGAGAGTCTTCTTGCAATCATTGGATCATGCAACATGGAGGTCTGTGGAACTCAAATATGAAATACCCCTTTTGAGCACAACCACAGAGGGGGTCACCACCACCACAGTCAAACCTGATGACTTATGGACTGATCTTGAAAAACTGAGATACATTAGCAATGCAAAGGCACTCAATGCTATCTTTTGTGCCGTTTCAGCGGATGAGTTCAAAAGAATTTGTAATTGCACAACATGCAAGGAAGCTTGGGACATCCTTGAAACTACTCATGAAGGAACCAGTACAGTCAAGAGGTCAAAACTTCAGCTCTTGACAACTCAGTTTGAGAATATGAAAATGGAAGAACATGAGAACTTCATGGACTTTTACACCCGGCTGAGTGATGTCACCAATGCTATGTGGGGATTGGGAGAGAGAATTTCGGATCCGCGTATTTGTAGGAAAATTCTAAGATCCTTACCCGAACGATTCTCCTCCAAGGTCATAACTATTGAGGAATGTAAAGATATTGATACTATGAAAATAGAAGATTTACTAGGATCTCTATAGACCCATGAACTTCATTTCAAGAAATCCCCAAAAAGTAGAAACACCATGCTGAAAACTTCACACACTACACAAGAATCTGAAGTTGATAGTGATGAAGAATTGGATATGAATGAAATGGCTCTTATGGCCAAGAAATTTAGAAAATTCTTCAAAAACAAAGGAAAGAGGGTTGACAAGAATAGCAAATCTTTTGACAAAAAGCGCTATACAAGAAAATCTTACAACAAGCCAAAAGATCCCAAGTGCTACAACTGTGGTCGCTATGGTCATATTGCCTCTGAATGCCAAGCTCCTGCCAAAGAAAAGTTTAAAAAGAAAGCTATGGCAGCCACATGGGACAACCTTGGGAGTACTGATTCAGAAACAGAAGAATATCAAAGTGATGAGAGAGGATCAGTTAAAATTCTGATGGCCTCTATCTCGGAGATTGTCCTAGACTTACAAGGCGAAAGAGACAAGGATGATCATGAGCTATCTGAAAACAATATGACATCCTCCGATGATGACGAGGATGATAATGAAGGTTTGCAAGTTGCCTATGATGAGCTATTCCGTCAAAGCATCCTTCTTACCAAGAAGCTGAGCCAAGCTAATATTGACAACAACAAATTGGCTGATGAAATGCAAGAAGTTAAGAGAGAAAACCACGGATTTTACCATTAGATCTGTGAATTGGAAAAGAAAAACAAAGTAGCTCAAGACAAAATTAATACCCTAGAAGATGAGCTGAAAAAGGCAAAATCTACGAATCAGTGTTTAGTCTTGCAGCTTAATCAAGAAAGTCAACTCAATGAAAGATTTGCCCAAAGTAGAGAAAAACTAGATGATATCCTTAAATCATGTAAGCCTTGTAGGAATACAAGAGGGCTAGGGTATAATGAGCCAACTAAGGTTAGTAACCCAGAACCTAAAAAGATCAGGAATGCATCAGGAAGCACAACTAAGAGAAATTCACCTATATGTCATGCATGCGGAGATGTTGGACATTTAAAGTTTGAATGCTTGGTCTTTAAGAATCCGGTTTGGAACTTGAAAGGTAAATTTGTACCTACCGGTAAAAGGATGAATCAGATGTGGAGTCCTCCTAAACAAACTCCAAACATGAGGAAAAATTATCCCACTCCACCGAAGAAAGACAAAAGAATGGAAGAGCTCCTAGAAATGGTAAAACAGTTGAACAAAAGAACCATGGAGCTGATGAAAGAGAAAGCCTCAACAACTTATGCCCAAACAATGAGATCCCTAGAATCAACCAAGAAACCTAGTTCTCCAAAAAGGATAGTCTCTAAATGGGTAGTAAAGAACAAATGCTTAGTTATCCATACAGCCCTTAGAGCCGGAAGAAACACTAGGTGGTATCTTGATAGTAGATGCTCCCGACACATGACAGGTGACAAGACTCAGTTTTGTGATTATGCTGAATTTGATGGTGGGTCTGTTACCTTTGGAGATGGGAGTGTTGCCAAGATTGTTGGAAAGGGAACCATCACCGGGCCAGGATTGCCCAAAATTGAGGATGTACTGTGTGTTGACGGTTTGAAACATAATCTGTTAAGCATCTCTCAAATATGTGATGAACAGCATTCCGTGAAATTCTCCAAGAAAATGTGCGAAATTATGGACCAAACTGAAAAATTAATATTAAAAGGGTTTCGCACTGGAGATAACTGCTATGTGATTGAAAACAAGGGTGATGAGGGACCATCTGCCGTATGCCACATGGCTATTAATGATGATACTGAATTATGGCATCAACGGCTTGGTCATGTCCATTACAGGAACCTTGCTAGGTTGAGTAGAAAGAAATTGGTAAGAGGATTACCAAAGATTGGGAAGAAACCAAAAGAAGTATGTGCTGAATGCTTGAAAGGTAAACAAATTAAAGTTGCACATAAGAAGACATCCATCATCGCTACATCAAAACCCCTTGATCTACTCCACATGGACCTTGTAGGTCCCACAAGAGTAATGAGTCAAGGTGGTAAGAGGTATTTCTTCGTTATTGTTGACGACTATTCCCGATATACATGGGTTATATTTTTGAAAGAAAAGTCGGATACATTTGAGGAGTTTGAGAAACTCATGAAATGACTCCACAATAAAAAAGAATGCACAGTAAAACGTATTAGGAGTGATCATGGGGGGGAATTTGAGGACGGGCGCTTTGAACTATTCTGTGAAAATTTAGGCATCAAACATGAATTCTCAGCCCCAAAAACTCCACAACAAAATGGAGTAGCAGAAAGGAAAAACAGAGTACTACTCGACATGGCCACAGTCATGATGAACAGCAAAAATATAGCTCAAAATCTGTGGGCCGAAGCAGTGAATACAGCTTGTCACATCATTAACCGAGTTTATTTGAGAGCCGGCCTAGATAAGACCCCATATGAGCTGTGGAATGGAAAAGTTCCTAACATTAAGTACTTTAGGGTCTTTGGTAGCAAATGTCACATCCTTCGAGATAGAGAAAATTTAGAAAAATTTGACTCTAAGAGCGATGAGGGAATATTTCTAGGATATGCTTCTGATAGTCGGGCCTATAGAGTGTACAACACAAGGACTAAAACAACTCAAGAATCCATAAATGTTGTCATTGATGACCAATCCAAAGAAGACACAAGACTGGATGATGATGAAGTGGGAGAACCATGCCACATAGGTAAACCTAATGAAAAATCTCCCACTCCCAATGCCTCAATAGCTTCGGGAAATGCTCCACATATCAAGGATCATCCCCTCAATCAAATCATTGGAGATCCGGATGTTGGAGTCAAGACTAGAAGACAACTTGAGGCCATCAACAGTCATGTGTGCTTCACTTCAAAAATTGAACCAAAAAATATAAATGAGGCTCTCAATGATGAGTTTTGGATACTTGCAATGCAAGAGGAACTTCAACAGTTTACCCGAAATGATGTTTGGTTTCTAGTTGAAAGACCATATGAGAAAAATGTCATTGGAACCAAATGGATCTTCAAAAACAAAACAGATGAATCTGGCAATGTGATTCGAAACAAAGCACGTCTTGTAGCTCAAGGGTACTCTCAAATTGAGGGAATTGATTTTGATGAAACTTTTGCCCCGGTAGCTAGACTCGAATCCATTCGAATTCTCATGTCCATAGCATGTGCTCTCAAATTCAAATTATTTCAAATGGACGTGAAGAGCGCCTTTTTAAATGGTATACTTGATGAGGAGGTTTATGTTGAACAACCAAAAGGGTTTGTGGACCCTAGTTATCCTCATAGAGTCTACCGATTGAAAAAGGCTCTCTATGGGTTAAAACAAGCCCCCCGAGCATGGTATGAACACCTTACTCAATTTCTAATTGCTCACCAATTTGTTAGGGGGAGTGTTGATAAAACACTATTTGTTAAGAGAACGGCTGATTCCTTTCTCATTGCTCAGATTTATGTGGATGATATTGTATTTGGGTCTAACTGTGAAGAATTTTCTGGCTTATTTGATGAACTAATGAAATCTGAATTTGAGATGAGTTTGGTTGGCGAACTGAATTTTTTTCTAGGATTACAAGTTAAACAGCTGAAAAATGGAATCTTTATCAACCAAACTAAGTATGCAAAAGATTTAGTCAAGAGATTTGGGCTAGACTCGGGTCGATCACACACCACGCCTATGGCCACCACCATTAAACTTTCTAAAGACTTATTTGGCAATAGTGTTGATCAACATTTATATAGAAGTATGATTGGGAGTCTTCTCTATCTCACAGCAAGTAGACCCGATATCGCCTTTAGTGTAGGGGCATGTGCTAGATTTCAAGCCGATCCTAAGGAATCACACCTCATTGCTGTAAAACGAGTGATTAGATATGTGGCCTGCACCACTGAATATGGCTTGTGGTACCCCTTTGACACCTCAACCATCATTGCGGGGTACTCCGATGCCGATTGGGCCGGAAATATGGATGACAGAAAATCCACTAGCAGTGGCTGTTTTTACGTCGGAAATTGCTTAGTTGCTTGGCATAGCAAAAAGCAAAACTCCATCTCTTTGTCCACCGCTAAAGCTGAATATATTGCTGCCGGTAGTTGCTGTGCTCAACTACTTTGGATGAAACAGATGTTGAAGGATTATGGTCTTAATCAGGATGAAATGACGCTTTTTTGTGACAACACAAGCGCCATTAATATCTCAAAAAATCTGGTTCAACATTCTCGAACCAAGCATATTGACATCCGGCACCACTTTATAAGAGAACTCGTTGAGGAAAAACTGATTAATCTTGAATACATTCAAACTGAGTGGTAATTGGCCGACATCCTTACTAAGCCGTTAGATTCCACAAGGTTTGAACACCTTCGGAAGTCTATCGGTGTGTGCTCATTCTAGCAAAATGGAAACTCATGTGCATATAGGTATATCTGAGGAATTAGCCTCATTTTATTGATTGACTATTGATATTCTCATGCTCACACTCTTATCAAATACACTGGGAATCATTTGCTGAAGGGAGGAAAGGGTTAGCTGTTAAAATGTCACTGGGGGCATTTCCGATGGATCGGACACATCGTCCGATCAATCGGAAATATCGGGAGTTCAACAGTTAAATACGCGAGCCCTATTCATTTCTGCCCTATTCCTGTTCTCTCTCAGACCCTTTTGCTAGGGCGTCCCCGTCCGATAGGATTGTAACTCAGCTGGGCTTCCATCGATCCTCATTTGCAACAACAATCAGGTATTCGTGTCTCCTAGGTAATATCTCCCAAGCTGTCAGATCAATTTTTTGCTGTCCGATCGGTTCCTTCTGTCCCTTTTTTTCTCCATCAGATTGTCATTTGTAGGGATTTGAAGTGTTTCCTGTCCATCTTGGTGTCTACATTGTCCATCTATCAGATTATATTCTGCTACACCATGCCTAAAGATCCGAAAGGCAAGTCCAAGATGGCTGCAGGGCCATCCACCACTGCCAGGCCCAAGAAGCTGCAAACTTCTCGACCCTCTTAGGGCACTCCTCCTCCTGCTGCTCCTCCTACCCAGCCTGAGAGTCTAGCCTCTCTCTCTCGGTTTCAATCTCGCACCATTATATATGAGAGAGAGGTCGCTGTGTCATGTGTGGAGCCCTTTGGCATTCCCGCTTTTCTTGCACAAATTGGGTGGGATGGTTTGCTACGATTTGGCGGCGTAGCCCATCCTGAGGTTGTGTATACATTTCTATCTAAAATCATCAACCCCGTTGGAAACCCTCCCTCATGTGAAGTTATTGTCGGAGGCCGGGTCGTCCAGGTCACAGCCCACACAATAGCCGCCCTGATTGGTGTTCCCGTGTCCACAGCCCCACAACCAAATGGCAATCTTCTTGATACTTCTCTTAGGGCTGATTGGACTCGATACTTATGTCGGGGTCCAAATACGGAGTGGATCGACAGTAGTGCACTACAGGCATCTAAAATGTCCAATCGGTTTCGAGTGCTCCACCAGATCTTCAGCACCAATGTCTACCCCCGCAGTACCAACAAATTCGACCTTACTGCCAATATGGTCAATCTGCTATATCATGTGGTCATGGGACGCGCCTGTGTCTCCCATCCATTATTTTGAATCATATTCTGGACGCTCTGCCACACAACCGCAACACCATTCCGTTCGGCTGGCTCATTACCCGATTAGGGTGCGATTGCGGGTTCACAGATATCGTGGTCCACCCTATTCCTCGCCGCACCTTCCGGGACCTCAATATCAAGAAAATGTCCCTCCCAAAAGAGGACAACGTCGAAGATCGGGATTTCTCTCACACTCCAACACAGGTGTCGGCTGACACCCACAGCAGGTCTTCCACTCCCTCACCGTCGCCGGCCCCAGCTCGTCACTCAGTCAAGCGGCGACTTCAGTCCGACGCTTCTTCGGCACCTCCTCCTCCCAGCACGTAGCAGATTACTGCTTAACTAGATCGAGTGGAGGGTGCCCTTGCACAGCATGGTGAGCGGCTGTCGCGACTCGAGAGCTTGATGCAATCCATTCATGATGCTGTCCAGAGCCTCACATCAGCTTTATCATGCCGTCGAGATGACGTCGCTGGACCTGCTCCATAGCTGCCTATCTTTTCAGTTAGGGTCCCTAGTGTCTAGTCGTCGCAGATATCTTTTTGGAGGGACGTTGTTAGTTGTATTGATTGATTCATCTTTCCTTTGACACCTTTTGGATAGTCTGATGGTCATCCTTTTTTGGATATTTTTTGGATATTTTTTGGATATTTTTGGATATTTTGATATGATTTGTCTGAATGTTCTGATGCTCATTATGTTATTCTTGTTATGATATTCTGCTATGATCTTATGTTGATTTGTCTGATGATCATTCTTTTTGGCTATCTTGTGCATATATACATATGATTGTGCGAAATTGCTTTAACCTTTTGGGCTTCTTGCCCTCTTTTGGGTTTTGTATATATGGTATGTTGGTCATGCTATACATTTCAGGAGGGGAGGTTGGTTGCTTGGGCTATAAGCCCACTGTGCTTACTGTCATATACTTGTATATCCTTGCATGACCATGTGTGTGTTGGCTTCCTCTCTCGGCACGATAATGTTTATTTCCTCCTTTAGTCTATGACATATGCGATGCATTCTCATTTCACTAACCTTTGTCAATCACTGACAAAAAGGGGGAGAATTTATCCTACCAAAAGATCCAGGTTATCTTTTTTGTTGATCTTTTGTGTGCAGGGACCAAGGGGGAGTTCAAGTGAAGCCTAGTCTGTACATTGAGTCTGTACATTTTGTATGTAATAAGTCATGTCTATGTATAAAGTTTTTATCTTTCTCGACATGATGTATTTTGGTTTTGGTGTCTAGGATAAGTCTGTGGTATGGACCAAGACTTGTATAGGTTTGGTTTTGTCTGGTAATTGACAAAGGGGGAGATTGTTAATGCAAAGATTTGTCAATTACCATGCTTAGTGTGTCGTCGAGTCCCCTTGCGGCTGAAGACAGTTTTCCTGGCGGCTGAAGACAGAAGCTTTTCAAAGATCAAGTCAGCCTCAAGCCTCTCCTCCCAAACCTTTGATCCCAAAACCTCCTATAGATGGCCCAAATCCTTTCTAGGAACACCCTTAGCACCATCTATAGCCCACCTTCCATTAAGATCAGCAATGGATAGGTTCTTGGTAGCAGAAGTTGCTTTAAAATTGAAAAACTATAAGTCTGCTCTCTCCGATACATACCCGATCCATCGTAGAATATTCCGATAGATGTCCGATCAATCGGAAAATAGTCCAGTTACATTGTAAACTCTCTGGACACTTTTCCGAGCCATCGGAGGTATGTCCGATCCATCGGACAGTGTGTTCCGATCAATCGGACAGTATGTCCGATCAATCGTATAATTGTCCAGTAAATATATGAAAAACTCTCTGGACTCTTTTACGATCAATCGGAGGTCTGTCCTATCCATCGGACAGGGTGCTCTGATCCATCGGACACACATACGATCCATCGGAGAAATTTTCAGAAAAACTACATCAACTCTCTGGAAGAAATTCCGATCAATCGGACCATCTATCCGATCAATCGGACAGGGTATTCCGATCAATCGGAATTAAGTCCGATCAATCGGAGAACTTGTTTTTGAGCAAAATTCAAATTTGGCTAAATCTTATATCCGATCGATCGGAACCTATCGAGCTGACCGTTTTTTGACCGTTGAATGTCATAATCTATTTATAGAACTCGGTTGGATCTTGCCCAAGATACCTTGAGCAACATCTAGGGTTTGTGTGAGCCTTCTTCTTGAGATTCCCTTCTTCCAAACCCTTTGATTTGTTGAGTTCATACTTCAATCCATGTTGATCTGACCAACATTGATTAAGCATTCAAAGCTTGGATTGAATCATGAACTCAACCCCTCTTTAATGGCATCTTGACCTACCTCTCATAGACTTTCTCTTGTCATCAATGCCATTAATGGTGGTTTAGGTAGAAGCTTTCCTCATATAAAAGCCATATCCCAAAATAGCCTCAACCTAACCTCAATCCCTCACCTTGGAATCTACAATGGGTCATCCGGAGCAAGGTTGCTGATCGAGGGAGCTGAAGAAGACGTCTTCCGTACAAGCCGAAGCTTCTTCAACAAAGGCATCATCAAGGGACTCAATCAGCTAAGTATATTTAGTCTTTCGAGTCCAAGAAACCTCCTCAAGTTGAGATTTGGGTTTCAGAGTTTGAAGACCCAAACTCGGTAGAGTCCTTGCGTAGGACAAGTCCTTGAGTAGGACAAGCCCTTGTGTAGGACTAAGTGGTCATGGATTAGTCCTATGGAAGGATGAATCCATGTGTTGAGTCGTAAGTCCTTTTGTAGGTTGTTAAGGTTTATGGTTAACCTCATTTAAAACCATAGTGATAGTGAAATCCAGCCACTCAAGGAGTGAGTGGATCAGCCGGGAGTGGAGTAGGTACATAACCGAACCACTATAAAAATCTCTTATTATGTGGTGAATGGATGAACTGATTTATTTCTTTCACATGTGCTTTTATTGATTTATATCCTGCATATCTTGTGTTTGATGAAAGTGCTCTAAGAATACTTTGTATTGAGAAATTTAAAAAGTGTCCTATTCACCCCCCTCTAGGACAAGGTAACTTGTTTCTTGCTTCTACAACAGCGGTAATCAAACTTATACCGCATTTTCAGAAGCTGTTATGGAGCGTCTGCAATTCTCCAATTTCCGGTTTTTCTAGTTTTTATGCTTTTATTATGAGTTCTAGTTGTGGTATGACAATGCTCGGCTAAGAATCTCTCAGCTAAGGCTGAGAGGTGAAGCTTGTAGCTAATTTCATGTTTGATTCAAGTTAATTCAAGTAATTTTCAATTCAAGTTTGGATTTTTCATATTCTAGTTATTAAAGTGGTAGTTTGAGATGTTTTATGAGAGTTCATGTGCTCCGGACATGAATTCCTTGCAATTCTCTGAGATTATCATATGATGCTTGTTTAGATTCGAATTATAGTAATCCTTGAGCAGGCCATAGTCCATAGGCATGGCTATTACTCCGAAGGCTATGGTTTTGAATTCTACATTGATTGAATGGGACTAGAACTTGGAAGTTCAACTTGATTTGGATTGAATGTGTGTGAATGCTTTATTTTCCAACTAGATGAGAGATAGGACTTTAAATCTAGTTGTATTTTCTACTTGGATTGATTGAATTGACATGGGATTGCTACAAGTGGATCCTTGAATGCCTTAGTACTTTAAATTACTGATTTTCCATTAAGTTAATGTTTTAATTTAATTACCCAATTAAATCTTATTTTCTTGCAAAACTGAGTTGCTGAAATAGTTTGGAAGTTGTTTCTAATTCCCTGTGGATCGACCTCGGTCTTACCGAGATTTATTACTACATCGTAGCCTTACACTTGAGGCGAGCGAACATGAATGCATTTTGTCTATTTTGTTCCTTCTTGATCAATCTTATACGTGCTTAACTGTATGCCCATCTTATGTTTAACAAAATGCTCATATGCCATCTTTGAATGATTGACACAAGCATGCATATGAACTGTTTGACTAGATGCTACTCTTAGAAGAGTTGTCAAATTAAGTTGGATCTTGGGTGATCAATTGCTATCATTTACATGTGCTTAATTGGTAGATTATAGTATAAATGCAATTGAGCTTTTGAATTTGCAAGAAAAATTAAAAAGTCCTGTTCACCCCCCCTCTAGGACATAAGCATACCTTCAAGCTTATCTCACTAGCGGTAAACCCGCAATTTCACAGGCGATCGCAGATTTTCTCGCTACGCATCGAGTCCCGAGCAGTGAAGAAATGGAATGCGATCTCCCAGATGATCAAGTTATGATGGTCGGAGAACCACGACTCTGGCAAATGTGAAAGTAAGTCAGTAGTCTAACACGACACCTACGTATGTACGGAAGCTTAAAGAGCAACTAGAATTATGGCTAAACCTATAGGAGGGGGTGATTAGGACCTTTTTAAAATTATTTTCGCCTATTTACACAATTCAATAAATTAAACTAAGCAAGAACAATTCCGCTTCTAAGCCTAAGTGGGTCCAATCACAAGACTAGCATATGATTAAGCAATAAACAATCCTAATCTAAGCATGCATAGGTAAATAAATAATTTAACTAATCAAGCTCCTAACCTATGCAACCTAAGTAGACTTATGAGAATGGATCAATGAGCTCAAGTCTACACAACTAGTGAAAGTACATCTTGTGTGTGGATGTGCCTAATTAGTGCCTAACATACATTCCTATCAAGCATTCATAATTAGACAATTAAACTAACAATGCTAAGATATCAATGTGCTCAAATCAATCACAAACACAAGCATGTATAGTGGTTCGACTTTGGGTCTACTCCACTCCCGGTTCAAGTACTCAACTCCTTTAAGCACACCGGCATTCACTATCGGAGGTTTTAAATGAGGTTTACCTCTCAACCTTTACACGGATACCGGTTCACCTCTCAACCATAACCGAAGTTTTGGACAAAGGGCTAACTCTCAACCCAAACGGAGTTTTGGACATAGGCTAACTCTCAACCCGACGCACGTTCACTCCCGTGTCGGAGGCTCCCCCTTGGAGAGTTAGTTTAGGCCCGACTAACGGGCCAAGGAATGACTAACGTCCCTAGTTTTAGTTTAACAACCAAACTCTAAATGGACTCTCAAAAGGACAACCTTACTTGTCGGATGAGCTCCTTGTTTAGCGCCGGTTGGGGTTGTTTGATCTCCGCTCTCCCGTGCTTCAATCAGCTTCCCTTGCTCCCACGATCGTGTCGCCGTTGCGTCGCCAATGCCTCAGCTACACTCGATCAACCACCTTGCATGTGATGCCTTTGAGATGCCCAAGGTGATAGGAGAATAGGTTTGAGAACTCTACAACTGATGGGAATGGGTTGCCTAGAGGTTCTCTCCTACAACGATCTCGTCTTAGAGTTTTGGATAAGGATATGCCAATTAAGAAGGTTCCAAACTCTAGAGATCAAGTGGGGATGAAGGTCATCTTCTTCATGAGCTTGGAATGCTCTAATCTTGTGTTAAAGCACAAGGAAGATGCCTTGCATAGGTTGGTAATGAGCCTCAAATGGTCTCCAACAATGGTGGCTTCACTCCTCTCGAAATCCTTCTCTCTCCCCCTCAAAACAAGCCAAGCCCTTATATAAAAAAGTGCACAACGAATACAAAACAGGCAGAAAATGGCTAGTGCCGACCGGTCGTGACCGGTCGGCCACAGCAGAAAATGGGACAGGGGCTGCTGTGTATGATGGGGGGGTTTGCCCGACCGGTCGGACCAGCTCAGCCGACCGGTCACGACCGGTCGGCCCTATGCCTGCTCAGGAGCATGCTTGCTGTATCAACTGGACATACGTCCGACTGGTCCTGACCGGTCGGTCCAGTCCAGCCGACCGGTCGTGACCGGTCGGACAGGCCTGGGTTCAGCATGTTTGCTAACTGACCCACTAAATCAGAACCCTCCTCAAATGGCCAAGGTTTGGGTGCTCTTTTGCGACACCTATGGCCAATCTATGATGACAAAGGGTATCCTAACACAAGGTCATCAAATAAGTTAAAGGGTTGGGTTTTGGTCAAGGTTAAGGCACATCAAGGCATCACTTTTACCTGAATCTTCTTCCTTGATGCAGCGGGGCCACTTGAGTCTTCGGTCTTCGTCTTCATTAGGCTCAACCGACACTAGACTCACCGACATAAGTGATTGACAAACAAGGTGCACTAGTATGCCACAGAAAAATGCACTAACAATCTCCCCCTTTGTCAATTACTTACAAAAACCTAACTTACCAAAACAAAATACATGTTCAAGATATTACATTGATAATGAATTAAATACAGGACTCTTGACATACCTAAACTAAGCTGCTCCTCTTCAATTTGCTCCCCCATATCCTGTCAATCCCTGCATCACAAAACATAGCAAACTAGTTTTGGTGGGACTTGATCTTTCTCCCCCTTTTTGTTAGCAATTGACAAATTATTCTCTCTCCCTTAATGATATATCAATAAGGTTAAGGTAAGAGTAGATAGTATGTCGCAGTTATAACTATAAGCACATGCTAACAAGGAGAGTATAGGGTGCATGAATTTAAAACATGGAGCATGCTAAGGAACATGATTAATAAGAGGATGTAACTATCTAAGCATAGTTAATCATGCATAATTTGTCAAAGATATACATTTACAATAAAAGCACAAAGGCTTATAGCCCAATCAACCAACCTCCCCTATTGGTATATCAAGACCAATACTAAGCAAAGATTAGCATACAATGAAGCATAAAAGTCGACAAAAATAGCTAATTTAAGCATGGAGATAGTCTAGCAAGCAAACATGCAAGATGAAAGCAAGGCTATACTACCAAATTTAGGCTTATGAGGCTTGAATCCTTTAATTTGCCCATACACATAGAAATGAGGCTGAAATCCTCAGATTTTCCTATTAAAGCATTTCTAGCTACCCTTGTTAACTATGTTGAGATTGATAAGCCTAAGAGGTAACTAATTTCCTCAACACCCTCATAGAATGTAGCATGAGGTGAGGGGTTGGGAACTCCTTCTTCTCCTAGAAGGGATAGTGGTTGGGATCCCCTCTTAGATAAGCCGGAAGAGGGGTTGTGGTGGAGGCCGAGAGAGCAAGATCTTTATGATGGCTCTCATCACAAGCGGAGTCTCCAGATTCAGGACTCCTCCGAATCATCCCAAGTGGTAGCCATTGCCTTTTTACCTTTTGGTTTAGGCCCTTCCGGACATTCCAGGGCAATATGGCCACGACGACCGCAACCGTAACAATGGACGGATGAAGGTGTGGATGATTTTCCTTTATGTTTATCACCCTTTTTGTCCTTCTTGTCACGGCTACTCCCTCTATCAAATTTGAGGAATCTCTTGAATTTTTTGTTCAGTTTCTCATCCTCATCATCCTCATCATCACTATCTTCCTCCGACTCACTCTTAATTTTCTTATGTTTGTGAGAGGACTTAAGAGCGATGCTTTTCTTCCTATAGGGGACCTTAAAGTTTAGTTCATGAGTTCGTAGGGAACCTATGAGTTCTTCTACTTTCATGTTATCTATGTCTCTACACTCCTCTAAGGCAACTATCTTGGAGTCAAATCTATCTGGGAGGGACCTAAGTATTTTTCTACAAATCGTACTATCCAGAATCCGATCACCTAAGACAAACATGGAGTCACAAATATTTGACAATTTAGTATAAAACTCCATGAAAGTTTCAGACTCTTCCATCTTAATATTTTCAAATTTGGTCGTTAAGAGATGAAGCTTCGAGCGTCTTACTGTGCTAATTCCCTCGTGGGTAACCTCAAGTATATCCCACGCTTCTTTTGCAGTGGCGCATGTGAGAATGCGCTGAAATTCGTCCAGGAAAACCGCACAGCAAATCGCATTGAGACCTTTGGCATTCGTCATGTATTGTGCTCTCTCTGTGTCATCCCATTTGGAATCATCTTTGGGAATAACAATGTATTTCCCATCAACCTCCACTTGCATGGTGGGCAAGGTGTATCCATTTTGTGTGCTTAGCCACACCGGACGGTCCATGGATTGAAGAAAAATTCTCATTCTAGCCTTCCAATAGGCATAGTTAGACCCGTCAAAGAATGGTGGATGGTTGGTGGTACTCCCATCTCGGTTAGACATCATGCTAGTGCTCCGGTACCGGATCTTACTCTAGACGGTTACGTCCTTGAAGAGCAACCCGCTCTGATACCAATTGAAACTACGTCGGTAGTCTAACACGACACCTACGTATGTGCGGAAGCTTAAAGAGCAACTAGAATTATGGCTAAACCTATAGGAGGGGGTGATTAGGACCTTTTTGAAATTCTTTTCGCCTACTTACACAATTCAACAAATTAAACTAAGTAAGCAAGAACACTTCGGCTTCCAAGCCTAAGTGGGTCCAATCACAAGACTAGCATATGGTTAAGCAATAAACAATCCTAGTCTAAGCATGCATAGGTAAATAAATGATTTAACTAATCAAGCTCCTAACCTATGCAACCTAAGTAGACTTATGAGAATGGATCAATGAGCTCAAGTCTACACAACTAGTGAAAGTACATCTTGTGTGTGGATGTGCCTAATTAGTGCCTAGCATACATTCCTATCAAGCATTTATAATTAGATAATTAAACTAACAATGCTAAGATATCAATGTGCTCAAATCAATCACAAACACAAGCATGTATAGTGGTTCGACTTTGGGTCTACTCCACTCCCGGTTCAAGTACTCAACTCCTTTGAGCACACCGACATTCACTATTGGAGGTTTTAAATGAGGTTTACCTCCCAACCTTTACACGGAGGTTTTACTAGTTCACCTCTCAACCATAATCAAAGTTTTGGACAAAGGGCTAACTCTCAACTCAAACGGAGTTTTGGACATAGGCTAACTCTCAACCCGACGCACGTTCACTCCCGTGTCGGAGGCTCCCCCTTGGAGAGTTAGTTTAGGCCCGACTAACGGGCCAAGGAATGACTAACGTCCCTAGATCGAGTTTGACAAACAAACTCTAAATGGACTCTCAAATGGACAAACTTACTTGTCAGATGAGCCCCTTGTTTAGCGCCGGTTCGGGTTGCTTGATCTCCGCTCTCCCGTGCTTTAATCAGCTTCCCTTACTCCCACGACTGTGTCGCCGTTGCGTCGCCAATGCCTCAGCTACACTCAATCAATCACCTTGCATGTGATGCCTTTGAGATGCCCAAGGTGATAGGAGAATAGGTTTGAGAACTCTACAACTGATGAGAATGGGTTGCTTAGAGGTTCTCTCCTACAACGATCTCGTCTTAAAGTTTTGGACAAGGATATACCAATCAAGAAGGTTCCAAACTCTAGAGATCAAGAGGGGATGAAGGTCATCTTCTTCATGAGCTTGGAATGCTCTAATCTTGTGTTAAAGCACAAGGAAAATGCCTTGCATAGGTTGGGAATGAGCCTCAAATGGTCTCCAACAATGGTGGCTTCACTCGTCTTGAAATCCCTCTCTCTCCCCCTTAAAACAAGCCAAGCCCTTATATAGAAAAGTGCACAACGGATACAAAACGGGCAGAAAATGGCTAGTGCCGACCGGTCGTGACCGGTCGGCCACAGCAGAAAATGGGACAGGGGCTGCTGTGTATGCGGGGGGGGGGGGGGGGGGGGGGGGGGGGGGGGGGGCTGCCCGTCCGGTCGTGACCGGTCGGGCCAGCTCAGCCGACCGGTTATGACCGGTCGGCCCTATGCCTGCTCAAGACAGCATGCTTGCTGTATCAACTGGACATACGTCCGACCGGTCGTGACCGGTCGGACAGGCCTGGGTTCAGCATGTTTGCTAGCTGACCCACTAAATCACAACCCTCCTCGAATGGCCAAGGTTTGGGTGCTCTTTTGGGACACCTAGGGCCAATCTATGATGACAAGGGGTATCCTAACATAGTCAAGGTCATCAAATAGGTTAAAGGGTTGGGTTTTGGTTAAGGTTAAGGCACATCAAGGCATCACTTTTACTTGAATCTTCTTCCTTGATGCAGCGGGGCCACTTGAGTCTTCGGTCTTCTCTTCATTAGGCTCAACCGACACTAGACTCACTGACGTAAGTGATTGACAAACAAGGTGCACTAGTACGCCACAAAAAAGTGCACTAACAAGATGTACTTTGAAAGAGCCTCCAAGTCAATAGGGGCAGGAGCAGGGGTTATATTTATCAGTCCGTAGGGAGATTTGCTGCCCTACTCATTTACGATCATGCCAGCTTGCACTAACAATGAAGCAGAATATTAAGCCCTCATTATCAGACTACAGCTCGCCTTAGAGATGGGAATCAAAGCAATACAAATCTATGGTGACTCTAGGCTAGTCATCGGACAGTTGACGACATAATATGAAGTTCGCAAACCTGAGTTGTCACCTTTCTGCCACTAAGCGCAGTCACTGTTCGACCAGTTCCGTAACAACAACATTTCACATATATCGAGGCAGGAGAATGTACAGGCCAATGTGCTGGCCAGTCTAGCCTCCGCTCTGGCTAATCCCCGGGGCAGTCCACTTCAAGTAACAATCGAAGAAAGAAGGATTCTACCGACAACTGTACAGCGTGGTGGTGAATTAAGCGTGAGCCCCATCTATTGCTTTGAAATCACAAAAGAAAATGACTGGAAAAGGTCATTCGTCGACTACTTGAAATATGAATTTTTACCAGACGCGCCGATTCATTTATAGTATAGAATGACATCGTTTACAAGCGCTTGTATGAGGGAGTGTTGTTACGTTGCTTGGACCAAGATGAAGCGTATGCCACATTGAAGGAAGCTCATGAAGGAGAGTGCGGTAATCACCAAGGAGGCAAGAATTTACATCACCATGTATGACACATGTGATATTATTGGCTCATGATGGCAAAAGATGAGATGGAATATGTCAAGAAGTGTCATCAATGCTAGATTCATGCAGATATACTACACTCACCACCAGAAGAGTTACATCAATCAGTGATATCTTGGCCTTTCGTCGCCTGGGGCATGGACGTGATTGGACCGGTTAGTCCGCCATCCTCTCAGGGGCATCAGTACATTCTTGCACAACTGATTATTTTTCCAAATGGGCTGAAGTAATTGCCCTGAGAAATGTGAAAGCCAGACACGTCGAAGGTTTCATTCGTCACGCCATATTGTATCGACATGGTATCCCTGAGAGAATTACCACAAACAGTGGAACGCCCTTAAAAAACGCTACTATTGATAAGTTGTGCGTGAAATTCAAGATCAAGCATTTTTATTCATTGCCTTATTATCCTCCTGCAAATGGACTGGCCGAGGCATTCAATAAGACTATCGTGAAGACTCAGAAAAAGATAGTGGCAGAGAATAAGAAGGACTGGGACAGACGATTACACGAAGCATTATGGGCATACAGGACCACACACCGCACAGCCACTCGAGCTACACCCTACTTGTTGGTGTATGGCACGGAAGCTGTAATCCTGATAGAGATACAGGTTGAGTCACTACGGGTTGCACTTCGACACTCCCTGATAACCGAGCACAATGCCAAGATCAGAATGGCCAAACTTGATGATTTAGATGAAAAAAGACTTGTTGCCCAATAAAGGCTCAAAATGTATCAGAAGCAAATTTCAGCCGCATACGATTAACGTGTCAGGGGCAGATCATTCAAGAAGGGTGATCTCATGCTAATGATGAAACGCTCGGTACCAGCTCAAGGATCGAAAAGTAAATTCGACCCAAAATGAGATCCCGTCTGCATCATCGATGAAATATATTCCAATGGAGCTTATTGGATAATAGATTGTAAAGGATAGGGCATCAGTTCACTGGTGAACGGCCGATTTTTAAAAGATATTATACTTGACATAAGCTTATCATTGTGATTTGTAAGCACCCTATTAGAGGGAAAGGGTAATAAAATAGATACAAAAAGAAATGATACCACACAACAATTAAATCAAAATACTAATCATCTATTTTGTGCTTGCACAGGTATCAGAAAAGTCATTAAGACTCAGGACGCGTCAAGTATGGCATCTTGCCCTTTTCAAGACCATCGAGGATCGGGATAAGCCCTTAATCAAGACTCAATCACATCTTTGTTAAACATAAGCATAAGTTTGAGTCTTAACAGGGGGACGTTCTTTCCCAAATAGCTCAATCAGTTTGCATCCAAACTCAAATAAAATGGTGAACAGGCTAAAGACGCAACTTAGACCCCAAACTATAATAGTATACACATTGTTATAATATTTATTACAACATGTTCCAAAATTACAAATGAAGACTGTTACAGCTCAACCGTTTAAAGTTTTCAAACACTGTTCGAACAAGTCTATTGTAGATGCTTCAACCACCTTATGCGCTGTTTCAGCCTCAGCCAAAACTTGGGTGGGGTCGGGAATGTTCCTGGAGAGACTGCTCCAGCTCTGCAACTTGGGCCCTCACGGCATTACACATCGCTTCGTGTTGGTCGATGGAGGACTGCAGACGAGCCTTCTGACCACTAAACTTCAAAAATTTGAGATGGACGACCGAACGTTCGGCTTGCAGCCGGGCCATCTCATTATCAATCTCCACAAGACGTTCAGTGGCCTCTTGACATCTAGCGCTAGCAACCTGCCAATCCTTCCTCACTGCAGCCACGTCTGTCTCGTGTAACTCGAGTTTCGAAAGAAGGGATCGTAAATGACCACGCTTTTCCTCAATGGAAGGGTCAACTTTGAGGTGCTTCGCCTCATTTACTCGAGCCATCCCTTCCTTGAACTGAGCCACGTGACTAACTATCAAAGAGAGGTCAATCCCGAGCCAGGTAGCATTGAGTTCTAGTGCCTGCAGTGCTTCGTCCAAGATGGACCATTCATCCCCATTCTTTAATGAGTCGGCAATATCAGACAGAAGGCACTTCAGAAGATTCACCTTAGTCCTTGACAAACCGTGGAGAGATGAAATGAATACCTGGTGTGGTGGTCTTCACTTATATTAACATACAGAAGCCACAGAAGAAAGGAAACAAACAAAATAGCAAAAACAGATGATATACCAGTGACTTCAGGAACACCAACGACAGGAGCACTAGGTGAGGCAATGGGCACAGATGACACTGGGGTAGGTTCGGTTATTCTCTCGGTCAATGGTTCAGGTAACTCTGAAGAAGATAACACCACGACCTCGAGAATATTGGCATTAAACGTTGGCTCAACGATAGGAGGGACTTCAGGGACGAGCTCAGTTGATGATGGCACGACAGCAGGAGATACGTTCACGATAGGTTCAGTTGATAGTGGCTCAACAGAAGGAGGAGCCTCCACAATAGGTTCAGTCAATGGTGGCTTAGCAGTGGGAGGTGCTTCCATAACAGGCTCAAAAACACTTAACTCAATATAAGGATTAGGAGGAAGAACAGATTCAGCTGGTGCATCATCATCCAGATCCATAAAGACGGCTCAAGTATCCTCCTCGGGAACAAATCTCTCATATATTGGCTCGTTATCATTGCTCTCCCTAGTGTGGTGGTCTTCACTTATATTGGCCTAAGAGCTTAATTCACCCTCTTCCTTGACCTCATCTGCGTTGTCAGCTGGAGCGTCGCTTGTATCCTCGGAGAGTCGTTTTCGTAAGCACTCGGCCTTGTGTAATTTTCACATCTCCTTGATCTTCTTGCCCCCACAAGTGACAGGAATGCTAGGGGTAGTTTTCACTCGGGGACCGGCTCATTCAGGAAACACCTCATCGCCACTGTCCCCAAGACTAGAACACCTGGGCAAATCTCCTTGGCTCCTTTGACCACTTGTCGATACAATCCCTGCTAAGCCACCATCACCCTCATCACCTCCATCATCACCACCATCATCTCCACCACCTCCATCAGCACCATCATCACCTTCATCACCATCAACGTCATTAGCACCACCATCATCCCCATTATTACCTTCACCATCAACACCACCATCATCTTCGTCGCCTCCATCATCACCAGCACCACCATCATCAACATCATTACCCCCATCACCACCGTCATCGCCATCATTTCCATCACCCTCTCTTAGGATATCATCTTCTTCAAGCACTTCATCCAAAGGCCCGAGGGGCGAGAACTCTAACTTCTCCAGTATTACATTCCACTCTCCGTGAGCGATCCAACCTTCCAAAGTATGCTCGGGCTTCTCGTAGTCGATCATCACGTTCAGAGAAGTTGTCAGTCTCTTCGTACCCGGTGCGGCGGGCTGATATAGATGCTCTGATACATAGCTAAGCCCATCGGCCGGAATAAGGGTAACAATCAGAAGTGTAACAAAACTGGGCTTACTGACAAGGAAATATTTCAGACCAGTGTATATTGGTGGGCCCACCACCTCATCCATCCGAAGGAAGCCCCAGTATAGTGTTGTGTCCTCGGAGTGGCAAAAGATCACCCAGTCCCAATCACCATGAGTTGTCGCCACATCCACTTCCAATGAATGGGCCCGACGCCATATGCTCGCTGCTCACGAGTCACCAGCTCTGATGTCTTGGGCATCCCTTGGTCATACCCGAACTAGGCGAGCGAAGCGATTAAGGTAATAAGGCTCCCTCCAAAATTCCAACCCCTCACAGCAGCAGTAGCGATGATGGACGAATCGCTGTCAGGAACGAACGTTCGTAGTAGTTAATGCTGTCATCGTCCGTACACAGAATCGACTCTCTGCTGCTGGTGCCCGAGAAGTAGAAGAAATGAACATCATCATATCGAGCAATCTTGGCTTTAATGGTTGTCAAATTTTGACCAACCATTCTCTTCTTCTGAAAGAAATACAGTGGAACCTTCTCGAGTTGGATATAGTCTCCGCATTCTGCCCCATAAACCTAGGGAAAATACACCCCTAACCAGCCGGAGAAGAAGTACCACCCATAGTAAGCTGAATTCATCACGTAAGCAGCACGTTCCTTATTGCTAATGACATAGCTGAAGGCCCGGTAGATAGAGCATAGAACTACTGGAGCTAGCGCGTACCGATGACCATTCACCAAAGCTCCCGCAACGGCAAAACAGGATACCCTTATATTGTTTGCTTGCTTAGAGCTCGGTAGTGCTATGCAGCTCAGCCAATACGCCAGAAAGCTGGCCAACTCACAAGTGGGGGATAGTTTATTAGGACGGGGGAACTTTTCCTTCATCCTCCTCTCCAAGAAGGCCTTGTCACCACGACCTTCGTCATAGGCCTCATAATCCAAGCTGAAAAGAGAAAACACGACATCAACAGAAAGAAAGAAAACGAAACGGAAACGACAATATGTAACTTGCAACAAGATACTCACTTCAAACCATGGCTGAAATAGACCAGCCAATCTTTAAGAAGTTGGTGATAGAACACCAATGGTTTAAGAACCCCTTGTAAACCCATGGCTCCCTTTGAAAATAACTCGAAGTTGCTTCAATGGCCTTGTACAGACTTACTGCTCGCAGTATGGCCCTGTGTTGTTTCAGAATGCGACGGGACCATGCTGGGTACCCCAAGTGAGGAATTAGGTGACCTCGGGTCCGGAATGCACCAGATGGCCAGATCTCGGTATCCCCTAAGTGATGAAATCTCTGGCGAAGGGTCTCAAAGTGATGTGTAGGGAAAGGCTGGTGAGGGTTGTGATTTGGCTCTAAGAAGATCATGCCCTTCGTACAGATGACGGACTGGTGCTTCCCATTATCAGATAAAGAACAGCTTAGGAACGGTGCTGGGCCAGACGTCCAAGTATCCACACTGACGAAAGAATTATTACGACATACGTCGAAAGGCTCGATTTCTGAAAGAGAACGTTGCCCTTGATAGCTCTTCACATATCGGATATGTTGTCGAGTGAAGGGGTTTTTAATTTTAAGAGACGCTGTCACTAACTTGATTGTAGACCAAGTAATCCTCATCTTGTCGGACTTAGATTTAGCTTGATTCTCTAAATACACTTGCTTGGCACCCTTCCCAGCCCTTTTCGGACGGTCGCGCTTGATAAGCTGAGCAGGTACAGTCGGGCTCGCTTCACCATCTTCAGATCCTATGGTCCCATCTGACAGAAAACCACGCAAGGGAGCATACCAAACATCCCATTGCTCTTGCGTGCCCCTATCTGGAGGGGGTGCCACAACCCTATCACAAAGGATCCTCTTCTGCATGTCCTTGGACAACGTCAATATATGTTCGTAAAAGTTGAAGGTTTTTTGAGGTAGGAACCACTGAGGGTTCTGATAAGATGGCCAATTGACTTTCTTCGGGGCCGCCCATTTATGCTTCGACGGAGTCAGTGGTTGACCTGAAGGGTCAACTTGTGAAGGATCGCTAGCCATTATAATCTGCAAAAAGCACACAGGAAATTCAAGCCCGGTCCAAAACGAAGAAAATACGCAAAGGTACGCTTGGAACATTAATCAAATTAATCACTGGGATTGTATCTTTGACTTACCATGATCCAAAAATCTTCTAAACGTGCGAGACCCCACACCTCCTCAAAATAGTTATCACATATGCGCATGTATGAGGTGAAGGGGTAGGGGCTCACACCCTTTGAAGATCTACGTATGACAAGCATTATCAAGTCAATTATCCATAGGAAGTAATTGGAGAGTTTCTACATGGGTCCTCACGCGCCCCAAAAATGATGAATTTCACAAAGTTATAAGTCAGGTGTGTGAGGTCCCACGCACCTATAAATGCAAATATGCTAAGTCCACCATTATCTGGGTGCATGTGATCCCACGCACCCATAAATGCAATTTCTGCTTAGTCCACCAATTTTTGGGTGTGTGTGACCCCACGCACCCTTAAAATGAACCCAAACCCAATTGTTGGGTGCGTGGGGGGCAAAACCCTTTGATAAATTCGACGAAGGGTGCGTGTGACCCCACACACCCATAAAATAAACCCAAACCCAATTTTTGGGTGCGTGAAGGGCCAAAATGCTCCGAATGATCTAACGAAGGGTGCATGGGCCTCCACACACCCCATGAAATAAAAATTCCTTGAGTTCAAAATTTCTGGGTGCGTGAGACCCCACACACCCTTAAAAGAAACCCCAAAATTCAAAGTTCATTTCTGGGTGCGTGAGGTCCCACGCACCCGAAAAATCCTTGTTACCTCAAATAACGAGATGCGTGCGTAATTAAAGGGTGCGTTGGAGGATATTTTTGGGTGCGTCGGTGCAAAAATGGGTGCATGGAAGGGGGAGTGGAAGCCCAATCACAAATGAGAAATGACAAAAAATGGTTATCTCCTCTATATATACCTGGGACTCAAAAAGTCCGATGCGTCACATTGAACGATCGTACATCCAACGCAACACACCGAAGGGGCATCTGTTGGGGTCCCAAAATGTAGGGGTCCTCAAAACAAACAAAATGGCCAAACACCTCCGAAAGAATCTCATAAAAATGCCTCCCGGTGCACACAAAATGGAGATTTACAAAAATCCACTTAGCTAATTTTAGATGAAATCTTCGGTGGGCCCCGTGAACCACCGCGATCGGGACCGTCCGAAATTGAACCAATAACTTCATTATGATTTATGATGAACAATGCATGTACTTTCATCATCAAGTGGGCCCCACAAACTCATCGAAATTCAAAACCCAAATGGTGGAGTTCAAAAGTCCGTCAACGCATCTATAAAGTCGGACTCCCACGCATCCATAAATTCGGGTACCCACGCATCTGAAAAATTAACAAGAAACTCATTTCTGGGTGCATGGAGTCCCACACACCTATAAATTCAGGTGCCCACGCACTCGAAAATTCGTCAAAGGTCAGAAATCGATTTAAAGGGTGCATTGCGTTCCACACACCCATAAAATCAGGGTCCCACGCACCCATAAATTCAGCAAACTTCAGAAGTATCATTTCAGGGTGCAGGAGTTCCCATGCACCCATAAAATCAAGGTCCCACGCACCCATAAATTCAGCAAATTTTAAAATGTCTTTTCGGGTGTGTTGGACCTCCGCACATCGATTTTAGGGTGCGTTGGAGGTATTTTAGGGGTGCATGGCACTTGACAACCCCTCATTGGCCGAGTTCCGGTATTTTCGGGTATAAATACCCCTTTTAACTATTCATTTCTATGCTTTGAGAGAGAGAGAGAGAGAGAAGAGAGAGAGAGAGAGAGAGAGAGAGAGCTGCTATCCTCTGGGTATTTGAGATTTCGCCGAAAAACCCTCGTCGAAATACCTTTTTGATCACCGGAAACCTTTCCCAGTCGCCGGAATACCTTTTCGATCACCGACATCTTCCACAAGAAGATTACTCCGACCAAGACTACCGGAGGTCTGAATTCTGAAAAATCACAAGTGAGGGCACGCACCCATAAATTTTATCCCATGCACCCGAAAATTATCCCACACGTCCATAAATTCGACCAAACTCAAACAAGTGCATCGGACTCCCACGCACCCGAAAAATGGACCACGCGTCCATAAATTCGGGCCCCACGCGTCCATAAATTCGATGTAATTCAGATTTGCATATTGGTATCCCACGCACCCAAAGAATGCCTCACGCATCCATAAATTCATTAAAAAATCAGGCACTTAATTTAAAAGGTGCATTAGAGCCCACGCACCCATAAATTAAGTCCCACGTGCCCAAAAAATCAGCCAATTACAGAACATGTTTACGGGTGCACCGGACTCAATTTTAAGTGTTTTCAAGTTCCGTTTGAGCTTATCTTGGGTATTTCGAGCGTTTCAGACACGATGGAATGGTCAAGCGGTTATTCCGAGATCTCTAAATGAATAAAATTGTGTCTTCGAGGTTTGACCCAATTCAACACGATAAATGAAATGACTTCTCGAAAAGAAGCCGTCAGCATCCAGAACTATGCAAATATATCATTATTTATATCTACTATAAAATATGATTCGATTTGGGTCGAAAGTTAGATAAATGGGATTATGGTTATCACGATAAACCATATCGAAAGAGTTTCAATTCTCTACAAAATAATTGTTATGAACTACCACAACACAATAGTCGATGCTCTACCCATTTGAACAACATCCGTCGGTTGGCTATTTAAGTACACACATCTGTAGATTGGACTTCCCGAGGTCACCTGTCCATACATGATAGGCGCAGGTCAAGAGTCGTCCTTCTTAGTCATAAACCCTGATAGTCTCAGCCTAGATCTCCGGTCAAAACATGGGACATAGACATCTGACTAATGCAATGATGGTTCAATGCATAACAAAACAAATACAGGTCTCTACGACCACAAACTCTAAGACCATAGTCTCTGCTGACTAGTCTTCTGCCTTTTAATCAATAGTCATCGATCATTTGATGTAATTAAGGGCTCGTGCCAAATCACGGCCTGGAATGTACAAGATCTCAAAATCTCTGGAATAAAATTCGCCTTGCGATATATCTTCTTGTGTACCTTTTATGAATGCTTGTGATTGTCTATGAATGTTTCCATTACACAGAACCCCAGAGCAACAATACACAGAAAATGCCTTAGCTTCTTTTTCTAGTTCTTGTTAGTACATCTTTTGTTGTTAATTGGCATGTTGGTTAGTCGCGTCTTGTCGTGTGAGCCCTGGTCGAAGAATCGAAGAATCAAGACTTGAAGATTAAGCTTCGTCCATTGCTCAAGCTCATGCTGAAACAAGATCCCAGGTATGTTGCATATAGATCGACCATAGGAAACCCAAAACATCAAAGAATGGCGTAATGACTCACATATCCTATCCCATTCCCTCTCGACCCTTACACGAGTTGATCAGACTTGTGGTCCATGGCTGGTGCGAAACGTATTGAAGATATGTCCATACATTGGACCCTATGCACCTCATCACTTCATAACTTGAAGTAATCCGCTGATGTGTTGATGAACTTTGTCACAGCAAACCATCTAGACAAGCCGACCGGTCTTGACTGGTCGGCCAGGCTTCTCAACACAACAGCAGCTTGCTATAAAGAAGCAAATGGGCAGCCGACCGATCTTGTCCGGTCGGCCAGGAGCATAAAAAAGGTAAGGGACCTTGCTGTTGTAGATTAAGCTGGGCAGCCGACCGGTCTTGACCGGTCAGCCAAGGATTTCAAGTTATACAGAAACCTGCTGGATTCAATTCAGAGTGATTGCCGACCGGTCTTGACCGGTCGGCCTGTTATTCAATTCATTCCAGCAAGCACAACCGACCGGTCTTGACCGGTCGGACTGTGTCCTCTAAAAGGTTCAGCAAGCACAGCCGACCAGTCAAGACCGGTCGGCCTATTTTTTCCAAATGGTCCAGCAAGGTGTGCCGACCGGTCTTGACCGGTCGGCCAGTATTCTGATCTTCTACAGCAAGGGGGACCGACCGGTCTTGACCGGTCGGCCAGTCCCAGATGTGGCTTGGATTTCAAATGACAACCGGTCCGTCCGACTGGTTGAGATACTTCTCTGACAGGTCGGTCGTGACCGTTTTTGATCCGTTGGGGCCATCATTTGGGGCTCTATATAGTCATGTCTTGAGGTCTTTCATTTGATGTATTCAACACCCTTCAAGAGCTAAGAGAGAGAGCTTTTACTCACATCCTCCTACCCTCTTTGCTCTTGTTCCCCTTGAGTTCATTATTCAAACCTAGCCATTAATGGCTTTTCACTGAGTATTCAAAGCTTGGTTTGAAGTATGAACTCAAGACCTTCATTCATGGCTGACCTACCTTCGGAATATATTTATAAGGTCATTTATAGCCATTGAATGCTTGAAGTTTGGTAGTTCCCTCAGTTACCATTGCATTAAATAGGCAAGAGGAACTAGACCAACTCTCTCCCAACTACCCGGCATCAACATAACCTCATCATTTGCATCGGTAGCTGATCTTGGGAGCACAAAGAGAAGCTGAAGCACGTGGAGCTGAAGCTACTCATCAAAGGCATCGAATCGGGGCTCAATCGTCTAGGTATGTCTAGTATTTGAGAGTCCATTTATTCAATCACTATTCCTTGGATTGGGAAACTCCGTCGGGAGGGTACGTGACCATCCTTGGATTAGGATTGGTGAGAGTTTGAGATCCAAACTCGTCAAGTCCCTGGATTGGGCCATCGACGGATGGTAAACGCGGTCCTAGATCAAAGGATGTCAAGATTGATGGTTAACCTGACTTAAAACCAAGACTATAGTGAAATCTGGTGGTCTCATAGGTTGAGGTCGTGAACCGGGAGTGGAGTAGGGAAACCGAACCATTATAAATCGTTGTGCATTGTGAGATTGAATGATTGCTATGTGTTGAATGGTTTAGTCAATCATGAATGCTAACTGTTTGATGAAATGCTTATGATAGTCCTTGCTTACAAACTGCTCATATAAATGCCTTAAATGCTATTGTGATTATCTTATTTGATAATATTGACTTGGTTAGTTTTTAATTGTAATTGAAATTTAAAAAGTCCTATTCACCCCCCCCTCTAGGACATTAGGCATATCTCCAAGTATCTCTATAGGCGGTAAAACCGCAATTTCAGTTGTAACAGTAGTAATGCCGATGTTTCTTCTTAGTTTCGTTTACTTAACTATCTGGCGCATTTTTCTGCATTTTACTAGGACAGGCATGGCTCCAAAGGCGGTTTCGAAGGTTCGTAAGATTGCTTCCCGCGTCTTTGACCATGAGCAAACCTCTGTTGAGCCTTCGAAGAAGCAATAGAGGTTGCCCCAATCCTTCGTATGTGGATCTAGGCAGCCCGTGGACCCGAGCTCTCTGGTTAGGGTTGAACCCTTGACATCTCGACCTCCGGTTGTAGATGTGCTAGACACTTCTAACTCACGGACCGAGTCGGTTGCAGGCCATCCTCTAACTCGTGCCAGCTCCTCAAGGCCCCCCATCACAATCTCAAGCTCCTGTCAGCCCCCCTCGTCCCCCATCACAATCTCCAGCTCTTGCTAGCCCACCGTGTCTGTCACGCCTTGAAAATCAAGTGCCGGGCAGTCCGCGGCTCCCGACTCTTCAGACGTGACTGTATTTTGCGGAAGTATATTTTAATGGCACAAATCGATGGCATCAACTCATGAATAGATATTTAAGCTAAATAGTGTATAATTCAGTTTGAATTTAAAGTATAAATACATACAATTATCCACACAATCAAGGAATTCACTCAGCTGGGGGCTCAATATATACATGTACAATGAAATCTTTAAGACTATTGACCCAAGACGTCCAATTCAAGGCAGAAATTGAAATGCACGACATAGGTATGCCAACAGGTCCTGCATCTCATGTATCAAGTGGCAGCAACTCCTGCATCAAAATAACTGGTTGGTTTTTAAAACACCCCCCCCGGTGGGAGTGAGTAATCATACTCAATGTTACCATTTCCTAAGTTAAACATGTTATCAATACAATCAAGTACAAATAGTAGAGTATAACAAATGGTGGGGCTCCCACACCTACCACCCCAGCATCAACAGATAACATAACCTCACAATCAAGTTCTTATTCTAGTTGAATAATGCATGCAACTATGATATGCAAATGTTATGTCCCAACAAAATAAACGGTGGAGTTACCACCCCGCAGCAGCATTAGACCAATGCATGTGAAAATGTGATGCATGAATGTTTACCAAGTATTTATTTAATCCCGTATTCAATCAGCAGTATTGGCGAAGCCAGAATACCTCAATTTTATCAAGAGTCTATTAAACAGGAACACAACTGATAGGAACGCGACCGAACACTGGACAGCGAGGAAAGCCGGATACTAGATAGTGGCCTTACCGAACACTGGACAATGCCAAGTAGGGGTACCCTCTACTAGGCCGGGGCCCACCGCCAGGCCAGGGTGTTCTATGCCTGGCACCTGGAATCCCAATTTGGATTCATCACCCAACATAATTGAATAATGAATAAATCGATAAGGGTCTCAATGCCCTAGAATGTCATATGCATGGTAATGGGTCATCACCCAAGATCAATGATGGTAGGCTTGTCACCTAGCATCGGTGCTCAAGACTCACGATAAGACCATCAGGATCAATACCGGTCAAAGACAGCACAAGCACAGTTATCCATATACCATGCCTGGCCCATAAGATTCAGTATGCAGGATTCAATGCTCAAGGCTATTGGAGGGCTCGTCACCCACACTAGCCAAAGACACCACAAACACAGTTACCCATATTCCATGTCTGGCTCATGAGACTTGATACGTACAGTTATAAGTGACTGCATAACAATAGTAATTGTGGTATTCGAGATTCTACAGAATATGTAACAATGATCAAATAAATATGATTAACCCTTAAATTGACTGATTTGGTAGGCCGAGCGAAACATCAACCAAACCGACGTAGCTAGGGTCGGTCGATCATGTTACTCCCAAGTCGACCAAATAAGTCCATGACGGCCAAACCCAACTGGGCAGTCCATAAATTGCGATTTTCAGAGATTAATCCTAATCATGTCAATTAAATAATATATTAAGCATGTTGTGAGAGGAATAGAACATCATAGCATTCATTGTTTCAATCAGGCATAAAACCAAACAGTTGATATGCGATATACTTCATTTCATATATGGGCGTAAAATCAAACACTTGGCGTGCTATTGGAGACCAACTCATCAAATTCACAATCAAGCACTAGCCTGGGTGGATGGTAATCCACTTACTCAAGCATATGTGAACTTCTGTTCACTCAGGAATTTCATCAAACACTTGGGAGTAAGCATGTAAAACATGCACAACACATCAAATCTTATATTTTCATAAAATCGATTCAAATGGGCAATCAATCCACACATCGAAGTAAGCATGTAATTAATCAACATATATAGAACATCAATTATAAACATAAATCATTCGGCACTTAACTTTGAATGGAATACAAGAAAAACCTAATTATCACTATTTGGAACCCTCATGGGCTGATAATAGCCAACTTAGAAGATAGTCCTCACCTGTGTTGGAGAATTTACACGCTAACAACATCTAGAACAAAGGATTCGAAGGAACAACTGAAAATCCTACATAGATTCGAAAAGAGATGGATTGGAGTAAGAAAGAATCAATCTCAATATCAAATTCAACACTTAGGACGGTATATTACCTATGATGGACGGCCGGCATCGATCACTTGGGAGCGACGACAGCTGGATCGGAAGCTCCAAGCAAATCCCTAAGCAAGACCCTAGAAATCCTCTAAATTCCATCTCAAATGGAATTCTCAAATGGGCTTGGTATTTATAGTTCCAGATGGTCCAAGGTTGAGGTGAGTCGCACAACTCACCCTCTCTGGTCATGATCTATGTTGTGCGGTTCAGGATAGGGTGTCGGGTATCTGATATAGGGGAAAGATCAAGCCCACTAAGGCAATCGATTCCGCATAGATTCATGATCAATGGCCCACTAACGAACGGTCTATAGCTGTTCTAAGTTTTTGGGACACCAGTTGGATGATTTAGAGAACAGAGTTTAGTGAATCTTTTCACTAGGTCGTAGTGGGCATAGCTAGGTATATGATGTGGTATACGGGGTGCATTTATTTGTAGGTTAATGGCAGTTAATCTCATTCGTATGGTTTTACATGTCAAAATGGCTATTTTGTCAAATCGATTTCTAAAGTCAAGATAATCGAGATTTGATTCATTGATTATGGTAGTCTAAGGTGGATCTGCATTGTAAGTTCGGTTATATAGGTTAATCCATTGTGATTTCAGTAAATCATAGATTGAGATTCATTAATCAACAGATCAGATGTAGGATTAAACAATTAAAAAGGAATCCGTGGCTATCCATGATATCTAACAAAGAATGTACGGTTAGATTGATGTGTCTAAATATCTTACGAGGTTTCGATCAAATCGGATCATTCAAACTAGGGTTTCATGTACAAATCTTCTAGATTATTGGTTCTAAATCAAGCATATGCATTCTCATTTGAGAATTAAAATAGAAAAATTTCTAGAGGCACTCGTGTACTTTCAAGGCTCGAGGATTGAAATTTTCAGAGCGTTACAATCTACCCTCCTAAAAAAAATAATTTTGTCCTCGAAATTTTCTAGTACTTCTATTGGTGGTCACAACGGTCTATCCCCTTAAAGGTTAAAGTACTTTATTTAGAAGAGATGATCTTCATCGAGTAAACAGAAAGCTCTAGTACATGGGTGAGGAGACTAAGGAACATAGTTTCAAATGATAATAGGTGGGCTCTTGTTGGGAAAACACTCATCCTCCTATCATTGGGTATCTTAGTCGTTGGATCTCTTCTATGTGTTGCCTTGTTACTGTTGTATGAGGGGGCATGAATATCTTGAACAAGTTCAAAGAAAGATAGGGAGTGACTTAGATCGTTTGGTTGACATTTAGGTAATATGACTTTTGGGCATACTTAGCCAATCTTAACACTCCTACCGGGTTGCTAATGATTCAGCAGAGTTATCCTTATTCAAAGGATGGTTCACAACTGGGCTTGTACGGAGAAAATGGTTGTAGTAGGCCTGAATCTGATATGTCAATCCTCTGCTTGATTAGAGCAAGAAGGTCGTTATATCATTTCCTATTCCTGTTGGATCCTGGTCTTCTGCTCGATCCAAGCAGTGAGTCCATTGGTAATCACCCAGGATTGGGAATTGAGTCAAACCGCGAATACTTCACATGTGTATGGTTCCGTAAATCCGTGATCTGATAATTCTAGATGCTTGGGGAGAATCAAGTTTCATTGTTCTAAGATTGTCCTTTGGGTCAAGTTCAAAGAGTGTCCATGATAAGTCTAAGCTCAATTCGATGGGGAATTAATTTCTCAAGATGCATAAGTCTAGGTGACTACTATAGAAAGGTTTTTAATGGTCAAAGATTAGTCAAAATTTAAAGTTCCAAATTTCATCAACCTAACTTGAGTCATTTGGGTTTATACAAATTATACTACCCAGGACCCGATAGCACACTACCAATCCTATTCATTTGATCGTATAAAAGCCATTGTTCTAAACTGGAAGGGGTTTGATGTTGTTAGCATTCATCGTGGTGATGGTATGAGGGAAAAAGAAATGATGTCAGGCAGATGTACAAGTGACACATGAATGGGCAAGGAAATGGAAAGAATGACCGCTATCTTCTTTATGGGATGCGGACCTCGCATATACAAAGAGTTAGGGTTCTAGAATACACAAGAACTAAAGGTAGCTTAGGAAAGTCTATAAAAACCAATTGAAACCATAAAGCCCTACGCAATAGAAAGAAAACTCTAACTAAGAGTTCTAATGCCAATTGCACGAGACTTCCTAAAACAAAAAATATATATATACAAAAACTAGCGAGTCCTAATGTATCTTGGTCAGATGATTCCTAACATGATACAAACTAGGGAGTACAAATCCTTGAATACTTATTCCTATTATGCAATGTCAACAAAAAAAATCATTATCATATATACATCATAGGTTTCAAGTCATAGCACTCGTAGGTTTCAAAATAAAATTTTAAATTCGGAGTTGAAATCGTTTTGTTTTAAGTTCGACTAAAATCATAAGTCATAAATCATAAGTCGAATGATTTAACAACAATAATACGATACAATACTTTCTCATGCATATTTTGCGATAAATGGGTCCAATTAAATATGTTTTCGAAGTACCGGAAATGACGGAAGGTTCACCCTACTAACAATGGTAACTATTTCCAAAGACTAAAATTTTGGGCAAAAAAGAATTATGTTATGATAAAACAGATAGTTTGGTTGGCCTCAGAATCAAATTTCAGTAGGAATCTATATGTTGTGCGTCCCGTAACTCATCCCAGATCAAAAGTTATGGTTATTTGAAGTTTGCTACTCAAAACAACAAAATAAGCAAGTTTGGGTGGTCCATCGGTCAATTGAGAGAATCATCGATCTGAGAGAGGCCCGATGAAATTTAATTCAATGGATATGATTTAAAATAGAAAAGAATTAACATTGAAAAGCGACGAAAAATTCTCTGAAGAATCAAGTTAAAAGACCTGAATCGTCTAGAAAAGTCACAGTGCTGAGTCAAGGGGCCAGAAAAATAAGATACAAAAAATTCAGAAAAATAGCCCTATACTTTTGATGGATGTCCGATAGGTGTCCGATCAATTGGAGAATATGGTTCCGATAGGTGTCCGATCAATCGGAAATTTCATCAGATTTTTGAATGTCCCTGGACAGATTTCCAATCAATCGGAGATAAGTTCCAATCAATCAGAAATAACGATGAAAATCTCAACTCTCTGGACACTTTTCTGATCAATTGGAGAGGAGCTCTGATCAATTAGAGTTCTATCGAAAAATTTCTTCGATCCATCGGAATCCCATCGAAAAATGGTATTTTATGGCTGACTTCAAAAAAATGTATCTTTTTGCATACAACTCCGATTAAGGTGATTCAAAAACTACAATGAAGCTTAATGAGTCTAGTTTTAGAGAAAAATAATTTGAAAATAAAAAGAAAACTTAAATAGGGTGTATTTCTCATTATTTCGGAAACTATCTAGAAAATTATAGGTTTCAAGAAGCTGGTACTTCAGGAATTTTAGAATTTTCTCTAGAAATCAAAATGAGATGAAATTTTGAGGGACGAACTTAGACTTATCAACAAGCTACCAGAAAATTTTTAATAAATATTGAAGTGATAAAAATTCTAAAATCATTTTACATGACAGACTTGTTGAAATTAAAGTCTACAAACAATTGTGATTTTCAGATTTTCAGATTGCCTCAGATTTTAACTTGAAAATCCATCTCTTCACACCCAAAACCCTTCACATTGAACATTAAGGACTAAAATGGTTCATAAGTCCAACATCTTTCAAAATTATTTTTTTTCGCAATCCCTATCTCAGGAGAATTTGGTCTTAGGACTCGATGTTCCTAAGTCCATGTTTGCATTAATCAAACAGCCGAGAATTTGTTTCTAAATGCTCGGTTTCTAAATTCAAGCTTGAAATCATCAAACAAAGAGGAATTTGGGTCCTAGAGTTCATGTGTTTATGTTCGCATTCAAAATAAGCAATCAAATGGGGATTTGATCATAAGGTTTAAATTTCAAAGTTTAAGTACACAATCATCACACAAAGGGAAATTCTATCATAAGGTTCACTGTCGCTATGTTCAAAATCCAGAGTACATTAACGTGTAGCTTATAGTGAGTCCCTAACACACCTGACTCATTTTATTTCTCAACTCATGCTCTGATACCAACTTGTCACGCCCCGAAAATCAAGTGTCGGGCAGTCCGCGGCTCCCGACTCTTCAGAGGTGACTGTATTTTAAGGAAGTATATTTCAATAGCACAAATCGATGGCATCAACTCATAAATAGATATTTAAGCTAAACAGTGTATAATTCAGTTTGAATTTAAAGTATAAATACATACAATTATCCACACAATCAAGGAATCCACTCAGCTGGGGGCTCAATATATACATGTACAATGAAATCTTTAAGACTATTGACCCAAGACGTCCAATTCAAGGCAGAAATTGAAATGCACGACATAGGTATGCCAACAAGTTCTTATTCTAGTTGAATAATGCATGCAACTATGATATGCAAATGTTATTATGTTCCGAAAAAATAAACGGTGGGGTTACCACCCAGCAGCAGCATCAGACCAATGCACGTGAAAATGTTATGCATGCATGTTTACCAAGTATTTATTTAATTTCGTATTCAATTAGCAGTATTGGCGAAGCCAAAATACCTCAATTTTATCAAGAGTTTATTAAACAGGAACACAATCGATAAGGAACGCGACCGAACACTGTACAGCGAGGAAAGCCGGACACTAGACAGTGGCCTTACCGAACACTGGACAATGCCAAGTCGGGGTACCCTCTACTAGGCCGGGGCCCACAACCAGGCCAGGGCGTTCTATGCCTGGCTCCTGGAATCTCAATTTGGGTTCGTCATCCAACATAACTGAATAATGAATAAATCGGTAAGGGTCTTGATGCCCTAGAATGTCATATGCATGGTAATGGGTCGTCACCCAAGATCAATGATGGTAGGCTCGTCACCTAGCATCGGTGCTCAAGACTCACGATAAGACCATCAGGATCAATACCGGTCAAAGACAACACAAGCACAGTTACCCATATACCATGCCTGGCCCATGAGATTCAGTATGTAGGATTCAATGCTCAAGGCTATTGGAGGGCTTGTCACCCACACTAGCCAAAGACAGCACAAACACAGTTACCCATATTCCATGTCTGGCTCATGAGACTTGATATGTACAGTTATAAGTGACTGCATAACAATGGTAATTGTGGTATTCGAGATTCTACAGAATATGTAACAATGATCAAACAAAATATGATTAGCCCTGAAATTGACTGATTTAGTAGGCCAAGAAAAACATCAACCAAACCGGCGTAGCTAGGGCCGGTCGATCATGTTACTCCCAAGTCGACCAAACAAGTCCGTGACGGCCAAACCCAACTAGGCAGTCCATAAATTGCGATTTTCAGAGATTAATCCCAATCATGTCAATTAAATAATATATAAAGCATGTTGTGAGAGGAATAGAACATCATAGCATTCATTGTTTCAATCAGGCATAAAACCAAACAGTTGATATGCGATATACTTCATTTCATATATGGGCGTAAAATCAAACACTTGTCGTGCTATTGCAGGCCAACTCATCAAATTCACAATCAAGCACTAGCCTCGGTGGATGGTAATCCACTTACTCAAGCATATGTGAACTTCTGTTCACTCAGGAATTTCATCAAATACTTGATATGCACAATACATCAAATCTTATATTTTCATAAAATCGATTCAAATGGGCAATCAATCCACAAATCGAAGTAAGCATGTAATTAATTAACATATATAGTACATCAATCATAAACATAAATCATTCGGCACTTAACTTTGAATGGAATTCAAGAAAAACCTAATTTTCATTATTTGGAACCCTCATGGGCTGATAATAGCCAACTTAGAAGATAGTCCTCACCTTGTGTTGGAGAATTTACACGCTAACAACGTCTAGAACGAAGGATTCGAAGGAATAACTGAAAATCCTACATAGATTCGAAAATAGATGGATTGGAGCAAGAAAGAATCAATTTCAATATCAAATTTAACACTTAGGATGGTATATTACCTATGATGGACGGCCGGCATCGATCACTTGGGAGCGAGGACAGCTGGATCGGAAGCTCCAAGCAAATCCCTAAGCAAGACCCAAGAAATCTTTCAAATTCCATCTCAAATGGAATTCTCAAATGGGCTTGGTATTTATAGTTCCAGATGGTCTAAGGTTGAGGTGAGTCGCACAACTCACCCTCTCTGGTCATGATCTATGTTGTGCGGTTCAGGATAGGGTGTCGGGTATCTGATATAGGGGAAAGGTCAAGCCCATGAAGGCAATCGATTCCACGTAGATTCATGATCAACGGCCCACTAACGAACGGTCTATAGCTGTTTTAAGTTTTCGGGACACTAGTTGGATGATTTAGATAACAGAGTTTAGTGAATCTTTTCACTAGGTCGTAGTGGGCATAGCTTGGTATATGATGTGGTATACGGGGTGCATTTATTTGTAGGTTAAGGGCGGTTAATCTCATTCGTATGGTTTTACATGTCAAAATGGCTATTTTGTCAAATCGATTTCTAAACTCAAGATAATCGAGATTTGATTCATTGATTAGGGTAGTCTAAGGTGGATCTGCATTGTAAGTCGGTTATATAGGTTAATCCATTGTGATTTCAGTAAATCATAGATTGAGATTCGTTAATCAACAGATCAGATGTAGGATTAAACAATTAAAAAGGAATCCGTAGCTATCCATGATATCTAACAAAGAATGTACGGTTAGATTGATGTGTCTAAATATCTTACGAGGTTTCGATCAAATCGGATCATTCAAACTAGGGTTTCATGTACAAATCTTCTAGATTATTAGTTTTAAATCAAGCATATGCATTCTCATTTGAGAATTAAAATAGAAAAATTTCTAGAGGCACTCGTGTACTTTCAAGGCTCGAGGATTGAAATTTTCAGGGCGTTACAGTGTCCCCCATCACAATCTCTAGCTCCTGCTTCTGGTCGGACTGTCGAGCCTCATGAAGATCAAGTCGACATGCCTCTGGTTACGGAGAGGTTCCGGACCTGGATCGATGGCATTACTGCGTACGCTCGTGTGAACAATAGCATCCCATAAGACCTGAACTCCCTAGCCATTTCCGATCCCGATCAGATGGTCGGGGTTGCAATAGAGAGCAGTTTTAGGGTGAGTTACTTCTTGCCACTTTCCTCAAGTCTGTCTGTGATCATATTGCTAACAGTTTATATGTTTCTTTGATGGACTCGGGCCTGTTGATTATGGTTCGTCAAGCTTTGACTAAACGAACCCATCGGATGCCGGAGGCACTTGTAGCGACGTCGTCGTGGAAGAAGAAGACTGAGGCAGCGAGGTTGGAGCTGAAGAAGAGTCAATCCGAGCTGAAGGTCGCTCAATCCGAGTTGAAGGTCACTCAGTCCGACCTGGAGGTCTCCCAAGCCTAGGCCCATTCTGTTGAGGATGCCTTGAAGGAGTCTTTAGCTAAAGCCCAATCAGCAGAAAACAAGGTGGAGTCTCTTGAGGCTGCACGGAAGATGGCTGAGGAGGAGAAGGCAAACTTGGCCAAGCTCCTGAAAGATGTCCAGCTGAAGTCCTTGGCTGAGATTAAAGGCCTGAAGGCTGAGCTCGAGAAGGTGAACTCGGTTTCGGAAGAGCTGTACAATCACGGCTTTCAAGACTGCAGGAACCTTGTCCAAAAGCATTTTCCAAATCTCGATCTTACTCCTGTCGATGATGATGAGATCAAGGACGAGGTCTTCAAGGAGGGAGCTGCTCAGGCCGAAGCTCGGGTTGGGGGAACTAAGGTTGGTCTGTCGGGGGTCACTGCCACCAATAAAGTGGCTAAGGATTGAAAAGGCATTTTTCTTTCTTTCTTTTTGGTTTATGTCTCTTAAGGGAGTTTATGAATATTTTTTGCCCTTCTGGGGCAAAATATATTTTTCGTTTAGCCTTTCTGAGGCTTTTACCTTTGTCACTAGTACATTTAATTCATGCTTTTGTGATTGTTGTGGTATTTGTTTTATTCCATATCTGAGCAATTGTAATTTGTCTAAGTAGTTGGAATAGGTTGGTTACGTAGCCCTTAGCTATGTCGATCAAGTCGTTATTATACTCTTTATCGTTGCCGACCTTAAGCTCGTATCAAGCTCCAGACCATTGATGGCCATGCTTGTCTTATATAGTGTGGTAAATCTGATCTCACAACTTATGATCGGACTCAGATTCCCTTTACTAATTTTTAATCGTAATATAGCGTGGTAAATTTCATCTTATGATCTTATGATCGAACTCAGACTCCTTTTGCCGATGACATTTTGTGCATCAAACTCAATCCGTAAACATGTTTGACTTCAAGAAAATTTAAGAAAACTTTATCTTTATTGAAAAAGTTCCTGGTATATAGACTTTCACCTTATTTGAGTATCCGACCTACTTATGGATAATAAACCTTAAGGTGCTCTGCATTCCACGAATGAGGGAGAGATCTGCCTTTCATATCTTCAAGCCAATAAGTACCGAGACGAAGTGAGCCGAGTATTTTGTACAACCCTTCCCAGTTAGGGCTGAACATGCCAGCTTTTTCTTTGATATCTTTTCTGACCTTCCGGAGGACAAGGTCACCCACTCTGAATCATCACTTCCTTACTCGCGAACTGTAATATCGTTGAACCCTGTGCTGATATGCTGTTATCCGTACTTGGGAAGTTTCTCTTACTTCGTTGAGTAGATCGAGATTCATTCGCAGCTGACCTTCATTTTGATTGGGCTGATGACGACCTGTCTGGTTGGTAAGCATACCGATCTCAACTGGAATCACGGCCTCGGCTTCGAAAGCTAAGGAGAAGGGTGTTTCTCTAGTAGTAGACCGAGCTGTGGTTCTGTAAGCCCAGATTACCTCGGGGAGCTCTTCCGCCCATGCTCCTTTTCTTTCTCCGAGCTTCGTTTTGAGATGGTTTTTTATGATTTTGTTATCGGCTTTGACCTGACCATTAGCTTGTGGGTGATGGGAAGATGAGTATATAATTTTTATGCCTAAATTTTTACAGAACTCTCGAAATCTTGCGTTATCGAACTGACGTCCGTTATCAGAGATTATAGTGTTCGGGATTCCGAATCGGCATATGATTGATTTTCAGATGAAATCCGTAGTTTTTCTCTCCATGATTGTGGCTAGCGGCTCTACTTCGGCCCACTTTGTGCAGTAATCGACGGCAACAATTGCATACTTCACTTGTCCTTTGCCCGTTGGGAGATGACCAATAATGTCGACTCCCCATTGGGCGAATGACCATGGTCCAAACATGGGAGTGAGCTCTTCTGGTGGCAGGTGGGGAACTAGGGCGAATCGCTAACATCTGTCGCATGGGCCTTCCATCATGTATGAGCAGGGTGACGAATGAAAAGGGCTGAAGCATGTACTTCTAGCCCAGCCCAAGAGCTAAAGACCTAACTCCATGGACTACCAAGCACTCGGTGACAGGGGATTGGGCTCCGGGAGGTCCTTGATATATACTTTTCCAACCTTAGACGGATACAAGCCCCAGTCCAACAAAAGGTGGTCCACAAAAGAAAAAAAGAACAAAAGAAAAAAAAAAAAAAAAAAAAAAAAGGACCTAGGCCTATTGGCTATAAATAGGCCGACCCTAATCGAGCGGAAAAGGCCTTGACGTGGGTCCTAGCTATTAGTGCTGGCCCAGCCCCATGACTAAAAGAGTGTCTTTAAATACACGTGTGTGTTGACTGGAGAAACTTTACAAGATTATTTAAGTTATTATTATCATTAATATTATTATTTTTTTATTAATAATGGTGACCCACTGAATGATTGGATTGAAATAACAGGACAAGCTAAGCTCTTGATTGGTGATCATGGTCTGCAATGGTCTGCTAGACCTGGATTCAAGCTTGGCACTATACGTATGGGTCTAGCCATCCGACTCATTGCCAATCCTGGTCAAAAGTAATGTGGTCCATCTTTTTTGAACCAAGCAATAAAGATTGGACGACTAGTGTATTTCTCATCCTTTAACTTGGGCTCTTTGATTCTCTCTTTCCATTTAAATTGGGCGATCTGATCATATGCTGGCAAGTGACCGCAACTTGCGGCACCGTACAATCTTTTGGAGACATTGAAACAGTAGGTCCCACCATAATGATCAACTGGCACAAAAAATAAAGCTCTTCTCCGAGTCTGGTAGGCCACACTGTGAATTGATGGAGGCCTACGGTTTGACTCGGCGTGCATTGTGACGCCAGGCCCAGGGCTCTGTGGGACCCACAGACATGTTCGTGACAAATCCACTCCGTCCATCTGTTTTAAAAGACTACAATAGTACAGAAGCCTAAAAATCAGGCAGATCCAAAACTCATGTGGCACATAACACAGGAAAAAGTTGAAAATGAAACTTTCACAGTTGAAACCTTCCTGGAGCTGATTATGAAGTTTGTATGCCATCCAAACCGTTCGTAGGTTATTACCACTCAGATAAACTGTATAAACAAATATTATACTGACACAAAACTTCTGTCACCCCAGACGTTCAATCTCAACTGTTTCGTGTGGAATGGCCCACCTGAGTTTTGGATATGCCAGAGTTTTAGGGTCCAGTCCTATTTTGTTCTTTTAAAACAGATGGACCGAGTCGATTTGTCACTAACATGTCTGTGGGCCCCACAGATCCCAGGATATCTCTGTGCCCGGGTCACAGGCAATCCTCTCCCATGCATTTATAACCCACCTAATTAGTGGTTGATATACTATTTTCATGGTATTGGTGTCCTGTACAAGTGGCATGTTGTCCAAAAAGATGGTACGATACTACAAGTTGTATGGGGCGTGGGGCTTGTCTTTATGTGATTAATTCTCTTAAAATTAAGGATTTAAAGGGGCCTGTACCTGATAGAGGATCTGCATTTGAGGGCAGTGGCCCTGCGGGGTTTACCCGAGATTTATGTATTTTATCCACTCTGTTCATCCATTTTAACATATAATTTTATGACTTGAGACAAAAATGAAGCATATAAAAATCTTAAGTGGACTGCATCACCGGAAAGAATATGAATTGAATTTGTACCATTGAAAAATTCTTGGAGGCCATGGAAGTTTTGGATCAAGCTGATATTTGTTTTTCCCATTGAAAAATTCTTAGAGGCCATTCATCAATGTCTGTGTGATCTTGTGAACAGGTTGGATGACAAATGAAGATCACCGTGGCCCAGAAAGGTTTCAATGGTGGAAATCATTTTCTTGTGGTATGGTCCACCTAAGTTTTGGATATGCTTCGATTTTGGTTTCAACCCATTAAATGAACTGAAAAAGTGGATGTACGGTGTGGATAAACTACATATATTTACAGTCGGCCCAACTGAGATTACTCAGTACGATAAGAGCGTCCTGATTAACTCAGGACGCAATCAGATTCCCATTATAGGTATCGTGATTCCCGGATTTTGGGACAGGTTTTTGTCGGGAGCTAAGTAGGTGTTACCCGGGTAGCAGCTTAGTGAGTGTTACCCCTACCTTAGGGCCCACCTTGATGATTTTCTATATATCCACGCCGTCCATCCGTTTCTATGGAATATTCTAGAATGGTATGCCAAACTTTATACCGACCCAAATCTCAGGTGGACCACACCACAGGAAACAGTATTTATTGAGTGCCTTACTGTTAAATATTCTAAATGGTGCATCGTAACATTTTATTAATGTTTCTTTGAAATCCAACCTGTTGATAATGTAAAGAGAATCTGGATTAAGGGAAATTAAAAATATCAGATTAATCCAAATCTTTCGTAGCCCACAAAAAGTTTTTAATAGGTATTCATCACTCTGTCTATTGGTGTAGTCCATCTTAGAAATGGATCTTTTTGCGATTTCATATCTCGTACTAAAATGAGATTTAAAAACAGATGGATGGAGTGGATATATAAAAAATATATCAAGATAGGCCCCTCACGGAGGGTAACAGCAAATCCAAATCCACTCCCGTTTTTTGTCTTTGTTTTTTTGGTTAACTGAGTGGAGGTTATATTCATTGCCTTCTTGGAAATAATCAAACAAACACGTCTTGAAGTCAGCCCATCTACTTTGAAAAGATCAAGCCATCAGGTTGGGATTGGGTCGGCAGCAGCCATTTGCATAGCGTCAAATCTAGGATATTTTAAATTTTGAGGTATTTTTTGGAATAAAAGAGATGACCTAAAGTTCAATCAGGTAGACCATAACTTATAGCCTACCCCCACAAATTACTTCCAAACAATCATGTGCGCATGAAATCTAACCTTTCTAGTAGGTTGACCCTACCATGAGGAATATCCTGTGCAAAAATCATCCTCATTCACTTATTAGGTGGGCAACACCGTATAAAACAATGTCTAGCAATTGATAAATAACAACATAACAACATATAAGTGAGGTCCACTTGGTGAGTGGATGTGGTCATTCTTTCACAAGGTGATCCTCGTTTTGTGGCTAACCTAGCTATAGGATGATTAGGATATAGCAGGCAATTAAAAGGTTGAAATTATCCAGTGTTTTTCAAGTCTAGACCCAGACCTCGGCCAGGCTAGGGATCCAATAAGGTGGAGTTTAAATGAAATCTCAGATTGGGGCTATGTTTCATCGACAAAGCCATTTATACGATGGGACATTTTTGGTTAGTGTGTCTCGTTAGCACTTGAACCTGAGACCTATTGTTGAAACGTGTAGGCATCTTCCAGCTGGGCTAGCTGGTGAGTATACGGAGGAGATAGCACAAAAAGCTTCTTCAATCAACTATTTTAAGCCTTTAATCATCTCACTCATTTCTCCAATGGACTGGCCCTAGAGCCAGGATAGGGTCCAAGCATTTTTAGCCAGATCAAGGTCCAATCTGTCGTAGAAATTAAGACTTTTGGTTAGTGGTGGTGACTCCAACCTTTTCATCTTTTTGATGCATCCTGGTGGCGGGTCTATTGATTTAGTCCACAAAACTTAATCATAAACTAAACCAACTTAATCCGGCTTGACCCAATCAAGCCCAAATACTTGTGTGATTATTCCCAACTCGACCTTACTTTGCTTAACTCCAACTGAGTTTGATTTCAAAATCAGGTTGGACTTTCCAATCGTAACCCAACCAGAGGACCTAAGTTTTAGCCCTAGAAGGTAGTCCAGCACAACTAGTCAGCCGTACATTTCTTAAATTCCCTGAATACCTTCTTCTTTAAATTTCCTACATTTCTTAAACATTTACTTTACATGTAATTAATTTTTTATTATTAATATTGTAGTCAACTCAAGTAAAGACATGTCCAAGTACCTCTTGATTCTATCCCACCCAGCAGAGTTTTTGGGTTTTTGAACTATGCATTCATAGTTTAAGGCGGAAAGGATGGTTTTGACAGTTGGTTAAACAGCGACGGTTGAACAAAGTTTGTAATGGGCCACCTTCAGCTCATCGAAAAAATGGGTCATAAGCATATTTTTCAGTCTAACTATTGGACCGCAGGCCATTCGATATCAGCTCGCAATGGATTCTTGAGTCTTGATCCCCACGTTGCAATAATTTAGTGAAAGAGTCATTCCAATCCTACATCTCTATACGTGTGCCAATGTAACACTCATTCGTGAGATTTAGACCCTTACCAGTTGGGTCCCACCTTTTAATTTTCTTCAACCTGAAAATCATCATCTGGTGGGCAACACAATGCACATGGAAATGGACCATATGTCAATGTTTTAAATCGACCAATCTTTTTCATACAAGCTGTCTATCACAACACAGAAAAGATAGGACCCTGCAAGATGAGCAGCTAGTCAGATCTCATGCGTACACATGCCATGTAAGAAACTTAAGTTTCGGATGACATTCAGATAGTCGTCTAGTTCTCTTTGATCTAAAATAGGAACCATGAACTTTGGAAAGTGAAAAGCTAAGAAGGCTCATTTGGGCTTCCAATCGTCCAATCGACCTGCAAGCCAACCAACATGACTTGCTTAAAAGATGGACTTTGGTAAAAAATCATGGACCATTTAAGTAGAGGCCAGGTTGGGTTTGGCTTTTAGCCTCATTTTATCAATAACTGAGGCAAAATGGTAGACTTTTAGCCTCATTTTATCAATAACTGAGGCAAAATGGTAGACTTTTGGTCACACTTTTTCACAATTGAAGCAAAATGATAGACTTTTAGCCTCAGTTTCTCACCAACCGAGGCAAAATGGTAGACTTTTGGTCACACTTTTTAGCAACTGAGGCTAAAAAGCACATTTAGACTCTGTTTTTTTGAATTGAGGCTAAAAAAAGTGTGGCTAAAGGCTTGTTTTCTTGTAGTGAGGGTTCGGTTTGGCTTGACGTAGGCTTGACCCAACACAACTACATATTGTGCATATATGACAAATAAACAAATTTCAGTTGTTATCTTGTAAAATTGAAGTCTCAGTGTTCAAGTCCAGCGTTCCTACAAAAAATAAAAATGAAAATAAAAATTCCTTAAGAGGGTTCGTCTGTTCGACTCTCTCAATACAATTGTTTGATGATCTTTTATATAAGTGAGTTAATTAAGCCTGGCCTGGCTTAGGAATTTTCTCATGAATCGGGCCTAGTAATCTCATCTTAGGTCACAGGTTGGGCTCTGGCTCGAATTCCAGGCTTGTTTATTAAATAGGTTTGCCCAGGTTGACCCTGAGGTGATCTGATCACCCAAAGGAATCTTCTCAGGGATCAGAGGGGTCATCCATCCATGTCACGGTTTAGGTCTACAACCGGTTTTGGCCCATCTATTAAATTGGTTGGGTCCAGGTCAACCCTGGCTAGACCCGAACTCAACCCATTTGCCACTCCTAGTGAAGGGCACTAATGTTGCTTAAGCCATTAGAAACTGCTAATTGGGAAGTTTCCACACTCACTTTGGTTGATTGATTTTTTATATAGTGGTGGGACCTAGTACATGATTAAGTTAGATTATCACTTGGTTTGGTAAAAGTTCAAGTGTGAGTCCCACAAATGAAGATTGGAAGTTAGGGTTTTCTTTGCGAAAAGGACACTATCTACCATATTTTCAAAAACCAAAAACCTGATTGGATGTGCAGTGATTGAGCTATCACTTGAATGGATCTTTATCCACTAACTAAACCAAAAATATTTTAAATAGTTATAAACGTTTGAAATATATAAAATAGCTCAAATAAGTAAAGATTTGTTAATGGTATGATGATTATAGATGAGCATTTCCCAACCTTTTTGGTTAAAAAAAAAAAAATCCTCAAAAGTAGTGATTCGGCTTCAAATCTTATTAGAATAAGTCGCCCACGTTTACAACTTTGTTCAGCAGGACAATTACATGTGTACACACACAGATACACGTATATAGGGCAGGACCATCCATGTGACAAAAGAGCAGGCCCCACAATGATGTGCTTCTGAAATCCACTCCAATCATCAGGTGCTTGACTCTATGTTAAGCCTAGGGCTAAAAAACCAGGGGAATAATTGATTTAAGTGGCCACACCAAAGGAAACCGTTGGAAGGAGATGCACACCCTTGACTTTTGACGAGGCCCACCATGATGTATATGTGAAATCCATCCCAACTATTAAATGCGTCACTCCGCATTAGGTCCAAGGGCAAAAACTCATAATGCATGTGATTTAGGTGGGTCACACCAAAGGAAACAGTTGGGAGAAAGATGTCATTGATTGATTTTTTATGAGGCCCACCATGATGAACATGTGAAATGTACTCCAACTATTAGATGCCAGACCAAAATTTAAGCTTAAGGCCCAAATATCTAGCCGATGCATTCGAAAACACATTAATAAAATGCGCATGCATTTCATGCGAAGCTACTTAATTCTTGCGATAAACCATCAAATCTGTGACCAACCATATGGATGTCATTTGATATTACAGTCATGGTTTCATTTGATAAGCAAAAGAAATTAAAAACGAGCACTTGTGCTTATCTTGTGTGTCCACAATGCTAGTGCGCATTTTTTGATTGATTTATCAAAGATAGGATCTCTTATGATGTCTCAATAAAAGCTGAACTAGATATCTGATTATTCGGCTTTTGGGGGCATTTGGTCTCTCAATGGCTTTCACCAAAGTTTCTTTCTGTCAATCACACCGACAACACAACCGGATTCCCACTTTGTGCATTCCATGTATTAAATTTCACATCATACCTAATAAGTGGGTGAATCATATACATATGCTTTCTCCCCTTGCTAGACTTTTTCTGGACGTGGTTTGGCCGGTGACCCCAACACCAGCCAGCTAGCTGGTGTCAAAGCTATGTGGACCCCATCATGATGTTTATGTGTTTTATCCATGTGGTCCATCCATTTCGGCACCTCTATTTTAGGGCATGAGCGAAAAAATGAGGCTGTGGATCACCCCTATATATGAGGTCACAGAATGGTACCAACTTGATTGCAAACATTCATATTCGCATCATGCAAACCATCACTTGTGTATTCCATCCCATGACCTCAATAAGTGGAGAAAGATCTTAGGAAGGAGGGATGGCTTAAATGGTCATGGCCAATTGCCCTAAAAGCCCTATGAGAAAGGATGGGGCCCATTCGGTACATAATCGGGGCAAGTAAAATTTCATGCAGGCCTTTCGTCATTAGAGGGGTCTTGAATGAGCCCATAGCCAAAGAAAGGTGATGTTAAGTGGAAGAATCGGCACAACTTGGACTGATAGGTCCGAGTTTGGCACACCTCACATCCAAGTAGACTTACTTTATAAAGGATGGTATATTGGTGAGTTTGAGCCAAGGCCCACCATCGAAGGGTATGAAATGCCCATTCTTGTGAAAGAAAATGCCAGAATGGGTCAAAGGTGAAGCACACCAATAAGCCATAAGTGTGGCCTCTAAAAAAGGGGTCCACCAAGTAAAAAAGATCAACTTCGGCCAAAGCCCAAAACCAAAAAAGACTGATTCTTTCCACCTAGTTCACAAAGTCCATGTGGGCTCAAACAGGAGGATCAAGCCCACTCAAGTTGCAAAAAATTCAAGAATGTCAAATGGGCCTAATCAAGCCTCATGGGCCCAAAGCATAAGGTCCACTCCCAGGAAGGAATATCCAAGGGAAATATCCCCCTACAAAGTAATGAAAAAAGAAAAGTAAACTAAAGAAGAAAGAAAAAGAAGAGAAAAAAGGGAATTCAAGACAAGGTGGGGCCCACTCAACTACAAATGGGGTCCTACACTTGCTTTGAAATCATTTGATACATATCAAGAAACCCCTCTAAAGATGAGTCGGGTTTCCACGAATTTTTCGAAAATTCATGGAAAAACTCCATCCTTTATAAAGTGACAAAAATGAGAGAGGGGGGAGAGAGGAGAAAAAAGAGGAAAATATGAAAAATGAAGGCCCATCTTGTAGTCCTTCCCCATTGAACTTGAGTTTCGAGCTTCTTAACTTGCTTGCTTCACCGAAGGTTGCTTGAATTACACCTTAAGACAAAAGAAGAGACCACAAGATGGGCGAAAGGTGGACTAAGGCTATGACAAACACCGTGGTGCACCCATGTGATCGAGGTCACATTCCTGTCGGCAGTACATGAACTCGAAATGGTCAAGGTGGCGACCGAAGAGCAGTCTGTGTGACGAATGTGACTCACAAATATGTAGTCATTGTGCAAAAAAATTACAAGAGCTTGGGCCATATAATAAAAAGACGGGGATATGATCGTGTGTACATGAGCAGACAATGACGAGGCCGAGTCATTGCGAAGATCATATGTGCTGCATGATAGTCAGCGATCGATGAGCAGGCCTATTGAGCCCCCGCTGCAACAAACTAAAGTTTGGAAAAGGGTGAGGCATCGCAAGTTCACCACTATTCCAAAAATGATATCACGCTCACAAAAGCGCCGATGGCAGTGATGTCGAACGACCGAATGAAGAGCAGCGGAAGAGAATGGCGGGGCATCCCACATAGGGGTAGCAGGCGAATCTCTATTTTGGAGAATTCCACAATTCCAAGGGGATGAGACGACTGTAAACACGGTCGACGCGGTCTTAGGACCGTTGGTAGATGACCACGTTATGGAAGATCCAGTGAACCAGGAATATAATCTGGTCGATAACTCTACCGACTTCATGACTGTTAAAGGGCATGAGGACTGCCAGAATACTTTAACGAGAAGTGGCTGGGAAATGATGACTCGTTGATTGAAGAGCTTTTTGCTACGACTAAAGCATTGGAAGTAACTTTACCAACTCATGATAAGGAAATTGGCCCAGATCCATCACGGTCGATTAATGATAACAAAGAAATAGTTGAACCAGAGACACCTAGGGGCAATTTTTGAGTACAAAAATTGTGTTTGGATCATTGCCACCTGTGGGGTTTGATTGTAACATAATATTAACCATCCCTTCTCATTTCCAAGCAAAGTTGTCTCAGCCGAACGAGATGGTGGGCGATGTGGAAGAGTTGGGTCCTATTGTGATCCAACATGCTTGTTCTCCTTTGGCATAAATGACCGAAGGATTAATAGAAGGAAACCCAAGCTTGATGCCTCAGGTAAATACTTTTACTGTGAAACCAGGTATATCGGTCAAAAGATTTGTGATTGAATAGCCAACTCTCAGCATGACTCAGCATCTCAAAACCTTATATATTAGCTCATCTCCAAGGTTACCCAGTCACTACAATTCTAGTTGATAATGGGGCAACATTTAATCTCCTCCCGATAAGAATGATGACTCAATTAGGGAAGTTTACGGCCAATCAAATACCATTTGATGTTACCGTTAGCAATTTTGCCGCCGTAGTCACTAATACCCATAGCATATTGTCGATTGATTTAATGGTGGGTACAAAGAAGGTGTTGGCCACCTTTTTTGTGGTCGATACTTTCTCTAGATATAATTCGTTGTTGGGGAGAGATTGATTCATTCTTTTAGGTGTATTCTATCTTCTTTACATTAGTTCATAGTGTTCTGGAATCAAGACAGGTTCGAATTAATTATGGCCGATAATAAACCTTTCTTGGCTGCACAAAATGTAGTGGGGCTTATTATTACGGAGAGGAAGTGGGGACAATTCGATTCACAGGGAGAAATAAATACGGACGCCCTAATGGGATGTCCACATCAAAAACCCTAGATAGTATCATACAAGACATAGCTTTAGTTCTGCGTCTTGATGGCGATCGATTGATGGATATAATTCCTTATCGGTCGGCCTTGAAGTGTACCATCGAGAAAGTACCATGAATAGTACAATTATAGATGCGAGGAATATGGCCGATCTCACGGCCATAATAAAGAGGCTTAAGGAGAGTCTTGATGACTTTGAAAGTGATTGTTTTGTGAATCTAGCCGAGGCAGTTATCATGGCCAATGAATAGCAGAAGATGGAATCTATATGATTGATTTGAAGGAAGCTCTTGACAAACTTAAAGATTCTCATGCTTAGGTTCCGGATCCTTTGGTTGAAATAAATCTAGAAACCAAGTAGAATCCTAAGCCGACCTTTATAAGTGGACTTCTTTCACCACAAATTCAAGCCGAGCTCATCGATTTACTCAAAGAATTTCTGATTGTTTTGCATGGGATTATCATGAGATCCCTAGTTTGGATTGAAGTCTCGTAAAGCATAGATTACCAGTGAAGGAAGGATTTCAGTCGCATAAGTAGCCACCCAGGCGTATGATGACCGAAGTAACCTAGAAAATAAAAGAGTAGATCGAGCGATTAATTAAGGTAGGGTTCATTAGGCCCATCAAGTATGTTGAATAGATTTCAAACGTGGTCCCAATAATTAAAAAGAATGGTAAGCTTCGGGTATGCATTGACTTCAGGAATTTAAACCTAGCCACATTGAAAGATGAATGCCCAATGCTGATTGCAGACCAATTGATCGATCGAGCGGCCTGCCATCAAGTTATTTCTTTCATGGACGACCACTCAGGATACAATAAAATATATATTGCATTGGACGATGTGTCGAAAATGTCCTTTTGATTTCTTCGTCCATTGTGTATGTATTGTTGGGTGGTTATGCTTTTTGGACTGAAAAATGTTGGTCCTACATACCAAAGAGCAATGAATGCTATCTTCCATGACATGATTAGCTAGTTTATAGAGGCTTATGTTGATGACGTCGTGGTAAGTCGTCCGATTTGGGGGATCACTTTGCACAGTTGCGTAAATCGTTTGCATGCATGAGGGTTCACAAGCTGAAAATAAACCCTCTCAAGCTTCGGAGTGTTGGTTGGTAACTTTTTTGGATTCCTTGTACATCAATAGGGAATTGAGATTGACCAGAATAAAGCACGAGTGATTGTCAACACTCAAGTGCCAAAGAATAAAAAAGAACTGCAACGTTTCTTGGAATAAATCAATTTTATGTGGTGTTTCATTTCTAACTGTGTAGGGAAGACTAATGTTTTTTCTTCATTGGTTAAATTAAATTGGGGTGATGATTTTAGGTGGGACGCAGAACATCAGTAGGCTTTTGAAATAATTAAAGAATACTTGATATGTAGCGGATTCTATGAAATCGATTGGAGCCTTACTCGCTCAAGAGGACGATGATTGGAGGGAGTGAGCTGTCTACTATTTGAGTTGGACGCTGCTCGATACCAAAAGAAGGTATTCCACAATTGAAAAGTTGTGTTTATCTTTATACTTTGCGACCACAAAGTTGAGACAATATTTGTTGGCTGAAACTGTTTATGTAGTTGTGTTGACTGATTTAATAAAATACATGCTTAATCAACCAATTTTGAACGAACGAATTGACAAATGGGTGTTAGCTTTATCTAAATTTGAGTTGAAGTATGTGCCTTAAGAAGTTGTCAAAGGGCAAGTGATAACTAATTTTTTGGTCGATCCTCCTTCTAATATGGAAAGTAAACTTTCTCCAGAAGTGATTGACTTATATCATGTATATTTGACTCATTGGAAGCTAATATTTGACGGTTCTTAGACCTACAAAGCTACAGGAGCTAGAATCGTCCTGATCGCCCCAAACGGTAACCAACATGAGTTCGCTTTTCAATTGGAATTTGAGTGCACCAACAATCAGGCTGAATACAAGGCCATGATAATTAGGTTAGAATTACTAATGGAATTCGGTGCTCAAAATATCACGGTTATCGACAATTCACAGTTGGTTATAAACCAGATGGCAGGGCGATTTAAGTGTACTAGCACGTCATTATTATTTTATTATGCCTTGGTGTCACATATGCTTGGAAATTTTGATGAAGTAGAGCTCATGCATGTCACACGGGAGTATAATGTCAATGCTAATGAGATGGCACAAATGGTCACAGGATTAAAAGCCTTGCATGGATCGTCTGACAGGAGAATTACTGTGTAGAGCAAGCCTTTGCCTTCCGTTTTTAAATGAGAAGTCACCATGAAAATATTTCAAGCTGAAATAGAAGAGGATGATTGGTGAACTTCTATTATGGTTTATCTCTAATGCTCACGTAAGAAGGTTAACCGCGATATTAGATGATCGTCCGTTAATTATTCAATGGTTAATGGTGACTTATATCGGAAAGGAGCTGATGGAGTACTTTTGAAGTGTTTGAGAAAGAAAGAATACATGGTAGCCATGGGGGAGGTCCATGAAGGGATATGTGGGGCGCATCAAGCTAGGAAGGAAGATGAGGCTCACGTTGAGATGTTATGGATATTTCTGGCCTAAAATGGTGACCGATTGGGATCAGTATGCCAAAGGATATGATGCATGTCAAAAGACTGGGCTAATACAAGCACGCGCCCGTGGCCGAGATTCACTCAATCATTAAACCATGGCCGTTTCGAGGTTGGGCTATTGATTTAATAGGAATGATTCAACTGTCCTCTTTATATTTAGATACCTTCATTATCGTGGCCACGAATTATTTCACCAATGGGTAGAGGCAAAACCAATGAAGGGAGTTGGCCATAGGGAGATTATTGAGTTCATTGATACTCATATTATTCACCGGTTCGACATCCCATAATCCATTACCATGGATTGTGGTGCAGCATTCTTATCTAGGCAAGTCAAGGCCATGGCCGAGAGATATAAAATCAAGATTTTAAGCGAGCAATAAGGTAATAAAAAATATCATAAGAAAAATGATTGATGAAAATGCTATGAACTAGCATGAAAAAGTTGTCTGAGGCTTTATGAGCTTATTGAAATTCACTAAGAACAAGTACTGGTATGAGCCCATTTGCCCTTATAGACATGATGCGGTATTGCCTTTAGAAATTACAGTGCCATCTTTGAGAGTGACTCATCAAGGTGGTTTAACCTCAGCTGAATTTACTAAAGCTATGCTCGTTAAGCTCGAGGAATTATATGAGGTTTAATTAAGAGCCCTTGATTCTTTATTGGTCAACAAGGCCAACGTCACCTGATCTTATAACAAAAAGGTGAAGGGCAAGGTATTTGGACCTGGGCAATAAAGTCTGGAAGGCAGTTTTACCACTCATTCATAAAGATAGAAATCTTAGGAAGAAGTGGGCGCCCATCTGGTAAGGTCCATACACCATGGTACAAGTTTTAAAGGGTGGAGCATATCGTCTGCAAGATGAGGATCTTAATTAATGGTCAATTCTTAAAGGTTCATCACCCTTCCTTATGCGAAGTGGTTTATGGGCCAAATTACTGACTGAATGACCACACGAATAAATCCTTTTGCAAGATTGAAAGGGAATATTTCATTCAGAAGGATAACATAAAAAATGACCAATTGGCCGATAAAAAAAGAGAAGTTAGAAAAGGCCTCAGGTTCAAAGTTTATTAATGTGCAAAAATTTTACTTGTCCTCCATCAACATGAGGGTCCAATATAGTATAGAGATGAGAGTTCAAGGTCGTACCTCAGGGATAGAAACTTAAGAAAGTTAGGGCAAATTTAACTAGGTAAAAGAGAAAGAATTCTAAAAGAAATTGTTTTAAAAGAGATGATTACTTAGATGATAAAACAAATCAAGGCATAAGGGCCTACATATAGAATTATATATATACTTGAAATGTAAACATTCTACCCACATTCATGAATTATGAACTATCCAACCACATAAATTAGAGATCTTCACATGAGAATGAATCATTAACACATATAAATCTTGAATTGAGTCCTAAGCATCCAAATTCCATGAGAGAATGGATCAAAGATCCATCTACACGTCATGTTTCTAAAAAATAAATTAGTATGGATTTATAATCACATCTAAACGCGTGATTAGATTTACAATATTGAGTAAGTATTACCAAACTTCAAAGTTGCATATCTCATACACACCTTAGATAGAAAAAGAAACACCATATTATCTATCTATTCATCATGTAAAAAAACTTATAATGTTAAATCCGAACCATCCAACCACATCTTAAGTCATGCACAAACTCTACATGCTTTCCCTCTAGCCTTGGCTAGGAGAATTAGAAATACATATTTAAATAAAACAAAAAATAGAATAAGAAAGCAGGAGAGAGAGAGAGAGAGAGAGAGAGAGAGAGAGAGAGAGGTATGAGAGACGTGAGAGAGAGAGAGAGAGTAGATAGAGAGAGGGTGAGTTCTCCTTGGAGAAGGTGCGTGCATTGATATATATAGAGGGGTCCCACCAGATCCACTCTCCATGCCAATGGAGCCCATAAGATCTGATTCTGTCTCCAATGCTAAGGGGCCCACGAATTCAATCGTTCGGTCAGTAGCGAATCCACTTTGCGTTGATTTGATTTTTAACATTTTTGTTTTAGAAAATTTTGAAAGGAAAAATCGTTTCCTTTGTTCTTCAAAACGTGGCCCCCTCTAACTCGATTTGAATCTTCCAGCGTGTTTAGTACCTCAAATAACGCTAAACAAATCGTTGGCTTTCGTAACAGGCGATCACAGCTCCCAGAAAGTGTCTAAATGTTTGTTGTCCTTTTCCTTCTTTCTGGCTCACCTGAAATTCCTTTTTCTGTGAGAATTTATTTCCCTTGCTAAAATTGTGTCCCCAACATCATACATCATAGACAGTTCAGATCGTCCAAAGCGGGTCATATGTACTATGTGTGCACAATGTAAAATCACATTGAGTTTCACGTGCGGGCGACTACATGACTGCTGAAGTTAGTAGATTAAAGGAAAATCCTTTTGGAAATTTCACGTACATCTTAGATTTATTTCTTCAATATCTTGCAATCCAGTTGTCGAATTTTGATGAAATTTGACAGGAAACCTGTACTCGCCATGCTTTACATGCTGTACGAAAATCCGCTCGATCGGACACTTTAGGAACAATTTTATTTCTTCAAGTGGTGTTCACTCCCGTGTTGCTGTACCAACTATACATTAGACCATATGAATTTTTCTTTGACCAAATCTGACTCGTCCATCATCTTTAGTACAATATTTCAACTATAGTAAATGTTCTGTGACACGTGGTTCCACTCACAGCAGCTTGTGTGACTTATTGTCCACTAAAACGGTCCACTTTGCTATTCAGCTTGTATTTCTTCATTTCTTCAGCCTTTTCTTCTTGTAGTTGGACTTTTGGACTTATTAATACATTCCAAGTTGTCCATTAAGCTCGGGATGTCTCCATGCTTCCTGAAATCAATAAAACAGTCACTTGTAGCAGTAAAAACACGTACGTGGCCAACTCGCAATACGTATGCAAACTCAATCTAAACCGTTAATTTTGACCATGAAAACTACCTAAAACCCTAGTGATTAAGGGTATAGATATATAATTTATGAGCTCTATCATTTATCAATCAAGTGAGGCTAGCTTTAAGTTTTTCAATTTCCTTGTAAGCATGAATATTTGCTTTCTTGTCCATTTTCTTCTTAGCCCGCCATTCTTTTCTCTCGGCCGCTTTCACAGAGATTTGGTCGATGTGGCGGTCGAATTTCGAGAATTTTTTATCTGCATCTACCTTTTGGGTAGAACTATTGTTCAGTCAATTTTGGTATATGGTGATCTGGGTGTGTAGGAAGGCCCTCAAACTCTTCGAGTCAGTTGTGTCACGGCCGAGGTAAAGACGATTCGCCTTATTTATATCTTCTTCTATTTTCTTTTGTTGAGTGTGAAACAAACGAAGGATTGCTCGGTCAAAGGAATGTTTCCCTTGTCCAAAAGAGTTGCTCGTTCCAAGCTTCTTCATGTTCAACGCCTAGTTTGACTAGTTTTGCATGGGTGTCGATTGTTTCCGCCAGAAGGCTAACATACTTCTCAAACTTAGAATCTGTTGTGCATAAAGCATCACCAAATTCTTCTAATTTATAATTATAGTTAAAGTCTCCTTCAGAGATGGATAATCCTTAGCATATTTCGAGGCATCTCGTATGAAGGGATACATGTCAGAAAGCATGGAAGAATCAAAAGTAGGAGATGCCAGCGAAAAGGATGTTGCTCAGAAGTTCATTGGCACAATCACAAAAGAAGGTCGATTCCATAATGAGAGGATGGGGTGGAGAAATGGGCGGAATGGAGTGTGTAAAAGTTTTGATGAAAAGTAACATTTAAATAAGCTTGGTACCTGTAGTTAATGCGCCGTTCCACCTTCCTAGGAAGATAAAACATGCAGACGCTATAATAAATATCATTATCCAGTCAACCGTGCCCTTTGTCTTTCTTGACACATCATCACTTTAATAGTTACCAAGTGTGAAATGAGTGGAAAAAAGCCGATTAATTGGTAAAGTCGGGTAGTCCAACGACCGATTACATGAGGGTATAAGTACAACAAAAGAAAGAAAAATGAATGAAATTTTGGCTGATCAAGTAGGATATGCATATAAGACATTTTAATTTCCTCAAAGCTTTCGAGGCTTGATGCTTTAACTTCTTTGGCTTTAGCTTTCTTATTTTTCATGCTTTCTGGTTTCGCACGACACGATCAAGAAATCGGAGGACCTAGTCAATTCAACGACTAATCATGGCGACAACGCCCTCAACCGCCTGCTTTAGATGTTCTCGTAGGAACGCTGTTGGTACAGAGTGACTAGAGAAGCAACGAATGTTGTGAGTTCTTAAGAGTTTCATCTGATCTCGGTCGGGATTCATATGCTTGGCTTGGTTTAGTTCAATGACTAGTTCTTTGTGTTGAGCTTGGAAAACGTTCAAGGCCGTTTGGTTTAAGTGATGCTCGTGATTCCTAAGCAGTCGGTTACATAAAGCTTCCACAAGGCGAGCAGAAAGAGTGACAGAGTCAGAATGCATAATGGACTACTGTTGCAAGAGATTGACGAACTTCTAGCTATCACAATTGGCTAGATAGAACGTCTTGCTTAGGTCTTGCACTTTGCTCAGAATTTCGAGGGTGCTCGCCAGGGATTCATTCGGTTTTATCAGCCGCTAAGAGGAGCATAAATGATAATGTCATCATGATAGCTCATTCGGTTCAAGAAACAGACACGTGATCACGTGGGGTTGCATTCGTACAAATCTTCTACGTTTGTTGGATCCGAATCGGTCATGTGCGTTGAATCTTAGTCTGACATGTGGTGACGAAAAATGGCCGCATTTAATCAAGGTATAAACATCACTTACATTTCTTCACTTTTTCCCAAAGACAACGTGGGGGGGGGGGGGGGGGGATGTTGTACTTGGTTTCTGCCGTGTTCTGTAAGAGCCAATCACGGAGAGACACGTGTGTTTGTATGGTCCCACATAGGTAAGGTATGATGAGATGGATGGGGTTATAGCGAAGTTCGCGGTGAAACAACAAGCGCCAGTTCACGATGCCACGACACCGTAGTGGGCAAGTAGACGTGGCCGAGTCAGCAAGCAGTTACAAGGTAAGTAGTGGGCGAAGAAGGATCTAGAAGGCTAGATCGTGTAGAAGAAAGCATTTTAGAGTTGTAGATGTGTGAAAGATTGAAGCCTATAAATATAGAAGGGGAGCGACTGGAAAGGGCCCAACACCAACCAAATCAAATCAATAAACTTATCTTTGAATGCTCCTTAGCATTTTGCTACTTTCATTCCTTAGTGTAATCAACTTCCTTACTTTTATTTTTATTAGCATAATCTTGCTAATTACATTTCTTAGTGTAAGTTGCGCTTTTACATTCTGCAACATTAAATTTATAGAGGTAGCTCAATAGTTGATAATCTTAGTTGAATCTCAAGTCTACGTCCACACGTTGGACATACTTTAGTGAAGTTCTTTATCTAGAAAGACGACTTGCAGCACAGCACGCTCGAAGCAACCGACTGTAAGTGTTTTTTTTAGTTCAATCTTACTACGTATTGAAAAGCCCTTTTGTACATAAGGTAATTAAAGAACTCATTATTGGAGGACGAACCCCACCCTCCAAACATTGCCAGATTGTCAAAAGACAATTGTATGAGTGGCTGAACAGGCGACCGATTTGTACGATCTTGGTCATATATAGCCAATCACAACGTATTTACCTATCTCAATGTTTGGGGTCATCGTTGTTCGGTTTGAATCGAGCCACATAGTCGATTTTGGCACGCCGGCACACACATCACACGCGTGCCATAGAAATCGATAGCAACAAATAAAACATAATGACTCGTTGCCAATCAAAACCTAGTCAACTGGGACAAGTGAAATCGGCTTCCACTACGTCAAAATTGTAAATTTACGACGGATTTAGCGACGGGCATCATCCGTTTCAAAAATGGCTTGGTTTAACGACGGACTAAGTCCGTTGCTGAGGAAAAAGGCCATCGCGAAACCGAGGGGAAATTTGGGTTCCATGGTGGCAGAATTTTATGACGGTTCATGTCCGTTGCCGAATGTATAAATGCGACGAATTCAGACCGTCGTAACTTTGCGACGAATGGAATCCGTTGTATAACGATATTACACGGATAGTCCATCGAAGCAGAAAAGTTTCCAACGGACTTTTTCTATTACCGACAGACGAAAGCCGTCGTTAACTCAATGTTTAATAACAGCTAATAAAAAAATTGAAATATTTTAAAATATTAAGATTAAAAGAAAATTCTGAATTTTGATAGAAAATTTAGTTTTAAAAAGTTTGAATTTAAAAGAAATAAAAAATTCAAAACAAAAATTGACAATGTTTGAGTAAATTAGTGATTTTGAAAAAATTTGTGATTTAAAAAATACTAAGATTCTAAAAAGAATTATATTTTGAAATAGAAAACAGTTTGAAAAATGGAATGGAAAAGTTCGAAAAAAAATTGAAATTTTGGGAAAAAAAATTGAGGTTAAAAGCAAACTATTGTTGTTTGCGTCGAATTTTGTAACAGGGTCCTCCAGATTTTCACCTTCTCTCTAAGCGATTTCCTCCTTGAGCCTGAAAGGAGACAAAATAACTAAGGGTGGCCGGCGTCTAGTCGTTGGCCCTCCGATGCCTAAGTTAGATAGGGTGAGGTTGAAAAGAGAACAAATAAACGATGGATGTTAGAGATTGAGTGTTGTGTACCTTTATCATCAATAGAGTCATTTATTTATACAGATCTAAATGATCCAACCTGCTACGCAAGCTGTTAAGATTAGTACTGATTTCATGGGATAAGAAGCTTATCTTGTTAATCCTTGGATAAGGAAGTAGTCAAAACATTCTAGACGTCTAGCTGATTACGTCTCTAGATATTCAGAACTATAAATAGATATAGAATTAAAATTTTGGGCCAAAAAAATTGAGGTTAAAAGCAAACTATTGTGATTTTGGAAAAGGAAATTGAGAAGTTTTTTATAAAAAAAAATTGATTTTGAAGGGAAAAAAGTTGACAATGTTTGAGAAAATTTGAGATTTTGAAAAAAAAAAAAAATTCAGATATATATAAACACTGAGATTTTGATGAAAAAATAATCATTTTGAAAAAGAAAATTAGAAAGTTTAAAAACATTGTGATTTTGAAAAGAAAAAGTTCAAAAGTTCGAAATAAATTTTGACAATCTTTTAGAAAAATTGAGATTTTAAAAAAAAAACTAGGATTTTGAAAAAAAAAATTAGAATCTTGAAAAAATTAACAATGTTGGAGAAAAAAAATAAGATTTTGAAAAAAAATATTGAGATTTTGACAAAAAAAATTAACATTTTGAATAAGAAAATTGACAATTAAAAAAAATTGTGATTTTGATCAAAAGTTAAAAAGTTTGGAAAAAAAAATTGACAATGTTGGAGAAAAATTGAGATTTAAAAAAAAAAAACTGAGATTTTGAAATAAGTTGACATTTTGAAAAAAAAATTAGCATTTTGAAAAAATTGAGAAGTTTGAATAAAATTGATAATTTTGAAAAAAAAAAAAAGATTTTTGATAAGTTTGAAAAAGTTTTTGGATTTAAAAAATAAAAGTTTGAGATTGAAAAAAAATTGAGAAATTTGAAATGAGTGGACCAAATTTATTGGTAGACATTCATTTGACAGTTGAAATGAAAAATTACACTCATTCTCAATTAGCTACCTATCAGATTCGTTTATGCATACCCACAACTTCATTTGTACAAAAAATGATGGCTCAAGTATAATGAGGTGTAATTGCAAGAATAACTTAAAATGATGAGATTGATGAAATTACATGATCAGGCCATCCTAAAATTGATCTGAACGGTCAGATATGTTTAGAACATGCTAATTAGGATAGAAAATAAAATTCAGCCCAATCTGACCTGAAAGGAATCAGATCTGTCCAAAACACTCTTTAAATGGGCATGATCAATTTGATCTAGATAGATTTTGGACAATCTGATCAATCAATATTGAAGAGTAAATGACTTTAGATGTTTCGATTAAATTTTACTCAAATCTAACTATTGGATTGCAAGATATGGCCCATTATATTATTGATCAATCTTGTCCACCCAATATCTTTCTCATTCAAAACCCAATCGAGACGAGTGACCAGTCAAATCAAAGATCTTGATGATTAGAATAGAGTGAATGGATCATATTTCCAAATTGGGCCAAAAGTTTAGGTTAAAATTGCTTTGCACTTGATAACCTCATGAAAATCTAAGAAATGTACTATCATCGGACCCCAATCTCTAATCCAAGCGTTGAGATTTGGATCTTCTTAAGGTCTGGTATTGCATCCTAAAATGATATTAAAGAATGCATGGATGGGATAGATATACATAAAATATATCAACTTTGGATCACACGATTAGGGTAACGGATGTGGATTGGCTAGTCCTTGCCACTAGCCATTGGCTAGTGATTGGTGCTCTGTGAGCCCTACCACGATGTATGTGTTTCATCCATGCCATCCATACATTTTTCTAGATCATTTTATGGTATGAGCCCAAAATTTAGGTAGATCCAAATCTTAAGTGGACCACATCACAAGAAACAATGTTAATTAAACGACACCATTAAAAACTTCTTTGGGGCCATGGAAGTTTTGGAACAAGTTGATATTTTTCCCCCTACATCTAGGTCTGTATGACCTAATCAAGAGGTTGGATGTCAAACAAACATTACAGTGGGCCCTAGGAGGTTTTTAATGGTGGACATTCAATCACTATTGTTTTCTTGAGGTGTGGTCCACCTGAGATTTAGATCTGTCTCATTTTTTGGATCAAGCCCTAAAATGATCTTGAGAAATGGATGTACAATGTTGATAAAACAAAGACATCATGGTGGGGCCCATAGAGCGCCAACCACTAGCCACCTGGCTAGTGGCACGTCAATAGCCAAGCTGCGTCCCTATTACCCTGGTAACACCTTAGTGGGCGTTACCCCAACCGTGTGGGGGCCATCCTGATATAGTTTTTTTTATATCCACATAGGCCATCTATTTTTCCACCCCATTTTAGGAAGGGATCCCAAACCTTAAGAAGATCCAAATCTTAGATAGACCATAACACTAAGAATAGTGATGAATGTCCATTAAAAACGTTTTGCGGGCCACAAAAGTTTTGGATCAATCTGATCTTTGTATTTTCCATTCAACTAGTTCTTCTTGACATGATCAACAGGTTGGATGGGAAATAAACATTATGAAAACCTTACGATTGGCTCGTTGGAATTTTTAATGGTAAGACACATAATCCCCACTATCCCCACTATTTCCTGTGGTGTGGTCCACCTAAGATTTGGATTTTCTTAAATTTTGGGAAAACATACTACAATGGCATGGAGAAATGGATGGACGGCGTAGATATACAACACATCATCAAGGTGGACCCCAAGGTAAGGGTAACACCCACTAACGTGTTACCCGTGTGACACCCTAATCCCTCCCAAAACCCTCTTTCGGTCTCCCTCCCTCCCTCTCTTTCACTCTCTCTCTCTCGTTCTCTCCACCGCCGTCGACCTCTCTCTCTCTCTCTCTCTCTCTCTCTCTCTCTCCCCCTCCAACGTTGAATGTTGAAATAGGGTTTTACAATGGTGAATATATTTAGGATTTTTCGATTTTCAATCCCTAATTAGGGTTTTGTAATTGTGAATCTAATTGGGGAGGAATCTAATGTGTATTTGAGTGTGGATCTCTAGCGGTTGTCCAACTAAAGCCATCGCGTTTGGTGATTAAATGGTCTCTAATTGAGTTGTAGGCCTGTAGTGCTTGTTAACAGAGAAATAAAATTTATGCATTAGAAATTTGCAAGATCCTTTAGACAGTTTGATCTTTAAATTCTGAGTACACCAATGTTCCATTTGTTTCATTCATTTGTAGTCTTAAGAAGTTAACATATTACTTGTGAGATGTATATCCAAAAGCATTTGGTCATGATATAGGTAGAATACATATACAGAGTTAATAGATTTCACCAAATTGTCAAATATTAAGATATGAATGTAGATTGATGGCTTAAGTGTGAGCATACAGGCCTTGATTCCTATATGAGCCATTTTCAACTTATAACAGAATGCTCAAGTGAAACCTCTCAGTTTAAGAATCAGTGAATAACTGGACCCATTTTTCCAAACTAAAAACGTGAGTGTAAAGTGCAGATCCTCATTTTTCATATTTCCTCTGGAATACCCAGCTTTAGCTGTGTACATTTCTGGTTAATTAGAAGGATTAGTGTCCAGCATTTTCAGTTTATGGATGCTCACGCGGATCAAAGGTAGTTCTCAACCACGAATCTGTAATGCCCCTTTAAAATGGATTGGGATCAAACTGTTTATAGGATAGTGTAATGAACATTTATATTGAAGCTGCTAGTCATTTAATTAATTAGATACGTAGATGTGTTATGTCGATATAATACTGCTGGAGTAAAGTGCTAACAAGGGAAATGAAGCAGTATATTGTTGCAATATTTTCTGATCAAGTTGGAAAAATGACAGCTTCATTATTCTTTTTCCATCAATACTCATCTGAACCGTACCAGAGGTAGGTTGCAGTGCTGGTTACCCTCTTTATGAGTTGGCAATTGACATTTTAACCAGCTCGAGTCTTATTCAAATAAGTTTTTGGATGTAATCCCATACAATCTAATTTAAATGTCTAATTCAAATTTTAAAGAGATTTGATACAATTCTACAGCAAGATGATTGGATGATTTAAATTGTCTGCCTGAGTGTGAAGTGTGATCCATCCCTTATACTTTCTTATTTTCATGTAACATTTAGTTAAATTTCATTCACTCATTTTTTTCTTGGATAACTTAAACGTTTATTAAAGGAAACAGCTATTTCAGCAAGGGGGATGAAGTTCCCATACAATCAGAGAGGCTATCGAGGCTATTGATGTCTATTGGGTGATATTTAAGTTTGTTCAGGTAAGCATGGTTTTGGAGTATGGATTTTTTTTTTTTTCTAAAATCAAACCTTTATATCATTGTAGTGAAAAGGAGGAGAACAGGATCAAAAGGACACAACTGAATATTAACAGCACCTTTAGCCGCAGCAAGGAAGGATTGCGGCCTAGGAGAGCCGTGAGGAGGAGGCGGCAATGAAGGGGTAATCACAGAGTGATTGGTGAAATGATCATTTGGTAATGAAGGGGTAATCACAGAGCATGGATTTTATTGTACATGAGTCTTTCTATGAGAAGTGTGCTTGTCTATACATAAATGTGGCTGTGCTTATTGGTTGAAAGGGGTTTTATATGTGGCCATGGGCATTGCTCAATATTGTTGCTATTTGGGCATGGCTATAGGTATTGCTAAACATGGGCATTTCATCAGCATGGTTAGAAAGTGTGCTTTAGACATGGACAATGTTAGATATGTGTATTTGGACATGGTCACTTTTAAATATTATGTGATTTTTTTTTCTTTCACATGTAGTTACTATATGGATTATATATGAAATTTGTTTTGGTAAGAGTAGTGCTTGTGGGTATATCAAATTTGCTTCTTTCAATGTCAATTGTTATGCCACTGGTACATGAATATAAATTTTCATGATATTTCTGGGATAGGTCCTAGGCGGCATGCAATATCCAGGCAAATTGGTACAATGGAGCATGCCCTGCGCCACAAGCTATGTGTTACAGGTTACAGACCCTTTGGTGGCATGCAATATCAAATTTGTTTTGTTTTTTTGTTTTTTTTTTGCCATAACAAATACATAGAAACTTATTTTTTTACACAATGGGCTAGTTGGACTGGCAATTGCTATTTCAACAGGTTTGCCAGACCATAGAAAAAGAGTTGGGGAAGCCCATGGATGCTCTTTTCTTAGATTTTGCTGAAGAACCTCTTGCCACTGCATCTGTAAGATTCTCAGACTGAAGTTGATGATGAGATCTGTTTGGAGTATTGTTATCATCATGTAATTGAGATACATTTTCTCTTGAAGTTATTACAAGTGGTTGCTGGAATAATCATTTTCTTGTGCATTAATATTTCACAATGCAGATAGCGCAAAGTTCATCGTCCAACCCTCAACAATGAGCAGAAGGTGGTTGTTGAAGTCCAACATGAGGGCATCAAGGAAGTCATATTAGAGGTAGCCCATGTTTTTAATATTAATATGATTTGGAAGTAAGCTAGCAGTCATATTTTTGGCATAAAAGGCCTTAAAGAATGCAAAGTTGATATCTTTGTTGAGACTGCATGCTTATCCTTTTTCCTTTCTTTTATTCTATTTGCTACTGCAAGTGAAGAGATTGTCAATTTTTTAGCCATTGGAGGAGATTGTCACCATCACAGTGGTACGTATGCTCTAATTTTAATTAAGTTCAATTTCATTCAACTTGCTAAATCACTAGCCTATATTTTTAATGCAACTAGCTCATTTAATCTTCTCTAGCGTTGGAGCATGATTTAGTGTACATGTGTGGCTGAAGCACCTCTTTAGTCAATTGGCTACAACTCTGAAATGATGCATTGTTTTAAGGTCCTTTTAGTGTTCTCATGAAAGACATTAATTTTGTTGCAATAAAGATGTCTTTTCTGAGGATATCTTTATAAATACTTTGTTCCATCACCATTGATGGTTGATATGCTTTTCCTACTATTTGCCTGCAAGAAATAGAACTTACTAATGGAATTACTCATTTCTTATGTTTTCGTCTTTTGTACTGAGATTGCTTTTCTATCCAATAAAATTGTTATGGGATGGGTGTAAATGCTTTAGTTTCTCTCAGTGGATAAGTTCATTATTTTTTATCCATCAGATTATCAAATATTGCAAATATTTCTCTCAGTGGCATGAAGATGGTTCTCAAGAGGTTATGGAAAATTGGCAAGATGTGCCTTCTGATCCTCTCCCCAGAAGTCGAGGGGTTGTTCCTGTTAGAAGGTTAAACAGATTCCACCCACCTGATGATGATAATGTGTACAGTATGGAACTCAGGGAACTTCTTAGCAGGTATTAGATCACTTCTTTTTTTTTTTTTGTATGTCTTTAGTTATTTTTTGTTGTCATGAGCTATTTAGTTCCTTCCTGATGGATAATGTCTGTGGTTTTTAGGTTATATTTTTTGAACCGACTCTATTGTTGTTTCAGGAGAAGTGTCTCTAATCTTCTTCATAGTGGATTTCGTGAAAGTTTGGACCAGTTGATGCAGTCTTATGTTCAAAGGCAAGGTCGTTCTCCCATTGACTGGGATCTGTTAAGAACATTGCCTACTGCTTCACCAGAGGAAAATAAGGAGCAGCAAAGAGATGATCAGAATGATAATCAACCAGAAACTGTGGCTAGACCACCACTTGTGCTTCCATCTCCTCCAGCACCACCACCACCACTAGCCGCTTTGGCACCAGGAACTGCATCATGCTTATTGGCCTCGACACAGCATGCATTGTTCAAAAATTGTAAGCAATCTTTCATTTAATGCTTGGATATGAAATCCTGGTAAAAGCTGGAAAATTCGTATTCCTCATTGGTTTCATGTAAAGTCAAGCATGAAATATCTTCTACTAGTTCCGTTGCACAAGTCCTTAACCTTTTGGTCATAATCTTCTACTAGTATGCCCTTGAAAGCTTGTTTTGAGCTACTAAAAAGATTTATGGAATCTTTTTTTTTTTTTTTTAAAGATCAGATTTATGAAATCATAGTGGTTGTTTTTTTTATTTTTTTGAAATATAATGAAATGGATTTTCTTTCTTTTCCTTTTGAGGATAGTACCCGAGAATTGAAGCGCAAGGATGGGAGCATTGAAAAGATGGAAAAGATCATTCAAGAGAAATCAGATAACATTGCATTGTTACAGGTTGAGATAGAATCACTTGAGGTGAGATTGAGCTAAAACATATGATGTTGGATTCTCATTTTGAACATCTTTTGATCATGCAAAAATTATATTGGTTTTAAAGGCAAACTTTGTTTTTTCATTAATGGTGTTATCGTCATGTTGGTCTTCCTGCTTTGTAGAAAAAGGGGAGTGTAGATGCTCAAGAGAAGGTGGGAAGGGCTCATACTGCTCAACTCCAAACCTTCTAGAAATCTCATGTAACTTCATTTGAATTTTTCTAAATTTAAAATTTTAATTTCTTTTTCTTTTTCTCTCAAGTTTATCCTGTGGGGCACAGTATTGGCAGTTTAGGAGATAACAAGTTAGAAGCGTGGGTGGAGCCAACTTGTTCGAAACAACCAATGGAGTTAGGATGAAGACCTAGCAGGTATGAGTGAGTTCTTTCACAAGGATGATTATGTGCATATATAAACATATATGCATTGATGTTTACTTCTTTACGTATGTACGCATATGTATCTGTGTGTGTGTTCATTATCTATGCATGAGTTAAGTGGGCATGTGAGTATTTGTATATAAGAGCTGATCACATATAGGGAACTGTACCACAACTTGAGTGTCGTACCATCTTTCTGGACTCAGATTGCTTACGGTAGAACACGCCATCGAGGTTTGTACTATATGTGGAAAAGCTATATGGGCCCCACCTGATGTATCTGTTTTATCAACTCTGTCCATTCATGAATTTCATATTTTTAGTGCATGAGCCAAAAAATAAATAGATCCAAAGCTCAAGGGGACACTATGAGGAAACAGATGGGGATTGGATGCGTATACCATTGAAAACTTCTTGGGTACCAAGCTTTGGATCAAGCTGAGATTGTGTTTTCCATCATACAGGTCTGTGTGACCTTATGAATGGGTTGGATAGCAAATAAAAACCATTTTGGCCCTGGAATGGTTTAAACAGTGAGTGTCATTATCCTCCCTGCTTCTTACATTGTGGTCCACTTAAGCCTTGGATCTGTCTCATTTTTGGGCTCATGCCTTAAAATGATCTGAAAAACATGAATGGATAGCATGAATAAAATACATAAATCATGGTGGGGCACAGAGATCTTTTCCACTTATATATGGTGCTGTGTTGTACACTAGGCAATCGAAGTCCCATCCTTTCCACTAGCACCTAACTAGAGTAGGACATCAATAACATGAAAACCATAGGCCCCACTATTAAGATCACCCCTATCGCATAGGCAGGGTGAGGTTATTGACATGGGTCTGGTTCTAGGGAATGTTGGCTGGACTAGTGTCTTTAACTGGTCCATTCAAGTTGGTCTTAATTTTGATTTTATTTCTCATTCTGTTGAATGTAAATGAAGTTTATTTTATTTTTTAACTTTAGAAATTCTCCTTATTAGAATTTCTATATATTTTTTATGTTGATTGAATGTTTTTTTTCCTATTAGGTGAAAGAAAAATAAAAAAAAAATTACTGCTGATTTTTTTTTATACAATAAAGTTTTCGACGGCTATGAGATGTCGATTTTATCTTTAAAATAATAGATTACCAACGGATCTACACTGTCTCGAAGTGAGTTCGAACACACTTCGACAATGATCAAGGACAGTTGATTGCCGTCAGGAAATTGTGTAAAATGCACTTACAGACGGCTATGGACTATGCGTTTTTGAGATGGTCCATCACTGTCCTTTATTAACAACAGTTATGACAGGTTGAACAATTCGGCAAGCATCAAGAACGGTTGATTGTAGTCTGAAAAGGTGTAAAATGCGCTTTAAACACGGCTAGGGACAGTCTGTTTTTGAGACGGTTCATCACCGTCTCTTATTAACGACGGTCATGGACAGTCATGTAAGTTTTAGAACAAGCAACATAAGACGGCTGCTACGACGGTCCGAAACCGTCTGGAAACATAGTTTAAGACGGTTTTCAACCGTCATTTTTTCACTGTTTTGGCGTAGTACATCTATCTATGAGTGAAAGCCTCGAGTAGGCTCTTAAGTAATTGAAACATTAGGTGTTGGATTTGCTTGAGAACGATTTTGTTTGATTTTTCCAGGTCGTGATATTCCCATGTTTTGATGTAGTGCTGACTTTGACACGTTTAATAAAATTAGCAGGCCAGCCAGTCCGTGGTTTTGCAAAATTGATCTTAGAGCACAACAAGTTACAGTGCTCCCTTTTGTATTGGGCACTTAGTCCAATCCATTGATCTAAGATTGTTCATTAGAATCATGATCATTTAATGGGCTACCATGCAAGCATCACAGGGATATGAAAATCTTAAGCATCTGATCGTTTACCCAAAAATAAATCCAATAGTGGGGGTGGCCAACATCTTGCTGTGACTAACAAGGGTGGGTGGGTGTACTAACAATTGGCGTGATTTTGTGTAGCAACTCATGAAATGAGTTCTAGATTGAATGGGCAGTTAGGATCAGCTCATTGGACTGTCCAAATGGCCCAATGCAAATAGGAACAATATAACTTTTTGTGCTATGAGATTATTGGATCATTTCTCATAACTAAATAAATAAAATAAATGAAACATGCCCAATCAAAACAATTAATTTGATTAGTTTGAAGTGACCTTGTGAAGTTGAGTTCTAATGCTCACCCACAACTAGTTGTACAACTAACTAATAGGCCTATAAGGCCGCCACAGTGTTTGTATGACATCTCACTGTCCAGCAAGGTTGTCCCACCATGAAAGAGATACACTCCAATGTTTAGGTTGATCCAACTATCAGGTGAGGCACACCATAGAAAATCATGAACAACCACCCAAACATACTCCATATTCAATTCATGTGCATTTAATGGTTGGATCGACCTGATTTTTGGGACATCTGATTTTTATGGTGATCCAACATTGCTGGATGAGCAAGATTTCATACAAACACCATAGGAGGTAGCACAAAATCCATGCAAGTTGTCATTCAAACACCACACTCATTATTTTGCTATTTACATTCCTTAGTGTAATCAACTGCCTTACTTCCATTTTCATTAGCATAATCTTGCTGATTACATTTCTTAGTGTAAGTTGCGGCTTTTACATTCTACTAGCATTAAATTTATAGAGGTAGCTTAATAGTTGATAATCTTAATTGAATCTCAAGTCTACGCCCACACGTTGGACATATTTTAATGAAGTTCTTTATCTAGAAAGACGACTTACAACACAGCACGCTTGAAGCGACCGACTGTAAGTGTTTTCTTTTAGTTTAATCTTATTATGTATTGAAAAACCCTTTTGTATAGAAGGTAATTAAAGAAGTAACCCATTATTGGAGGACGAACCCCACCCTCCAAACATTGCCAAATTGTTAAAAAAAATTGTACAAGTGGCTGAACAGACGATCGATTTGTTCGATCTTGGTCATATATAGCCAATCACAACGTATTTACCTATCTCAGTGTTTGAGGGTCATCGTTGTTCGGCTTGAATCGAGCCACATATTCGATTTTGGCATAGCCGGCACACACATCAAATGCGTGTCGTAGAAATTGGGAGCAATAGATAAAACACAATGACTCGTTGCTGATCAAAGCCTAGTCAACTGGGACAAGTTAAATCGGCCTCCATCTGTCATGGATGAGTGAAAGCCTCGAGTAGGCTCTTAAGTAATTGAAACATTAGGTGTTGATTTGTTTGAGAATGCTTTTGTTTGATTTTGCCAAGTGAAAGGTCGTGATATCCCCATGTTTTGATGTAGTGCTGACTTTGACACGTTTAATAAAATTAGCAGGCCAGCCAGTCCGTGGTTTTGCAAAATAAATAAATACATAAATTAATAAAGAGAGATGCTCCAGTGATCTTAGAGCACAACAAGTTACAGTGCTCCCTGTTGTATTGGGCACTTAGTCCAATCCATTGATCTAAGATTGTTCATTAGAATCATGATCATTTAATAGGCTACTATGCAAGCATCACAGGGATATGAAAATCTTAAGCATCTGATCATTTACCCAAAAATAAATCCAATAGTGGGGGTGGCCAACATCTTGCTGTGACTAACAAGGGTGGGTGGGTGTACTAACAATTGGCGTGATTTTGTGTAGCAACTCATGAAATGAGTTCTAGATTGAATGGGCAGTTAGGATCAGCTCATTGGACTGTCCAAATGGCCCAATGCAAATAGGAACAATATAACTTTTTGTGCTATGAGATTATTGGATCATTTCTCATAACTAAATAAATAAAATAAATGAAACATGCCCAATCAAAACAATTAATTTGATTAGTTTGAAGTGACCTTGTGAAGTTGAGTTCTAATGCTCACCCACAACTAGTTGTACAACTAACTAATAGGCCTATAAGGCCGCCACAGTGTTTGTATGACATCTCACTGTCCAGCAAGGTTGTCCCACCATGAAAGAGATACACTCCAATGTTTAGGTTGATCCAACTATCAGGTGAGGCACACCATAGAAAATCATGAACAACCATCCAAACATACTCCATATTCAATTCATGTGCATTTAATGGTTGGATCGACCTGATTTTTGGGACATCTGATTTTTATGGTGATCCAACATTGCTGGATGAGCAAGATTTCATACAAACACCATAGGAGGTAGCACAAAATCCATGCAAGTTGTCATTCAAACACCACACTCATTATTTTGCTATTTACATTCCTTAGTGTAATCAACTGCCTTACTTCCATTTTCATTAGCATAATCTTGCTGATTACATTTCTTAGTGTAAGTTGCGGTTTTACATTCTACAGCATTAAATTTATAGAGGTAGCTTAATAGTTGATAATCTTAATTGAATCTCAAGTCTACGCCCACACGTTGGACATATTTTAATGAAGTTCTTTATCTAGAAAGACGACTTACAACACAGCACGCTTGAAGCGACCGACTGTAAGTGTTTTCTTTTAGTTTAATCTTATTATGTATTGAAAAACCCTTTTGTACAGAAGGTAATTAAAGAAGTAACCCATTATTGGAGGACGAACCCCATCCTCCAAACATTGCCAAATTGTTAAAAAACAATTGTACAAGTGGCTGAACAGACGACCGATTTGTACGATCTTGGTCATATATAGCCAATCACAATGTATTTACCTATCTCAGTGTTTGGGGTCATCGTTGTTCGGTTTGAATCGAGCCACATATTCGATTTTGGCATGCCGGCACACACATCAAATGCGTGTCGTTGAAATCGGGAGCAATAGATAAAACACAATGACTCGTTGCTGATCAAAGCCTAGTCAACTGGGACAAGTTAAATCGGCCTCCATCTGTCATGGATGAGTGAAAGCCTCGAGTAGGCTCTTAAGTAATTGAAACATTAGGTGTTGATTTGTTTGAGAATGCTTTTGTTTGATTTTGCCAAGTGAAAGGTCGTGATATCCCCATGTTTTGATGTAGTGCTGACTTTGACACGTTTAATAAAATTAGCAGGCCAGCCAGTTTGTCTTTTTGCAAAATAAATAAATACATAAATTAATAAAGAGAGATGCTCCAGTGATCTTAGAGCACAACAAGTTATAGTGCTCCCTATTGTATTGGGCACTTAGTCCAATCCATTGATCTAAGATTGTTCATTAGAATCATAATCATTTAATGGGCTACCATGCAAGCATCATAGGGATTTGAAAATCTTAAGCATCTGATCATTTACCCAAAAATAGATCCAACAGTGGGGGTGGCTAACTTCTTGCTGTAACTAACAAGGATGGGTGGGTGTACAAACAATTAGCGTGATTTTGTGTAGCAACTCATGAAATGAGTTCTAGACTGAATGGGCAGTTAGGATCAATTCATTGGACTGTCCAAATGGCCCAATGCAAATAGGAACAATATAACTTTTGGTGCTATGAGATTATTGGATCATTTATCATAACTAAGTAAATAAAATAAATGAAACATGCCCAATCAAAACAATTTTGATTAGTTTGAAGTGAGCTTTTGAACTCGAATTCTAATGCTCACCCACAACTAGTTGTACAACTAACTAATAGGCCTGTAAGGCCGCCACAGTGTTTATATGACATCTCACTGTCTAGCAAGGTTGTCCCACCATGAAAGAGATACACTCCAATGTTTAGGTTGATCCAACTATCCGGTGAGGCACACCATAGAAAATCATGACCAACCACCCAAAAATACTCCATATTCACTTCATGTGTATTTAATGGTTGGATTAACCTGATTTTTGAGACATCTGAGTTTTTTGGTGATCCAACATTACTGGTGTTATAGGCAAAATGATGGAGATGAGATTTCACGCGGAAATGCCCACTTCGCTCTCGCTCTCGAGATTATCTGATCGAGAGTCGAATATTGGATAAGTGCGGGACGTCCATTCGACTCTCGAGATTATATGATCGAGAGTCGAATATTGGATAAGTGCGGGACGACCATTTGACTCTCGAGCTCACCTGATCAGGAGTCATAGATTGAAAAATATGGAGCAGCTATTCGCAAGTCTCGAGTCTTCATAACCGATAGTCAAATACGGCAAAGCTCGATCCGCGAGTAGACCTTCTCACAAGTCGTTGAAAGATGTTACATCCAAAATATGTACTTGGACTCGCGACCACATTTTAACCTGCGAGCAGCTTTCCTACGGGTTGCAACCAGTTCGGAGGTATGACTCCAACTACGGGCGTCTCCTTCCTTTTCGGAGGCCATGACTCCAACTACGGGCGTCTCCTTCCTTTTTGGAGGCCATGACTCCAACTACGGGCGTCTCCTTCCTTTTCGGAGGTCATGACTCCAACTATGGTTTCCAGCCGGATCCAGCCGGATTTCAAGGGATTACCATCTAGGGGCGTCATTGTTGGAATAAGTCATTGGGTTGGATCTACTAAAAAGATAGGATCTTATCCCAAGAAATCAGCGAATTCTCAGTATCGTATGCGACATCAACGGGATTTCGACATCTCACGTAACAGATTGGATTGCTTCAGATCTATATAAAGGGGTGGCTCCATTGAGAGCAGGTAGGTAGACATCATTCAATCTTGGTCCCGTTTTACTTGGCTTCTCTTCTGTGGTCTAACTTGAGCATCGGAGGGCTAACGGCTGGTCCCCAGCCACCCTTATTCGCTGTCTTGCTTCAGGTCTGGTGGTGGAAATCCCTGCTGGAGCGAAGGAGGAAAGCCGGAGGATCTCGTTACGAAATTTGACATTAACAACTGGATGAGCAAGATGTCATACAAATACCATAGGAGGCAGCACATAATCCATGCAAGTTATCATACAAACACCACACTCCGTAGCATTTTGCTATTTACATTCCTTAGTGTAATCAATTGCCTTACTTCCATTTTCATTAGCATGATTTTGCTAATTACATTTCTTAGTGTAAGTTGTGCTTTTACATTCCGTAGCATTAAATTTATAGAGGCAGCTCAATAGTTGATAATCTTAGTTGAATTTCAAGTATATGCCAACACGTTGGACTTATTTTAATAAAATTCTTTATCTAGAAAGACGACTTGTAGCACAGCACGCTCGTAGCGGCTGACTGCAAGTGTTTTTTTTTAGTTGAATTTTACTATGTATTGAAAAGCCCTTTTGTACAGAAGGTAATTAATTAAAGGAGTAACCCATTATTGGAGGATGAACCTCGCCCTCCAAACATTGCCAGATTATAAAAAAATAATTGTACAAGTGGCTGAACAGGCGACCGATTTGTACAATCTTGGTCATATACAACCAATCACAACGTATTTACCTATCTCAATGTTTGGGGTTATCGTTGTTTGGCTTGAATTGAGCCGCACAATCAATTTTGGCACGCAGGCACACACATTACACGTGTCCTATCGAAATCGAGAGCAACAGATAAAACACGATGACTCGTTGCCGATCAAAACCTAGTCAACGGGGACAAGTGAAATCGGCCTCCATCTGTCTTGGATGAGTGAAAGCCTCGAGTAGGCTCTAAGTAATTGAAACATTAGGTGTTGGATTTGCTTGAGAACAATTTTGTTTGATTTTACCAAGTGTAAGGTCGTAATATCCCTATGTTTTGATGTAAACTAGTAGGCTGGCCAGTCCGTCGTTTTGCAAAATATGTAAATACATAAATTAATAAAGAGAGATGCTCCAGTAATCTTAGAGCGCAACAAGTTATAGTGCTCCCTATTGTATTGGGCACTTAGTCCAATCCATTGAACAAAGACTGTTCATTAGAATCATGATCATTTAATAGGCTACCATGCAAGCATCACAGGGATCTGAAAATCTTAAGCATCTAATCATTTACCCAAAAATAGATACAATAGTGGGGGTGGCTAACATCCTGCCCTGACTAACAGGGGTGGGTGGGTGTACTAACAATTAGCATGATTTTGTGTAGCAACTCATGAAATGAGTTCTAGACTGAATGGACAGTTAGGATCACTTCATTGGGCTGTCCAAATGGCTCAATGCAGATAGGAACAATATAACTTTTGGTGCTATGAGATTATTGGATCATTTCTCATAACTAAATAAAGAAAATAAATGAAACATGCCCCAATCAAAACAATTAATTCGATTAGTTCGAAGTGAGCTTGTGAAGTCGAGTCCTAATGCTCACCCACAACTAGTTGTACAACTAACTAATAGGCCTGTGAGGCCGCCACTGTGTTTGTATGACATCTCACTGTCCAGCAAGGTTGTCCCACCATGAAAGAGATACACTCCAATGTTTAGGTTGATCCAACTATCAGGTGAGGCACACCATAGAAAATCATGAACAACCACCCAAAAATACTTCATATTCACTTCATGTGCATTTAATGGTTGGATCGTCCTGATTTTTGGGACATTTGATTTTTATTGTGATCCAACATTGCTGGATGAGCAAAATGTCATACAAACACCACGGGCGTCAGCACAGACCAACTAGTTGGTCGTGCACTTGTACATACAAGAATCCATGCAAGATGGAGATGATATGTGAAAATGATGTCTGGGGTAAACGGGCACGGAATCATACGCCGGCACACCTGACTTGACCATGGGGCCGACCTTGATGTATGCATTTTATATCCATGCCGTCCTATCCTTTTATTCAGCTCATTTTATGACGTGGGCGAAGAACCAAAGAAGATCCAAATCTCAGGTGGATCACACCACAGGGAACAATGGTGATTGAACTCCTACCATTTAAAATTTACTAGGAATGTTTTGTTTGTTATCCAACCTGTTGATAAGGTCAAACAAATCTGGATGAATGGATAGTACAAATATCAGCTTGATCCAAAACTTTAGTGTCTCACAAAAAGTTTTTATTGGTCAATCACTACTGTTTCCTATGGTGTGGTCCACCCAAAGTTTGGATCTGCTTCAGTTTTGGGTCCACGTACACAAAAATGAGCTGGAAAAACAGATGGAGAGCATGGATATACAACACATACATCAAGGTAGGCCCAGGGTTAATCCGTGCCCCGGGTAACCTGATTGCTCGAATCTTTCACACGTGCTAAAGTTTTACTTCCTTTACCCAGTTAGAAGCAGACACGTGTAACTTCCCCTACTTAGCAGGGAGCGGATTTGGTGAGACCCCGGATCCACCAAGGTGGGTGGGTCGACCCTTGTGGGGCCCATCTTGATGTATGTGACTAAATCCACACCGACCATCCGTATTGAAAGCTCATTTTAAGGCACGATCTAAAAAAATGAAGCAGATCCAAGTCTCAGATGGACTATAGTATAAGAAACAGTGGTAATTGATCATTAAAGACATCTTGTGGGCCACAAAATCTTTGGATTAAGATGATATTTTTTTGGCCACTTCATCTGGGTATTTGTGACCTTATCAACAGGTTGGATGGAAAATAAACATTCTGGTGGAATCCATGACATTTTTAATGGTGAGGATTTAATCACGACTATTTCCCGTGGTGTGGTCTACCTAAGATTTGGGTCAGATTATCACGCCGTAAAGTGAGCTTTCAGATTGGTTGGACGGTGTGGATTTAAGTCACATGCATCAAGGTGGGCCCCACAGCCAGGGGTCCCACCCACCTAGGTGCATCCGGGGTCGCACCTAATGTGCTCCCTATTTAGCAGGGTTTGGGCCAGCCCACTAGGTCCCATCCAACAAGATACTATAATGACCAAGGCTCGAGACTATAGCATGGGCCTACCACACACATGGCCTAGTCTGAGAGCCAAAGAATTAGTTAGACAAAGCCCCACCCAACACGAACCGAAAATGATCAAATCCTTATTTCCCATGCATGTGAATTTTCCCACCCATTTGTTGATCAAATGGACAACACCTGCACTACATGCAAGATGCATTTGTTGCCTAACCAAGGATTGGAACGGCATGTTTGTAGCTGGGTCGGATTGATTCAACGACCCGAAAGCGTCAGTAAATGTAGTTGAGTTGATGTTATACTAAGAAAAAAAAGAAAAAAGAAAAAAAAGAACTACATGTTAGTAAAAATTAAAATCATTAGAATTATGAATACAAAATACCCAAAGGAGCACGATTACAGCTTATAGAGAGGTGTTAATAGAACTGCCATTTCAAAGGAGACTTTCTGAATCTCGGCTCAAAATCTAGCAAATTTGAATTGACTCGGCCAAATTTTGAGTCTGAGTACCCAAGTTTTAGAATATATGAAGTCAGGCAAGGACGCAGGATTGCGTCTGACCCGACCAGATCTGTGTGGGGTCCCACCCTGATGTATCTGTTGACCCAAGCCGTCAATCCCTTTCGGTAAGATCATGTTAAGGCATGGGCCGAAAACTGAGGTATTTCGAACGCTGACCGCAGCATAGATAACTCTTGCATTTAATTGCAACTTCACGTTTTATGCTCTGGGCATTTAATGTGCATTGAATGCAACGAAGCTCACTATTTGGTATGGTCCACTACAGCGTTAGGATCTGCCTCAGTTTTGGGAGCTTGCCTTAACATGATCTTACAAAAGGGATAGACGGCTTGGATAAACAGATACATCAAGATCGGAGCCCACACAGATCTGGTCAGACACTTAAAGGTCCTACCCTGGTCGGATGCAATCCGCGTCGGTCAGGCAAGCTGGGTCAGTCTAAATGGCTTCAGCCCAAGCTCAACCCGAAGAGAAGAATTTTGGGATTCTTTGTTCCCATATCATTAACCTGAAAATTGAGAGAGAGAGAGAGAGAGGGAGAGAGAATGGATGCTAGGCTTCACGAAGCAGCTCTTAAGGGGGATGCTGATTCCTTGACTATATTGCTTGAAGAAAATGCACAAATTCTCGATGGCAGCAGCTGCTGTTGCTGAGACCCCTTTGCACATAGAAGCTATATTTGGGCACGTCGAGTTTGCGGAGGTGATCTTAAGTAGAAAGCCAGAACTTGCTCGCGTATTAGACTCTGGACAATCCTCACCTTTACACTTGGCATCAGAGAGAGGGCATGTAGAGATGCTAAAAGAACTCTTGAAGATCGACCCTGATATATATGTGCCTTGTTCGTGACCAAGATGGAAGGACTCCTCTCCATGTAGCATCACTCAAAGGCTGGGTGGAGGTGGTGAAGGAGCTAGTTTATGCAAAGGGAATAGCAACTCGGGTTTTGACAGATCGCAGGGAGCCAATTTTGCACCTGTGTGTGAATCATAATCGCTTTGAGTCCGTGAAGTCGCTCTTAGAGTGTGTAGAGAATGGTGAAGATGATCAGTTTGTGAACATGAAGGACTGACGATGACAACACCATCCTCCATCTCGCAGTTGCTAAGAAGCATGTCCCGGTATGGATCCTCCTCCACTTCTTCTTCTTCTTCAACGTTAGCAACACCATCTGTATTGCTATATATATCCCTGATATAAACTGAAAGTATCGTTGTAGGTTATCCGAACTTCCTATCACTCTCTGTGCATCTAAAGGCGAAACTCGTGTAACTCGATTGTCTGTTGTTGAGTCCATTATTCCATCTCTTTGAAGCTTTAAACTTCATCCTTGAATGTTCCTCACCTCTCTCCCTTTAGCTTCTTCCTAATCCAATACTCGACTAAAACAACAAAGCAAAGCGAAGCTATACTTAAACTAAACCTAAAAGCAAAGCAAAACTTATAATTAAACAAAAAGGGAACCTGAAGTACTTTCCAAAGAACGTACAAGGTCCCTGCTTTTTTCTTTTTTTTTAATTGAATTCTTCTCCCACATGCTTCATGCCATGTATCACCCATGACGATGCATGTGGTCCATTCAATATATAATATAATGATACCATTTCTATGGTAAGGAACTTAGATTTCTCTTCAGTATCCAGCCAATCAAATCATTCATTTTGAGTTTTGGCCCAATTAGACCGTTCAAATTTGACATCGGTCCAATCATATACATTTAATCTTCAATATCAACCATAGCAAACCATTGATATTTGTCTAATTATACAAGTTGTCCTTCAACAGTGGTCCCATCAATCATTGATATTCAATATCCAACCAATCTTACCATTCATTTCCAATCATGGCCAATTAGATAATTTATCTTTGATATTGGTTCAACTACACTGCTTATTCTTTTTTTTTTTTTGTAGCTACCCGACTTGAACCTGACCCAATCACTCTACCCAAAGCACCCGGAGGTACTGCCAGAGTCTCTCAAACCTCAGACCTACGGTTTGACAAACACGGACGTCAACCAGTTGGGATAACAGGCCTTTGACTACCCGATGGAACCACACTGCTTATATATTCCTAGTATCATTCGAATCAGACCATGTCTTCAACATCAATCCATTCAGATCATTGATCTCCAATTCTGATTCAAGCAAACTATTGATCATTGATATTAACGCAGTTAGATATTTTATCTTCAATTTTAGCCTAATTAAAAGATTCATCTTTGATATCATTAAAATCGAACAATTCGACTTGGACATCAATTCGATCATGTCGTTGATCATCAATATTCACCCAATAGAACCATTGATCTCCAATGTCAGCCTTCTCATACCATTTATCTACAATTTCAATATATATTTTCGGTCGTGACAGATAATAATTCAGTCCGACTATTAATCTTTCATATTCATCTAACCGTCTCTAATTTCAAGCAAATCAGGTCTTTTCTTCTGTTTCATTTAGACCGTTCATTTTAGTAAAGTTCCAACAAGACCATTCAATTTCAACATCAGTCTAATCATTCCATTGGTATCCAATATTCGCCCAACCAGTCTGTTCATCCATAATTCCAGCCTAGTCAAACAATTAGATGTCCATATTGGTACGATTTGCACCCCCCCCCCCCCCCCCCCCCCCCCCCCAAAACGAAACTAACCACCTACCCCTGCCATATACTTTCAGGCAGCCCTCGGAAAGGCCACGTATCATATAACTCTACAATCAACCGAAAAAGAGCGAAAGGAGTTCTTGATTTCTCATATCTGACCCAGCCCTAACTTGTCCATAGAGAGGGCTCCCGAACAACTCAGGGGAGGTCTAACTCCTCCTGAAAGAACATAGCATGCTGGGACTCACTCGCTAACCTGGTCAGAGCATCCGACTGCCCCATTCACTCCCCGAGGAGCGTAGCAAATCTTGAGCTCGATGTGGTGTCCACTTATAATTGCATAGCAAATCTACAATGCTGCCCCATTCACTCGCCTGAGGAGTGTTGCAAATACTGCATATTAATTGTAGAGTTATAGTCATTGATTGTGATGTAGGACAAGAACTCCTTGATGAAGGGCGTGAATCGAGCACTTTTCTATCACAAATGGGCCAAAAAAAGATCCATAAAAAAGTTTTAAAAATTCAGCCATTTTCGGGCGCCCGACAGTTTTTCGATGATCGCCCAGCAGTTTTCCAACGGTCGCCCAAAATTCAGCCAGAATTCCAGCCTTAAGTCTCTGGATAGTTTTGGTTGCCCGACAGCTCGAGTCCGGTGCCCTGATGGCTCGGGACTATCACAAGACAAATTTACCCGATTTTTCAGATTTCTTTCCAATTTGATTATGATTTATTTCTATTACGCAATTAGGGTTTCTAGGGTTTAGTTTCCTTTATTTATAGTTGTTTAAACTCGTTGTTAAGTAATGCTTCTTTGTTATTAATCAAAATTATCAATTTATTCAAATTTCTTCTCGTGGATTCAAGAAAGTCCAGTTGAGGAGTCCCGGAGGCACTGTGGATTCAAGGTAGTTACCCCGTGAGGAAGACAGTGATCAACCTCACCACGTCTACGCCTACATCAATTGGTATCAGAGTGAGGACACCCCTCGGGCCAATGTCTATTTACAAAGATATGGACAAAAATCCCATTGACGATGATCAAGGGATGTACCCTCTCACAGAGGTGGCTTTCAGGACGATGCATAAGGCTTATCAGCGAAAGAATCATTAAGCCATGCAAGGGTTATAGGCTAGATTCGACCATTTCATGAAGAAAGTAGATCGAGTTGTTGCTCGTGGTGACGATCTGTTTCCAAGATCCACTGAATTTTCTAATCAGGTACATTAGAGAGATCGATCCTAAAGGGAGACACTGGATCTTCCTAGCGACGATGGATGGAGTTGCATCGACAACTGGCTCATTGAAGTTAAATGCTTCTTCAACTACATGTAGATGCTTAAGGAGAAGAAGGTTCAGTATGTAGCATTAAAGTTGCAAGGGGGCGCTTTGGCTTGGTGGGAGCAACTCCAAAATTAACGAATGCGACAGATGAAAGCACCGATATGTTCGTGGCCATGGGCGAAATGATGGCTACTAGAATGATTTTGACTCACATGCGTCCTTTATGATCAGGTATTATTCCAACAATCCCACAACTTGCGGCAGGAATTCTGTTATGTTAAGCCATAGTTACGACCGAACACTGGATTCTACAGTGGCGTGTGAGTCATCCATGTGGAAACGAAAAGCCTACCTGAAACTTTTAATGTGGAGGGGCGGTCTTCCGTAACCATTTAGGATTTTACCAAGGAATCGAAAGATGAAGCGTTGGATCTGGGTGAGCGTAATGAAAACTCAGGTTGGATCTCTGACTGCCTAATGATGTTTGGGGCGATGACTTGGTTGATGAAGACTTGATCAATGCTTAATGTCGGAGGATGCAAAGCCATTTTTAGTTGAGATGCTTCTTATGTCCATGCAGGAAGAGTTTGATGGGTTAGGAGAGGCCTATGAATTAAAAATGAAAAACGACATGTAACCCTCTAACATCTCAACGATTGTGGAAGTACATGAGGAGGCGAAGGAAAACTCTATATCGGTTGTGCATGATAAAGAAGAAGAACGTGTGAAAATTCAATGTTACAGGAGTTTGATACGATGGTGTTCATCAAACTTTCCGACGACTTGTCTACTATGCAGGAGTTTGATCTTCCTCAGATTAAGCATGTCCTCACCAACACAATAAATCCATCTATCAATCGGTCCCAATCTGAAGAGGAATCCGAGACTTTTATCATCGTGTGCCAAGAAGAGATCAATGACATGAATTGCGGACCAAGGCCATTGAAGAATTTATATACATACTGTAAATCGTGTCTGTTAAAAAGCTTTAACACCATTCAAGACCTAAGTTTGAAGCAAAACTCAAGGACAAGTTTACTTGAAGTGGAGGGGCCTAATGTAGGACAAGAACCACTTGATGAATGGCATGGATTGAGCACTTTTCTATCACAAATGGCCGAAAAAAGTTTCAGAAATTCAACAAATTTTCAAGTGCACGAAAATTTCCCAACGGTTGCTCGAAATTCAGCCAGAATTCCAGACTTAGTCTCTGGACAGTGCTGGATAGTTTCAGTTGCCTAACACATTCCCGATAGCTTGGGTTGGGCGCCCAACGGCTCAGGATTATCACAAGACAGATATGCGTGATTTTTCAGATTCTATCCAATTTGATTATGATTCTTTTCTATTATGCAATTAGGGGTTTTAGTGTTTAGTTTTCTCTATTTATAGTTGTTTAAACTCGTTGTTAAGCGATCTCTCTTTATTGTTAATCAAAAATTTTGATTTATTCAAATTTCTTCTCGTGGATTCAAGAAGCATCTTGTGGATTCGAGGAAGTCTGGTTGAGGAGTCCTGAAGGCCTTTTGGATTCAAGGTAGTTACCCCGTGAGGAAGACAGTGATCGACCTCACCACATCTATGCCTGCGTCAGATTGGATACCTGATGTAGTGTCCACTTATAATTGCCACTTTTTAGATGAAGAGCTAAGAGAGATAGAGTTGTACACAAGTCAAGCTTGGTACAGCTCAGCTCGGTTCGGCCAGCAGCCAACCCTAGCTCGAACTCAGCTCGACTCAATCCTCGAGCCTGACTGGCTAGCTCGGCTTGGTTCGGTCAGACCAACTCTAATTAAGTTCGAGCTCAAGCTTTCGACGGTTCACTAGGGCATTTCGTCGAATGCTTTGCGAGAATTTCTCGAGCTTGAGATAAGAGTAGTCCAAGAAATGACATTCACGACTCGTTGGGGGCATTTCTTCAATCAACTGCCCACAATAAATAGTATAACATATGCCAAGAAATGACATTGACGACTCGTTGGGGGCATTTCTTCAATCAACTGCCCACAATAAATAGTAGAACATATGCCAACCGTCCACAGTTGGCCATAAATAGGGTGCCTAGAATCTTTCAATCTTCTGAGTTTTAGGGCATAATCCATCCATGGCAGAGGCCATCAACTGTGGTCTCGATCCTCCTTCACAGTTGTTACTGCTGGTCCTACCCCGGTGATGACATTTCCTTTGATAACTCTGCACTTTCAGCTAGACAATCTGATCGATTTTTTATTTATTTTTACACACACACCCACACCCACATCACACCCACACACACACCCACTCACACCATATGGGCACTCGAACCTTGGTCTCAGTGTTGAAACTCTTGTGAGTCTACCACTGAGCCATGAATGGAGACCCTGATCAATCAATATGAATTGCCTGTTAAGTCCATTACATTGTATGGGCTACTATGCAAAAGCCATGCACACTTATGGTGTGATCCAATCCATCCCTGATTTGTCCTTATTTTTGTAGCTACCTTTTTTTAGCTATGGATAAGATGGATAGCATATCCTGGAAAAAGTGAATCTTATAATCATAAGCAATATATGATCGATTGTTGGATAAATGAGTTATTTACATGGTAGCCCAAAAAATGTACGTTGAACCTAATGTAGAGCATTGGAGATCCTAATGTAGAGCACTCTCTCTCTCTCTCTCTCTCTCTCTCTCTCTCTCTCTCTCTCTCTCTCTCTCTCTCTCTCTCTCTCTCTCTCTCTCTCTCTCTCTCTCTCTCTCCACACAGACACATAAACACACACCATAAAATAACAATAGGAACTGGTTCTTGTGCAGCTTACAAAGTGTTTGCTCAAAAAGGCCAAGATGAGGGCCCAGTTGAATGCCTTGAACGTACATGGTTTCACAGCCTTGGATGTTTCATTTCAAAATGGTAGCAAATGGGACGATATGAAACTTGAAGGGATTCTCCCAGGCGCTGGAGCTAAAAGAGCTGATGCCATGCATCAAACAAGTGATGAATGGACAATGCAACGATCGTCCCCTCGGAAGAATATGTGGACAAACCACACTAATTGGTTGAACAAAACAAGGAGCACATTAATGGTGGTGGCGATATTGATCTCTTCCATCACATTCCAAGCTGGAATCAACCCTCCCGGTGGCTTTTGGCAGGAAGATACTAAGGATCACTTTGCAGGGAAGTCAATCATGGCCAAACAATATCCATACCGCTACAAATTGTTCACTATTTCCAATACGATAGGATTCATTGCATCTTTGATCAGAATCTTAATGCTGATAATTGCATTCCCTCTCAAGCGATGGATTTTTATGTGGGCCTTGATGATCATCACATGGTTGAGTGTGTCTTCTATGATATTTACTTATGGGCAAGCCTTTCTTGCCATCTCTACTTCAGAAGTCCTTGAACTATGGAGAATATTTCATATCCCATTCCGTTCGTTGGATTGCTTGTATTGATAATAGGTCTATTCCTTGCAGCAAATTTGTCATGCATCATTATATGGTTGGCCAGGAAAGTTACACCCCTCATATATATGTGTATATATAGAAACAAGCCACTTTCAATGGATGCAATCGGCACTGGTGTTTGAGTTCCACATTGAACTCGACCAATATATGTGTGTATGCATATGTTTATATTTGTATTAAAAAAGTATTGTTTTTCTTTGTTTTACCTTAGGGTTTTATCGTTTTTCATAGTCCTACCTTAAGGTTTTAGTGCTACATATACCATGGAGTTTGTGATCAAGTCCTCTTTTCAAAGCTATGCTTGTAAAGGCTATAGCATATCTTAGATAGTAAGGAAAGCCTTCCGGTTATGCTATATACCATCTCTCCCGGCCATCTCTTGGGTGTTGGATTGTAACCAGTCATTGGGTAATACATCCGTATCAATATAGAGTTAACTTGCAGAAATAGTGTAGTGTTCAGGCAGCGGATGCCTTAAATGCCTCATTTGTGCACTGGGGTTGGATCATAGTTTGTTTGGCATTTGCACCTATAGCAATTTCGGGGGATTCTGATTCCACAAGCACACACACACACACACACACACACACACACACACACACACACAAAAAGAGTGAAGAAAAATCTGTAATAAAGTCAAATTTATTTGCTAGCACCTCTAATTAATTGCTTATTATCAACAATTATGGGAATAATGCTTTTTTGGGAAATGAATCGTTTTTTAATCAAGAGGTTGAGACAATGGGAATAATCGTTTTTGTGTACATAGATTGGGGTCATTCATAAGGTAGGATGCACCTCGAACTTGAAAATCATGTAACACGTTCACTTAAGGCGGCACAATGTACGTTAAAATGGGCTGTTGGACTTTTTTCTGACAACCCATTTCCTTACACTAAGTTTGATGTGCCTAACTAGTGAACCAACATTATTTTGCGTCCATGGCATGTTTGGGCATATGATGCTAGTACTCAATCACGACCCGTATGCCATTCAGATCATTGAACCATTGGCCCCACTTGGATGGACGGAATTCCACTTTAGCCTGGATCACATAGATCCTCTTAATCAATTGGAGACACTCCACTTAGAGCTTCCTAACATCCTTGCTTCTTGTGGCTGCCATAAAGACAGCTACTTCCTTCCTTCTTGGTCGGCCCGATCCCCAACGAGAAGATGAGCATACCGTCATTGGTGACGTCAAGAAAAACGAGCCGCTGCTTGATCCGAAGCTATTATATCGCTTAGCCTACGGACCGCACCGATTGTACTGGTGGCAATGCCATAGGCGAGTGTTCGCTTATCATGATCGCCTTCCCTTTCCCCTTTTGAACTCTAGGCGGAATTAATAGGTGTGGTGTGGTCAAGTTTCCTGTTATACGCCTAACAGTAGAAAAGTCTTGTGAAGTGAAGAGGGGCTTATCCTCTCTTGTGAAAAGTGGAGGTGGAGGTGGAGCTGGAGCAGGATTACACTTGGCGAAGTTCATTTGACTAACATTAGGATCTTCGTGATAGGGGATGCAATCTTAGTGTTTAAAAAACGCACGACTGTAATCTCCTCTCGAGACACTCACTTGGTGCGCATAAAGGTCTCTTGCTGTACCGTGCATAGGAGACCATTTCTCTCTCTCTCTCTCTCTCTCTATGTGTGTGTGTGTGTGAGAGAGAGAGAGAGAGAGAAAAGGTACTATGCACTCGACCTCATGGGAAGTTCCCATGAGGTCGAGCTGTGTGGGCCCCACTATCATGTGTGATGGGGAATGCTCACATGCGCACCAATTCTTACGAGAACTCATAAGCACTTTTTGAGAACTCATCACACATGATGTGAGCTAAAAATCTGAGCTGTCCATGTGATGAAGCACCCCAAAAATCCCTATAAGGACCAACTTTTACCTTGATTGAGAACTTGGTGGGCCATGGCCAACCCCCCGCCCCCTCACGATAATTTTGGATCAGGTTGAAAGTTGGGCATTGAGATTATTCTTTTCAGTGTGCTGCATCACTTGAACAGCTCAAATTTCGAGCTCACATCATGTGTGATGAGTTCTCAAAAGGTACTCACAAGTTCAGGTGAGAACTGGTATATATATAACCAGCTAGTGACGAGTCTTTAGGGGGCCAACAGGTGGGGCCCACTGCTCACTGCTGTCTCCACCATGATATATGTGTTCTATCCAAGCCGTCCATCCATTATGCCTGTTCGATTTAGGACAGGCCAAAAAATGAACCACAACCGAGTTTCAAGTGGACTACGCAACAGGGAAAGAATTCCCACCGTTAAAACCTTCCTGCGAGCCACCTCTGAAGAAAGAGAGAAAAAAACAAAAGAAGAAGCAATAATAATAATAATAATAAACTAAATCAGTTACTGCCTACATCACTATCATATGTGGGAAGTGTTTGAAGATAGGGAAATCGAGTCCCTTATTCCACGAGTCATCAATGACGCATTGAACGCATCTTTGGATCGATTGCAGGGCCGCCCATGCAGACCGATGGCTAGGACTCTCGTTGACTCCTTGCTCATCAAAACCGAGTCAATTTGTTTGAGAAAGTGCTTGTTGCCAAGTGTAAGGTCGTGATTTCCCCATGTTTTGATGTTTAATAAAATTGGCAGGCCAGCCAGTACCCCTTTTGCAAAATAAATAAATACAAAAAATAATAAAGAAAGATGATTCAGTGCTCTTAGATCGCTACAAGTGTTCACAGTTGTATTGGGCACTTAGACAGTCCAATCCATTGATGAAGACTATCGATTAGAATCTTGTTCGTTTAATCCGCTACAATGCACCGATCACAGGGATCTGACAATCTTAATCATCTGATGGATGGCATTTAATATTGATGGCCGAGATCATTTGTCCGAAAATAGATCCAATAAAAAATTGATGTGTGTATGATGTAGAACGAGGGCCCTGATGAAAGACGACGGTCAAGTACATTCTTCGTATGGATGGATAAAAAAAGGCGGACCATAAATCGAATATAACTTTTGATATGGCAGAAGTTATGGACACAGTGTATGGATTCCTGTTGAAATTATATTTTGTGGGAATTCGACCCACTAATGTCCATCCATTTCGTAAAAAAACATGCAAATATAGCAGAAAAATAGAATTTTTGAAAAAACTACTAAAGTGACTTGGAAGAAGAAGCATGACTACAAAAAGTAGGCTAAAGCAAGGATGGATTGGATAATCAAATTTATGTGAATTTGCAGGGAAACTCATGAAATTTATTCTAGAATCAATGGACAGTCAGGATCCGTTCATTGGACTGTCCGAATGAACCAATGCAACTAGGAGCACTATAACTGCTGTCACTATGTCATTACTAGACCATTTCTATCACATAAATAAAATATATGAAACATACCCAATCAAGACAACCATTTTGATTAGTTGTAATGAGTGGGTCCATTTCATGATTTCATTTGATTGAAATTATATTTGTGTGTGAGGTCGAGCTGTAATGCTCACCGACAACTAGTTGTATGTCTAACTAGTTGATGTGTGGGGCCACCATGGCGTTTGTATGACATCTCATTATCCAACCAATTAGTTGTTCCACTGTGAAAGATGCATAGTCCAACAGTTTGCTGGATTCAACTATGGGGTGGGGCACATCATAAAAAATCATAGACAACCACCCAACCCAAGAAAGAACTCTATGCTCACGTGGAGCATCTAATGGTCAGGCCCACCTGACTTTTAGGGCATTCCATTTTCATGGTGATCCAACTTTTGGCGAGATGTCATTCAAACATCACAGCTAGCCTCATACGCTAACTAGTTGATCACATAGGTTGTACATACATGTATCTATATAACTAGGTCATGGTATCAATTCCCATAGTGGGGGTGGCTAACATTGTGATGTGTCTAAAAGGTGGGTGGGTGTACTAACAATGGGGTGTGTGAACTAACCCATAAATAAATAAATAAATAAATAAATAAAATGTATCTATATAAGCTGGAGATCACATCAAAATGATGTCTGAGATTAGGTTGGGTACGATCAGGACGTTACTGTGGGTCCCACCTCGATGTATGTGTCATATATCGAAACCATCCTTCCATTCATTTCAGCTAAGTTTAGGACATAGTCTCAAAACTGAAGTATATGCAAATCTCAAGTGGACCATGCAACAAGAAATAATGGTGATTGAACGGCTACTATTAAAAATTCGTAGGGCCCACTGTAATGCTTATTTTCCATCCAACCTATTAATAGGTCAAATGGACCTGGATGAAGGGAAAATAGAAATATCAGCTCGATCCAAATTACTTTTGAGTACCAAAAATTTATGAAATCCTCATTTTCCATGTGAATTTTCTAACCTATTTATTTATCAAGCGGACCCCACCTGCATGATGAAATAGTGAAACCAACCATCTAGAACCAAGATGCATGTGTTGCCTAACTAAGGATTGGAATGGCATGTTTGTATCATAGTTCAAAAATCTGATCACTCAACTCGACTTAATGTACAGTTGGTTCCGATTGAATCAAACGCCCGAATGAGTCGTAAACGGTCTGAGTCGATATTATATATTTATATTATATAAAATGAATTATGATTACAAAAATATCCAAAAAGAAGCACGACTCAAGCTTGTGGAGAGATGGTAATAGGCCTGCCCTTATAAAGGAGACTGGGCGGCATGATGCACCTCATCATTACCCTTAAAATTGAGAGAGAGAGATAGAGAGAGAGAGAGAGAGAGAGAGAGAGAGAGAATGGATGCTAGGCTTCACGAGGCAGCTCTAAGAGGGGATGCTGATACCTTGAATGGATTGCTTGAAGGAGATGCACAAATTCTCGATGGAGCAGCTGCTGTTGCCGAGACCCCTTTGCACATAGCAGCTCTCTTTGGGCACGTTGAGTTTGCAAAGGTGATTTTAAGTAGAAAGCCAGAACTTGCTCGTGTATTAGACACTGAAGGATCCTCGCCTTTGCACTTGGCGTCGGCGAGAGGGCATGTACAGATGGTAAAAGAGCTGTTGAAGATTGACCCCGATATGTGCCTTGTTCGTGACCAAGATGGAAGGACTCCTCTCCATGCAGCAGCACTCAAAGGCCGGGTGGAAGTGGTGAAGGAGCTAGTTTGTACAAAGGAAATAGCGACTCAGGTTTTGACGGTTCACAGGGAGCCAATTTTGCACCTGTGTGTGAATCATAACCAATTTGAGACCTCTATGATGCTGTTAAAGCTTGCAAATGTCGGCAAGTTTGTGGAAATGAAAGATGATGATGACAACACAATCCTCCATCTCAGTATAGCTAAGAAGCATATCAAGGTATGGACCTTCTTCTCTTCATCATCATCATCATCATCATCATCATCATCTTCTTTTTCTTCTTCTTCAATCTCCACATTAACATCCATATTGCATTTATATATATATATATATATATATATATATATATATATATATATATATATATATATATATATATATATAGGTAACAAAAACCAAGGCCCCATTTGGTAGGCACTTAATGATGAGCTTATCTCAGGATATTTTTTTTTTTCATACCAAAACATTGATCTTTAATAACTAGTTATGATTAACTAAAACGAAGTGGAATGATTTTTAGGTGTCTACCAAACAGGCCCTAAAGTTTCCTTCTTAAACCAATTTATGAAAGAAAAACTCATCAAATATCTATCTTAACCAAGCCCGAAACGAAACCTTGATAAACGCTACTCTTCATGAACCTGGCTCGGGTAAGGTGATGCTAGGAACATCTAGGTCAAGTTCTTCGCCACCATTGATTTTACATGGCCCATGGTCTACCGATTGAAGTACTCCTACTTTTTACTAAATACATGGGGTCATCATCATTGACACAGGAATACCACCATTTAAATGGCTTAGATCGATTCAAAGGCCAAGACATTTGGTGTTCCACCTGAGGTTACACGCTTCTGACCCGTACGATCATACCTACAAATCTGCAGAAGGATGATGTGGAGTTTGTAAACGTCAAGGATGATAATGACAACACCATCCTCATCTCTCTGTTGTAAAGTAAATGTCTGCTAATCTTCAAACTAGGTAATGAAATAAACATGATTTTTGGTACATGATCCATCTAAGGTAAATTTGGGCAGTTTGTTTTCATAAAATTTTATGCCGCCCATATGAGACGGTGGGCCCCACACAGTAGAAACAATGGAGATGGGATTTTAATCCTAGGCTTCTTTTGGGGCCCATCATTGTGTGTTTATTCCGTGGAACCAATTCATCATATGTGCTTCACTAGGATGAAATAAAACATTAAAAATTAACTTGACCCAGAACAAGTGCAGGCCACACTGGGTAAGCTTACAGGCCTAAGGCATGATTTTACTCCCCAGGATATAGCCCACCTGATTTTTTAAATCAGTCTAATTGTCCACTGGCAGGATGAGTATGTACAATGAACATGTGGGCTACACCTTTGGATGGATTGGATGCCAAACACAGCGCTGTGGGACCCACAAAGTTCAGGTGCTGTGCCTTGGACTGCACATGTATGGAGAGCTCGGCTGTTGTACCACTAATTACTTGTGTGACAGAGCTACGTACGACCTTTTGGCATGTTTATCAAGAATCAGTTCTGCATAAGCCATTCTTAGAAAAAGAAAAAAAAAAAAAAAAAAAAAAAGGAGAAATGTTCTTAACAATCAATTTTACCGTTGGTAGAAGCTATGGCAAATGGGCCCTTAATATTCACATAGAAAGAGCTGAATGTACTGCCATCCGGCTCTATGGAGCCTTGAATTATCAGGTCGAGCTCTTAGCATGGCCCCGTATATATAAAGGCATCATGAAGGTGACACATGTAAATTGAACATAGGTTCATTTCTCTTAACCATCTACTTTTTTGTACATACTCAATACACCTTATGTTTGGACCAATCAGATCTTGGGTCAGAGAATTTCCATGGTGAGCCCACGTGAATGCATTAGATGTGTGTGTGCCGCTCTTCCAATTGAAACCTAAATCACTTAGCATTGCCGCTTTTTTCGCTTGAAAATTTAGTACATATTCATTACTGCTCAACACAGAATATCCATTTTTGGCGATGGTGTATCAGATGGTTCCCATCATCCCTTGGTCACTCTGCAAAAATCTCCCAAATATCCCTTTTAACTTTTGTTGAGCGTTTACTGTTCCTCTCTCTCTCTCTCGGCCAGAAATCAAAGGGTTATGCTTGCTCAGACAATGCGGTATTTGGGCATGATCAACCCATGGTACGTAAGCCATTCATATCATCCAACCATGGGCTCCACTTGGATGGACAGAATCCCAATTTCTGCTAGATCCAATAGATCCTCTTGATTAATACACTTCCGAATTTAATAACTACATGATCAGTGGCCTAGGGTTGAGTGATACATATGGCTGATAAATATAATTGTCTGCAAGTAGCCAGTTTATGTTGGAATATGTAAACAAAACCAGCTTTTACTTAAGAGCTAAGAGTCTTAGTGACTAAGAGACTTAATAGCTAAGAGTCTTAGTGACTAAGAGACTTAATAGCTAAAAAGTCTTAGAGGCTAAGGGACTTAAGAGTTAAGAGTCTTGGAGGCTAAGAGTCTTAAGGGTCAAGCGACTTAGGAGTTAAGTGTTTTTCAAAGCACTATAAAAGAAGGTGGCATGAGCCATTTGTAAGTATGAGAAAAAGAGAGTGAGTGAGAGCAAGAAGAGCTAGAAGAGCCAAGTAGAGGCTAGAAAGCATTGTAATGCAATAAGAAGTATTTTCTTTGAAAAGAGTTGTATCTTTCTTTCTTTGTGTTTGTTTCCAAGCTTAGTATAGCCAACCAACTGTCCAGATCCTGTTAGGCCACCAATCTGCGCACACATTTCTCTAAGGGCTTAGCAAAGCCAACATCAATATCCACCAACAAACTGGTATCAGAGCTTTGGTCGTGAAAAGATGGCCACCACAATCCAGCCGCAGATTCCAAGGTTGTCAAAGGACAACTATGAAAATTGGTGCATCCAGATGAAGGCGTTGTTCGGGTCATAAGATCTATAGGAGATCGTCACCGATGGGTATGTAGAACCCACTACGGAGCAAGAAGCTGCCTACAACACCGAGCAAAAGGCCGCTCTTAAAGATCAAAGGAAGAAAGACAAGAAGGCTTTATTCATTCTCTATCAAGGGATGGATGATTCAACCTTTGAAAAGATCGCCGAAGCGACGTCTAGCAAACAAGCATGGGAGTTCCTTAGCACCATTTTCAAAGGCGTTGATCGTGTGAAACGGGTTCGCCTACAAGCTCATAGAGCCGAGTTTGAGGTCGCACACATGAAGGAAGGTGAGTGCATTTCCGACTACTTCTCAAGATTACTTGTAGTCGTTAATAATTTGAAAAGAAATGGTGAAAAGATCGAAGACATTCGGGTCATCGAAAAGGTGCTTCGATCCCTCACAACCAAGTTTGAACATGTGGTTGTGGCCATTGAAGAATTAAAGGATCTTGAAAAGCTCTCCATTGAAGAGTTGATAGGATCGTTGCAAGTTCATGAGCAACGAATGCAAAAGACTACTGGTTCCATGGCTTTGGAGCAAGCATTGGAGTCAAGGTTGACTCTAAATGAACAGAAGATAGGCCGTGGAAATTTTCAACGCGGTGGCCGCACCGATAGCAATCGTGCAAGAGGCGGAAGGCGTGGATATCATCAAAGCCATGCACAAAATCAACAAAACAATACCAATTTCCGTGGAAGAGGAACAGGTAGAGGCAGATCCATGCGTAGTCGTGGAAATACAAGAAATGTTCAATGCTACAAGTGTGGCAAGATCGGCCACTATGCCTCTGATTGTTGGAGCAAAGTAGATCACGATGAACGATCCAACTATGCCGAAGCATCACACCATGAAAATGAGAACTTCACACTTTTTCTTGCACAAGAAAAGGCGTGTAATCGACCAGACATATGGTATCTCGACACTGGTGCAAGCAACCATATGTGCGGCAACAAAGAACTTTTTGTGGAACTCACAGAAGATGTTCATGGTAATGTAAGTTTTGGTGACTCATCAAAGGTACCCGTGAAAGGTAAAGGAAAAATCAAAATTTATCAAAAGAATGGCACACCAAATTACATCTCCAATGTGTATTATGTACCCAACATGAAAAGTAACATACTCAGCATCGGCCAACTCCTTGAAAAGGGGTATGTCATACACATGGAGAACTTCAATCTTTCTTTGAGAGATGCGCATGGGAGACTTATCGCACAAGTCAAAATGGCAAAGAATCGTATGTTCCCGCTCCATATCAACACAAGACTTGAGAAGTGCCTCTATAGTCTTGTAAAGAATGAATTGTGGAAATGGCATCTTCGCTTTGGGCATCTTCATTTCAGTGGCCTAAAGCTATTATCTTCATCAAACATGGTACATGGCTTGCCAGCCATTGAAGCTCCAAAACATGTGTGTGAGGCGTGCACACTTGGCAAGCAACAAAGAAGCTCATTCCCAAGTGGAGTGTCACGAAGAGCAAAAGAGCCATTACAGTTGGTTCACACAGACATTTGTGGACCATTAGAGACACCCTCTCTTGGAGGTAATAAATACTTTATTACCTTCATTGATGATTTCAGCAGAAAGTTATGGGTGTACTATCTCAAAGAGAAAGCTACTACCTTCACTATCTTCAAAAATTTCAAAGCTCGAGTTGAAGTTGAAAGTGGCTACAAGATCAAAGTACTCAGATCTGACAGAGGTGGAGAGTACACCTCAAATGCATTTAGAGACTATTGCAGTGAACAAGGCATCAAGCAGCAGTTTACAGCAGCCTATACACCACAACAGAATGGCATAGCAGAAAGAAAAAATCGCACTATTCTCGACATGACGAGGACCATGCTGAAAGAAAAAGGACTGCCAAAGAACTTCTGGGCAGAGGCGGTTGCTTGTACTGCCTATCTACTCAATCGGTGCCCTACGAAAAGTGTCAGGAACATGACACCACAGGAAGCATGGAGTGGCTACAAACCAAGCGTGGCTCACCTAAGAATCTTTGGGTGTGTTGCATACGCTCAAGTACTAAAGGCGAAAAGAAAGAAGCTCGATGATCGTGGCGAGAAGTGCATCTTCATTGGATACAGTGAAGAATCCAAAGCTTACAAACTCTACAATCCACTAACTAACAAAGTAGTGGTAAGTAGAGATGTGATCTTCAACGAGGAAGATATGTGGAAATGGAATGAAGAAGAAACTGCTAAAGAAAATTGGTTCGAGGTAGAAGAACAAGAAGAAAAACTTGAAAGTCAGGGGCAGACAACCGCAACACCCTCTCCGGCCACATCTTCAGTTCGCAGATGTCCAGAAGGACATTTCATCTCTCCAGGAAGTACCTCATCAGCTCAAAGTTCAACCAGTTTATCCTCATCCATGACTCCTATCAAAATGAGGAGTTTAGAAGAAATCTATGAGCAAACAGAAGAAGTCAATCTTTTCTGCCTGTACGCAGATCATGAGCCCCTTACATTCCAGGAGGCTATAAAGGAAGAATGCTGGAGAATTGCCATGAAAGAAGAAATTCATGCCATTGAGAAGAATGACACTTGGGAGCTGACTATGCTTCCTCAAGGCCAAAGAACTATTGGTGTCAAATGGGTATATAAGATCAAGCGTACAGCCGATGGAGAGATTCATCGTTATAAAGCAAGGCTCGTGGCTAAAGGCTACAAACAAAAGTATGGCGTGGACTATGAAGAAGTCTTCGCTCCTGTTGCCTGTCTTGATACTGTGAGAATGATAATCTCCCTTGCAGCCCATCACAGTTGGATGATCTACCAACTGGATGTGAAATCCGCATTCCTGAATGGAATACTCGAAGAAGAGGTCTATGTCGACCAGCCTGAAGGCTTTGTTATGCAAGGGGAGGAATACAAAGTGTATCGGCTGAAGAAAGCTCTCTATGGGTTGAAGCAGGCTCCACGTGCTTGGAATGCACGTATCAACAACTATCTTCAAGAAAACGGCTTCAACCAATGCCCATATGAGCATGCGGTCTACATCAAGAAGAATGCTCATGGAGATATACTAACTGCATGCCTATATGTGGATGACCTGTTGTTTACAGGAAACAGCCAGTCAATGTTTGATGAATTCAAGATGGCCATGTTCAAAGAATTCGAAATGACCGATGGTGGACTTATGTCCTTCTTTTTGGGTATCGAGGTGAAGCAACAACTTGACGGCATCCACATATCTCAGAAGAAATATGCAAAGGAACTTCTTGAAAAGTTCAAGATGACCGATTGCAATGCTGTGAATACGCCTGTAACAACAGGCCTGAAGCTGACAAAAGAAGGAGAAGGAAGAAGCGTTAACTCAACTCTATTCAAGAGTCTGATTGGAAGTCTCAGATACCTCACAATCACTAGGCCAGATATCGTCTACAGTGTTGGGCTTCTAAGTAGGTACATGGAAGCGCCAAAAGAAACACACTGGCTTGCTGCAAAAAGAATCCTTAGGTATGTTAAAGGAACCGTAGAATTCGGCCTCTTTTATCCATACAATGATGAAGCAATGCTGTATGGATATTCAGACAGTGATTGGGGAGGTGATCAAGATGAAAGGAAAAGCACCACAGGGTATGTGTTCTATCTTGGTTCAACGGCATTCACATGGAACTCGAAGAAGCAAAGCATCGTCGCCTTATCTACATGTGAAGCTGAGTACGTGGCAGCATCGTCCACAGTGTGTGAAGCAATTTGGTTGAAGAACATGCTAAAGGAGCTGAAGCATCCGCAAGAGGAATCCACAATCATATACGTGGATAACAAGTCTGCAATCGAACTTGCCAAAAATCCAGTACAACATGGAAGGAGCAAACACATCGATACCAGGTATCATTTTTTAAGAGATCATGTGAAACAGAAATCAGTGAAGTTGGAGTACTGTCATACTACTGAACAAGTGACAGATATTTTCACGAAGGCATTACCGACTGATACATTCAGACGACTAAGGTCGATGCTCGGAATGAAGCCGGTTTTGGTTTAAAGGGGAGTGTTGGAATATGTAAACAAAACCAGCTTTTACTTAAGAGCTAAGAGTCTTAGTGACTAAGAGACTTAATAGCTAAGAGTCTTAGTGACTAAGAGACTTAATAGCTAAAAGTCTTAGAGGCTAAGGGACTTAAGAGTTAAGAGTCTTGGAGGCTAAGAGTCTTAAGGGCCAAGAGACTTAGGAGTTAAGTGTTTTTCAAAGCACTATAAAAGAAGGTGGCATGAGCCATTTGTAAGTATGAGAAAAAGAGAGTGAGTGAGAGCAAGAAGAGCTAGAAGAGCCAAGTAGAGGCTAGAAAGCATTGTAATGCAATAAGAAGTATTTTCTTTGAAAAGAGTTGTATATTTCTTTCTTTGTGTTTGTTTCCAGGCTTAGTATAGCCAACCAACTGTCCAGATCCTGTTAGGCCACCAATCTGCGCACACATTTATCTAAGGGCTTAGCAAAGCCAACATCAATATCCACCAACAGTTTAAGGCCAAAACACACACACACACACACACACACACAAGAGAGAGAGAGAGAGAGAGAGAGAGAGAGAGAGAGAGAGAGAGAGAGAGAGAGGTTTCACATATACAAGGTGGGGCTCATCATTCACATGTCCAAGGTGGGGCTCATCATTCAACCGTTTGATAAGTACTGAACTATGGTCCCAACTTGCAGAAAGTCATCACTTGATGATACTATGTACAACAATCTTTGGGTAACGATCATACAATTCCCACAGAAACATAACCATATTAATTTTGCAGACGGTTAAGTATTTGGTTGAGAACAACCAAGTAGACATAAATGCCCAGAATATCAATGGCTTTACGGCCTTGGACGTGTTGCTGCAAAGTCCATCCGAACCACCTGATATGGAACTAAAAGCGCTCCTCAAAGGAGCGGGAGCTACATGTGGTGAAGAAATGCATCCCTCACTCAAGCAGGAAAAAGATCATGGCAAGTGGCTGGACGAAACTCGGAGCACTTTAATTGTGGTGGCCGTATTAATTGCCACAGGGACCTTCCAAGCTGGACTCAACCCTCCAGGTGGTGTTTGGCAAGATACAGGTTTTGATGGTGAAAAGGTTAAGCACTTTGCAGGGGAGTCAATTATGAGTTACCGATCCCCATTACGGTATACACTGTTTGTGATTTTCAATGGGATAGGATTCGTTGCATCTCAGCTCATAATCCTACTACTAATAAGCGGATTCCCTCTCCAACGAAGGTCCGTGTTGTGGATTTTTATGGTCATAATGTGGGTTGCCGTCTCTTCGAATGTGGTTACTTACACCTACGCAATGCCTGCTCTCACCTCATATAGAGTTCAACATGGTCTACACATGTGGCTTAGAAAATCACTTGGAAGCTTTGCGTGGGTAGTAGTAGTTGGCTTACTATTTGCACTTCATCTCTTCCGCTTGGCTGTACGTCGGCTCAGGAAGTTTGGAATCCTGAAAAAGGAAAACATGCCATGTTCAATGGATGGCAGAATTGCAGCTGTTTAGCTAGAAAACTGACGTCGGACACCTCTTGTTCTGCTGGCCTCTGTGAACCTCCAAGCCATGTTTAAGGTAAGGCAAGGGCTGCTTAAAGTCTGGAACTGGCCTTGGTGGGGACATGTCTCTACCAGCTCGGCTAACAATCCGTAACCAGCCTTTGTATTCTCCGTGCTTGTTCTAGCAGCCCTCTCATCCTTGTGGTCGTCTTGTATTGCTCCTTGGTTTTGATTTCCCACCCAGGTTGCATCTTTGGATCGATCTTGGTGTTCTTGTTGCTACTGTTTAGAAGTTATAGCCTTATAATCATGGTTTGTTGATGATCCTAATAATTGAATCTTGGATTTGAATATGAGCCATTAATAAGTTACATTTTAGTATTCCAATGGTTTCTTCTTTTGCCCTTGTAGCGTGGGTGATTCAGATCATCGTCTAAGATGCAATGGGGGCACCATGCCTTACTGTGGCAAGGGGCACCATACCTTATCAAAACCCATTAATGATGTGTGTTCATATTCACCAAGGTAGCTATTAATTTTAATTCAACTAATGCATCTTTACTATGAACCATAGTTCAAAAACCTGAGAACAAAGAATCAACTTGATGTCCTATCGAATCTGGTTGACTTGAATATTCAAACAAACCTTAAATTGAATCGCCTTAATATTATAATATATGATTAAAGAATATAGGTGGTACACTGAATAAACAACTACTATCCTCAGATACATAAATTTATCCATAATTCCTGCCTTTGGAACGTCAACGGAGTCGCGCTTCCAACCAATTGCTGCTGGTTTGATTCTCGTAGCCTGCTAATATATTATATTAGAAGACGGCCTTTGACTTGGTTCGAGTCATGCCAAGTCCAATTGCCCGTCCGCCAATTTCACGAGACGAGTCTATGAGTCTTGTCAAGTTCGTTACCAAGCTAGTTTCCCAGGGACTTGGCTCGAAATCTGATTGAGTTGAACTATTCTTTGAACATTAATGGTAGATTTTTTTGAGAATTTGTTCTCAGAATCTGAAGCTTATGACATATAGCACAAGTCATACATGTGGTTATGTTGGAAGGCACCACGGCTTAACCATCCTGTTGGGGTTAAGAGCCCCGCAGCGAAAGCAATCAAAATAGGCGAGGAACACACGATAATGGCAATCAACAAGCAAATCATCACACACAAGAAGGCAATTCGATTTTTACGTGGAAAAACCTCTTACGGGTAAAAGACCACGGCATAAAGCGATACCAATCTACTATGATATCAAAAGTTACAAGAGATAGAAGAAACACAACCCGGATCACAGCCCACAAGAGAAATCCCAAGCTACCCAAAGCTAATTCTCACATGAGAATGACAAACACATCCCTTTCCTTCAACCTAAAGAACTCCAAGCTTCCTCTTATCTCTTTCTCTAACCTTAAAACCCTCTCAATCCCTTGGCCCATTAGAGGTAACCCTAATCTCGGATTACATCTCCTTAAATAGGAAAAACTGAAATTAGAAACTCCTTGAGCAAGAAACCCGCACAAGAAACCTAGTCCAAAAAGGAAACTGCCGATTGGTCGTCCAACCGATCGGACACCCCTACCGGCCGGTAGGCCGACCCGACTGGCCGGATGGCCTAAAAACTTTCCAGCAATAAAACTGCCTTGATCCAACATGGCCGACCCTTCAGTGGTCTTCATGCTCTAAGATTTGAGGCGTCCTATCCCAACACATCCACCGGCAATAATATGGACGAAGCAGCACCTTTCCACGAGCACTAGCAATTAGCATGAAGACTGGTATATATATATCACTGCCATGATTGTGGCAGCGCCAATGGAAGCGTTATTTTCAGAAAAATTCTGCCCATATACTCTAAGTTCGATAGTAGAGTCTACATCATGGGCCTTCATATGCTAATTGCCTTCTTAAGACACCTGTGCAATGGCACGAGTATCCACCTCGACATCAACTCAATCGTAGCTAGTTTAGTGCTGTGTAGGCCAAAATTTGCTGCCAGATATCGTATGTAATCCTCGAAGTGCAATGCGATTTTTATTTATTCAAGTGCAATGCGATTTGAAGAAGTTCATCCGTGATGAGTTGTCTTCAAGACTCACCCGACTCAAATCGATATTCAATAATAATAAAATGATAGAAATATTTGTAAAATATTAATCAAGAATATTTAGAACAATTAGGTCTCATATAACTGTTACCAAATAATAACAAAGTACTTTGTAGCCTCATTGTCAAGGGTGCCACTAATTTTGAATCCAGTTTGACGAGCCAAGTGACTCAGGCCAAGTCACAGAGAATTGTGTCGAGTCAACTCATTGAATATTTCCAAGTCCAGTGCCAGTCAAGTTGACCAGGCCAGCTTCAAGTCAAGTCTTCAAGCTTTAGAATTATGGTTTGTGTGGGCCTCCAAAGTGTCCGGTGAAGATTGAAGTTAGTGACAGTCTTTCATTGCCTGAGTTACAGAAGAAGGCCAGATCAAGAATAGGGCTGTCAGTAGGCCAGATCACGCCAGGGCCAAAGTTTGTCAAAGCCCAGATCGAAACTAAACCTAGCCGAGCCCAGTCTATAGACCTGAGGCCTGCTCCTGTAGATTATGCAGTGCAAGAGCTTGAGTCCAGCCTGAGTAAATCCCGGTCATCCAATTGTGCAAGATCGTTTTGTTCATTAGGCGTTGCCCACACGGCAAGATATATTTCAGAAAAGCGATTGAAACCTAAACAGTTTGGGTTGAGACAACTGGCTCTTAGATGCAGCCCGTTCCTGGCCTGGTTAATGAATTAGGCTTGGACTTCGGGCCTAATATTCCAGTCCATGACATGCCATAGGCAGGCCAGACCTGAAAGTCTGACTGGCTAGCCCTGTTCATCGAGAACTCCATACTTGGGGTGGATGGTCTCCCGGTGGAATTCATTTAATATCAGAGTATAGAAATTCCACTTAACAACAATGTCAACAACGTGGCTTGCCAGCACCGGATCAAGTGACTCCCTGTTTCGCATTCATCTCTCTCCAGTCAAGCTTTTATATTCCTTGGAAAAGAGGTTTCTGGTGTGCTTGTAGAGGCCTTGGAGTTGGAAATTACTTGCAGTTTTGTCCCACCGTATCAATTTTTTTTGGATAAAAATACCCCTTGACAGACCCATCCTCACTATTTTCTCTGATGTGGCCTGCCTGAGTTTTGTATCGACGAAATTTTTGGCAGGCAAGGAGAGCATGACGGATCACACATGATAGATTCATTAGATTGTCGCATTGGACCCCACAAAAATGTTTCGTAGGATAAGATTTCCTACAAGGTTTATAATGGATCCGACCTCTAAACTTAGATGAGAAGGGTGTAACCATAGGTCACACCCATTCACCCAACAAGCAATCCAAACGGGCTGCATTAGGATAAAATCAACTCAGTTCAAGACTTGGCTGCAAAACAGTCACACGAGGTAAGAGAATGATCTTGGCATCTATGAAGAAGAAAAAAGAAAGAAAAATAAAAAAAGAGTGTAAAGAGAAAAGAAAATTAGAAAAAGATTGAAGTGATGGGGTATTCCTCCTCGGGCACAGAGGAGAGATTGGTAAAGCCCGGAAGTGGTCGGGCGTCCGGCTAGTCATGGTCGGGCGACCGAAATTCACTCGGAAGGACAGAGTGTCACTGGACTGTTTTCGGAACACTTGGGCATCCGATGATCTGTTGACCGAGCGCTTGGTGCTCAGGTCAGATGCTCGACCATACTGGGTCGAGCAATCGAAATTAGGCAGAATTTCTCATTAACTCTCTGGACATTTTTTTGAGGCTGGATGCTCGACCATGCGCGAACTGCGAATCCGCAGTTTCCTGTTTTGGCTCTAATTCTTCGAGCATTGTATTTAAGGGCTTTCAAAATGAGATTAGTGTATCCCAATAGGAGGTTTACATGTCCAAGGAGAGAGGAGAGAGAGAGAGAGAGAGAGAGAGAGAGAGAGGAAGCTTGTGGAAGGGAGATTTCTGTTTTATAGAGGTGATCTACTGCGCAATCGACAACTCGATGTTTCTACGTCCTCAAGCTCGGTGAGATCTCTCAGTTTTCTATTTCCCTGATTGTTTATTTACTCCTACGTGAGTGAAGAAGGTTTGATCCAAGCGGGTTGTGCTTGTGATCGGTTGTAACATTCTCTTTCATAGTGAATTGTTGATCTGGACTAGGTCCCAGTGGCTTTTATCTCTTTGAGGATTTTCCACCTAAAATCTCTTGTGTCGTGTGGTTAGTGATTTGCTTTTGTCTATTGTAAAATCATATCCCATAATTCAAGTAGTTTAGGTGGCGAGATCCTAAGATTTTGTGAAATGCATCCAACATAAAGGACAAAAATGACTATATATATTCAAGAGAGAAAGAGTGTAACACCCCGTATTTTACCGTATTTTTCCTGTATTTTTTTCGTATTTTTTTATGCCACTATTAAAACCCCACCATTTAAATAACCCATTTCCCACAATCATTTTGACCCTAAACTTAGTGTATGGCCTATTTAACACAAATTAATCGTACACGTCGAAAATCAGATCCCCGATCATTGTGCAAATGCTCTAATCAGAAATTTGATCATAAGTGGCCCACCTTAACTCGGATCTGCCTCAATTTTGTTTTCAGTGGTTAAAATGATGATTTCGACATGTTGGACGATCAAAGAATCCCGATCCACTTGGAGTGGACCCCACTTGTGAGGGCAGCCATAAATGGCCGTGTACATGCGTTGCACGATACAAGAACCTTTTTTTTTTTTTTAAAGAAGACATCTTCTTCTTCACGATTCTCTGTAACAAGCGGACGGCGCTGTCCGTTTGAGGCTTCCACGTTGGTCCTCCAGTGGACCCCACGGCCGAATCCACTCCGTCCATTCAACTTGCGGCCGAGCAAAACCTAGTCCCCTTGAAAATCTTCGTCAACCATCACTTGTACAGGCCGCTCCTAACCACCGTTCAAATCAAAGAATCACAAAGATCCGAACCTCCACCTTGCATGGGCCGTTCATACTTCACTCAAACCTTCTTGTGGACCCTCCCTTCACTATGGACGGTCCTCATGCGTAAGGGACCGGTGTGTAGAGAGATCCGAGCTTCCCGTAGTTGTTTCTTTGTGAAATACGGAACCAGAACCTAGAAGCTTCCTCCGAACCCTAATTCGAGTTGTATAAAACCTATTTTTCTTCTCCACAGCCTCCATGATCATCAGAGAGAGAGAGAGAGAGAAGCTGTTAGAGAGAGAGAAAGAGAGGCCGTGAGGAGAGAGAGAGAGAGAGAGAGAGAGAGAGAGAGAGAAGAGTAAGAGAAAGAGAGAGATAGGAGGCCGGCTGCCGCTGGACGATTGCTGCCGGTCAGTCGTCGCTGGACGGCTGTTGCTGGACTTTGTCCAGGGAAGGAGAAGGAGGAGGAAAGGAGAAGAAAGAGAAAGGAAAGAGAAAGGAGAAGGAATCTCGAGCCAAACCGGGTCGAACCGAGCCAAACCGAGTCGACTCAGCCGGCACCCGAAATTTTAAGAGGTAGGCCCCATCTTCTTTGATATCGTCCCATATAGATAGCCTACATTTAAAACTTATGGTGAACCCAATTGTAGATGTCCATAATATTGTATACCATGTTGAAATTTTTCCTGATTTGCTTATTTTCACGATTATACTAGGTTTAGGACCTAGAGGAGGTGCACATTATTTATGAATCATATCATTCAAATTCTACGGTAATGATTTCTTTTTTAAGCCCATTTACAGCAATATCGCATAATAGTTTGATATGTGTCTTAACGTTGTGGTTTGCAGTATGTACTTAAACATGAATGATTGTGAATATATCCTTTATGAAATTGTGTTTTGATGAATATATTTTATATTAATTGCTGAAATTTCATTTTATGTAGATGGTATGTCAGAACTGAGTGTTAAAGAAAAAAAAATGATGATTTATTTGTATGTGTATATGAGAATATGTATGCAACATGCTTCAAAATGCTTATTCACATGTGTATATAAGATTATGTTTGCTTCATATTTCAACATGTTGTTCACATGTAAAAGATTGAAACTATGATTCATGTATGAGGATGGTTGTATGCATGGATGTCGTCCTAAGGGAAGCCCTTATCCCATGAATAGTATAACTATATATAGAAATTGATGGATTCGTAAGAAACCCATGAGGTGTATTTTGGCAAGACCATGGTTGTAATGTTAACGAAGTGCCAAACATTATGTGAATGAGTAAATAATGGACTCTTGAGTCAGATACAAATGTTTTGAGTGTCATGTGTCTTATCTTGACTAAAATGTGTACGCCTTTTCGTGATTGGCCCCTATCGAGAGGAAATGGCTATTCTACGTCATGACAGACCATGGATGGGGTGTAGAGCGACCTTAGGATGAGAACATCTCTAAAACTGCTGGATGATAAGCTACTTAACTAAATGTGAAACTAAATCATGCATACATCGGTTGCCAGTGAAAGTGTGCATGGGCCCGTTTCACTAATTATTTTTGGTGTATGGGAAGAGTGGAGTGATCCCGTCCTAACTAGAACCTCTGGTTGCTAGTGATTGGTGAGAAGAGTAGAGTGATCCCGTCTCATTAGTCAGGGTGCCTGAACCAGAGCATGCATTTCATGCATAGCATTAATCAAGATATTTCTTTTTGCGTGTTTTGTATGATATATGCATTGTTTGGATATTATTGTAATAGTCTTAATTAGTGATCCTTACTGAGTTGATCGCGAGTAACTCACGTCCTTCTAGGACGGTGTTTTGTTTAAAACACCACCAGACATTGCAGGTGACGATCCATTATGTGAGCCTGATCTGCAGGGTGATGAATATCAAGGCTCGTGGCAACAAATGGCAGATGAAGAAGCCCACGTAGATTGAGGATGATCTATTTATTGCTTTAGTAGAGAAAAGTTAATTATTTGAATTTGAAATAAGTTTCCTTTTATGGAGACATTTAAATGAACATTTTGTTAAGCATGTTTTATGTTTGTGTTTGAACTTAGAGTAGAAAATTATGGAATAAGATATTTATTTTCCGTTATTTTGCTTGAACGCCATGAATGTATATATGTACAGTATGTGTGTATGGAATTATGATGTTAACAAACAGGAGTTAATACCCGAAACTCGACAGATTGTGTTGTCCACGAGAGTCGAAAATTCGGGGCATTACAAAGAAAGTTTTTACATATATGCTATATCTAGCTTTTATATTGAATGTCTTCTTATTTATTAATCCTATTACAGCCACAATTCTAAGAAATAAATATCTTAACCAACAGCTTCTCTAATTTTACTCCAGTAATGCATGCTTAATGACTATGTTACCTAATTAAATTAGAACTTGATAATGATTCTCAACATTTGTTTCACGTGACATTTATTACCTACTTAAAACTCTCAATTTCAGCCCTACACCCTCCCCTCTTCAAATTCACAGTTTCATCTTGTCTCTCTTAAATTTTCTACAACTCTTCCCTCTCTCTCTCTACTCTAAATGGTAGCAAATGAAAATTACTAAGGATTTTTCTCTCTTTGTAAAAAGAAATTATCATGAACTAGCATGGTACTGTTATTTGAGGGGCATGCTTGGAGAAAGAGAGCCTTGGTGGCCTTCATGCATGGACTAGAAGGCTGAGGTGAACCACATACAGTGGTTGTTGGTAAGGTAGAGGTAGGAGAGAGAGAGAGTTGATGGTATAGTGGAATAGGAGTTAGTATAAGATGAGAGAGAGAGAGAGAGAGAGAGAGAGAGAGAGAGAGGAGAAATTTGAAGTGGGCTTTGAGCTTTAATAGTCCATGAACTTGACCAAGTCAAAGGCCCACCTAAAAATGATAATGAGGTGTAAAGTGATGCACTAAAAAGTGGGAGACGTGTAAAGTGAAGTCAACACCTCCCTTGGTGGTCGACATATTCATAAAAGGGTCTGGTGTGTTAGGTCACATGGAGTATTTGTCTGGGCCCCGCTCAGACTCGCACAAGTGCACGCATGTGCATGTGCAAGTGTCCAAGAGGAATGTCGAGCATGCAAGTTATTCAGAGGAAAAAAAATGAAAATCTGGTCTATTACACGGATTGAATAGGGATGGAGGGATCCACATTTGTCCAGCTCCATACAATTCCTGTGGATATGACTCACTTGATCATGGCTGGTTCGATGTCCAATAGATCATGTTTCAAAGTGGGATTACGCTGCATGGGGCTGGTAGATGAGGCCTCTAAGGCTACCATTGTGAATCGTTCGATGATCAAGGCTGAATTTGGACACAATACAACCTGCATGATTATGTGATATCCGATTCTGGTTGAACACTATGAGAAATAAATTGAATTCCTCATTCCATTGTATTGAAATGCAGGGGCAGCCATGCATGACCGATGGTTAGGACACCATGACTCAACTACCGTTCAAAACCGAGTCAATTTGGACGAGTCAACCCGGTTTCAATCAGTCTTGGATGAGTGAAATTAAGGTGGAGTAGGCCACAAGTAATCGAAACATTAGGTGTCGATTTGTTTGAGAAAGTGCTTGCTTGATTTCGTGGGGGATGGGTAACATTGAAGGATGACTAACAGTGTGGGTGTGTGTACTAACAGTGGGATGTGTGTCATTACCACACAAATAAAAAAAAAAAAAAAAAAGTGCTTGCTTGATTTTGTCAAGCAGTAAGGTTGTGATGTCCCCGTTTGACTTCACTTAGGCGTTTGGATTGTAAGTTACTTAAGATAAAACTAGTTATCAGATAAGCCACTTATCTTGGTTTCTACTTATTAAGAAGATAAATATGTTTGGTAAACAAAATACTTATCAGTCAATAAGTAAATAAGTATGTTTGGTTTCCAACATCAGAGGTATTTATCCCTCAAGTATGCTTGGTCCCCTTAACATCCACTCTCCATCATTCAAGTATGCGTGGTTCCCTTACATCCACTCTCCGTAATGTGGGGCCAACCTTTGATGTGAACTATCCAGCAGCGGGACCCACCCAATTTATTTGTCTCATTACTGTCGTCCATCTTTCTCCAAATCATTTCAAGGCTTTGGCCCTAAGGCGTGACAGACCCAAGGCTGAAAGTGGGCCACACCGCTGAAAACCATGGTCATTGAGCACCTACCCTTGAAACCTTCCTTGGGCCAACTATGCATGGCATGTGTGTTGGAAACACAATGTCCATCCAACTTTCTAGCCCACTTCAGGGCCTGGGTCCAGATATGAGGCCGATCCAAAGTTCAAGTGGACTGTGGCGCATAACACAGTGAGGTATGATCCCCATCCTTAGATTTTCTGTGGGGCCCACTATGCTCTTTCTTTGACACCCAAGGTATGGCCACGCGGGATCTGGGTACAGCTAAAACATACATATCGGCTTGTTGCAAAGCTTAAGTGGGCCCATCTCATGTATCAATGGTGGATGAATTTTCACCTGTTGAAACACTCCCTGGGGCCCACCGTGATGCTTTTTTTGCTAAAAAAACCTGTTGATTTAAGTCACTTAAACATGGTTGAAGTGAAAACATAAATGTCAGCTTGATCCAAAAGCTTTGCAGGCCCCACACCATAGAAAACGGTGGTGATTGTACTCTTACCGTTGAAATATTCCTGGGCCCACTTTCTTTCACATGCACTGAGAGGCTTACCTTGATGCATAAGTTTTACACACATCATCCAGCCATTTGTACTAGCTCACATTAAGGTACGGGCTTAAAATCAAGACTTTCAAATTTCAGGTGGGCCATACCACAGAAAACGGTGCTGGGTTTTCCACCATTGAAACCCTTTTATTGGGGTCCACTGTGATGTTTGTCTGTCATCGAACCTGTCCATACGGTCACCTGGACATGGGTACGGCCCACAGATGGGGCAGATCAAAAGCTTGATGGACCGCAGCACAGAAGCTGCAGTGGTTTTCTGTCCACCGTTGAAGCGTAGGACCCACCAGGCTATTTTTTTTTTTTCACTCAGACCTTTTGGAATGGAAGACATAAATATCAACTTGATATAAGCTTAAATGGACCCCACCATAGGCAATTACGGTGACTGACTCCCACCGTTGAATCTCCTTATGGGGCCCGCAGTGATGGTGATGTGCCCTCTCACCTGTTGTTATGGCTCACACAAATCTGGGAGAAGGGACAACACAACCATCAGCTTGATCCAAAACCACTGTGGACCCTCCTCAAGAAACAGTGTTGATGAAACATCCACCACAAGAAATAGTGTAGGAGCACCCACCGTTAGATCATCCTTTGGGGCCCACCATGATGTTTATTTGCCATCTAATTGACCGTAAGGTCACTCGGGCCTCGTCGTGGCCCAGCCACATAAAGGAAGTGGATTCAAAGTTCAAGTGGGCCCCACCCCCCATGAAACAATGATGAATGAATTTCTACCTGTTGAAACCTTCCTGGCCCCACCCTCCTGTTTATTTGCCGTCTCACCAATTGATCGGGGTCACACAGACCTTGATGAAGGGAAAATACAGGTATCAGCTTCGTCCAAAAGCTCCAGTGGACCCCAGTGCAGGGAGGAGCAGTGGTGATTAAAGGCCAACCCAGTTAAACTATGATAGCTGTGCGGTTGAAGAATAGATTTGGATCCCGTGCTTTTCTGCCATTGGTGATGGCTTTTCACTTTTCAGTACGTGGAAAAAGTGAAAAAGCAAAAATAAAAATAGAAATCACTGAAATGCTTAACTAAGTTTTAACAAATAAGTACCGGTTGATTAATTGTTAACTAAATTTACTTTTCTTAAATAAGTATCTTAACTCTTGCCAACAATAGAAAAGTTACTTACCTAATTGCATTCAGTGCTTTCTTTTTTGTTATTATTTGAGTCATGCAAGGTACCCATCCTACTAGCTGCGTAACACACACCAAACAGTTAGTCACGTGATGCACCCACCCACCAGTGGGGCTAGTGTGTCCCCTTAGCATTTTGAACCTTAGACCTGCTGTTGAATTGCCTAGGCATCTTACAGCTGGGCTAGCAGACAAGACACAATGCTCGATTGCTCTCACGGCACTATAAGTGCTTCGAGTTGCAGTAGGCACTTATTTCAATCCGTTGATCTCGATTGCTCTCACGGCACTATAAGTGCTTCGAGTTGCAGTAGGCACTTATTTCAATCCGTTGATCCAGACTATTCTTGGTTATAGCATTTAGTACTGACAGCATTTACGAAAAGAAAGATCCAATAAAAAATTAATCTGTATATTTGTAAGGGTACATCATGGCTAACTTAGGAGTGTGGACAATCGATTCCTAACCATTCTGTCCTTGACTCGAAGGAAGGATGGCTACTAAAAGTAAGGCCAAACCAAGGATATTGGATTGGATGATCAAATCATTTTTGTGTAGTAACTCGTGGAACGTGATCAAGACTGAATGGACTGTTGCGATCAGTTTATCGAGCTGTCCAAATGATCCAATTCAACTAGGAGCACTACACCTTATGTTGCCCTGTGATTTACTGAAGCATTTCGCGTAAATATATAAATAAATGAAACATGCCAAGTCAAGACAAAACCAATTCGATTAGTCCCAAAATAAGTGGGTTGGTTTCATCTTATTGAAACATTTCTTGTAAATTTTGGCAAATAAATAAATGAAACATTCTGAGTAAAGACAAATCCAACTGGATTGGTTCCAAAATCTGATTATATATAAAGAAGTTTTACGGGGCCATAGTACCATTTTCCACACACTATCGTTTCGAAAATGATATTATGAGGTGACCTCATGGAGCTTCTGGTGAGGTTACGCTCTGTGGGCCCCATGGTTATGTGTGTCAAAAATCTACACCATCAATTAGATGCACCCTTTCATTATAGGTTATGGAATTAAAAATCAGGCCAATCCATGACTTAGGTGGGCCACATCATAGAAAGCAGTTGAGAGTTGATGCCTGCACATTCAAAACTTCCTAATTGTTTATGGGACCCATGGAGAAGTGGTTTGGACATCTAACCCATCCATTGTGTGTGTGTGTCCCACTTGAAGGGGTAACACCAAATTGCAGGCCATTCTAAAACTCATGTAATGCACGCGTGCATGCGTGCGTGTGTGTATGTTATACGATCCAACTAATTTTATTTTGGTGCCCATCATCGTGTTGTATGACATATCACACATGGAGAATGGTCCATCCCACTATGAACATGGAACACCCAAAAATCATGTTGATCCTACCATTAAATGTACCCCAAATGCATGTGGGGAATTTAATTTTTTATTTTTTTATGTTTAATCATTATTTTCTATGGTCGGCCCACCTAATAATTACATGGGCTTGTTTTTTGGCGTCATCTCATTTTCATTGTGGGAAGATCATGCAAGATGGCTGAGATGTTATACAAACACCACAGTGGGCCCGACACCCATCCAATCTAGTTGTGGGTCGGCATTTCCCCACACAAGCCAAAATTAAGCGGCTAGCTTAGTTATCGTAAAGCAGGAATTCCACTAAGCGAAGTGCTGGGTAAGCTGCTGGTCGAATTTTTTACACTCTGACCGTATATATCATGTATAGAAACAAAACCACGCAGGGGATATTATCTGGTGCAAAATGTTTCCACTATTTTGAATGTAAATGGATCAAATGGGCCCGACTGTGATATGTTGATGACTTCACTCCAACCATCATGTACATCCTTCTCATTTAGCCATGGACTGAAAAATCAATCTAAACTAAGATTCAGACCGGCGACAAAAGCTGGAACAGTTGGGAGAGGAATCCGGATCCTCTGTTGGCAACCGAGCAGGAAAATCCTCCTCGGAGCCTTTTCATTGGTCCACAGTCACATTGCATGACGTTAGTGTCATCAGGTTGCAGACCTATGTGATGATGTGGACCAATGAAAATGCCCCAAGCAGGGTTTTCCTGCTCGGAGCCTAGCAGAGGATTCGGACTCTTGGGAGAGACGCCGGTACAACTGATATCCGTTGGGCCTCACCCTAAGTTTCAGTGGTTTACACAACATCTAGAGCAGAAGTTTCATATGGATGGATATGATGGCATATATAGAAAATGTGGGTCCTCTACGCAAATCAAGGGTGAGCATCCACTCTCAATTGTCCTTGTTCTTATAGCCCACCATAGTTATGGATTGGCCTGATTCTCGGTTGCACAGCTGAACAAGGGAGGGTGTGCAAGGTGGTGGGAGTGGATGCCATCAACACATCATGGTGGAGTACAGAGGCACTCGTTTGCACCACAATGTAGTGAAAACGTTTGCACTTGTTTAATTTTCCGTGTACATATATTCATGAAAGATGGGACAGAAAAGCAATTTATTAATATAAAAAAGATGATGAGAGCTCAAGAGCGTAGCGAGCCCAACACCTCTAAATGAACCTTAGAATGAGCTATACAATTGCACCATCAGAAGCTATGCGGTTTCATCTTAAATTTAAAACCACACAAATGACTAATTTTGCATATCATATCAAAATGATGCTTGAGACCTGAAATCTATATTAGTCAACATAGTGGGGTAATCTGATGACTCGATTCTCTCACACATGTAAAGTTTGTTAGTTCGTTTACCCACTCGATTTGTGTTTTGGGATCTTTTTCTTGTTTTAGTTCTGTCCTTCGGACGTGAGAGTGTGTTCTGTTCTGGGTGAATGCAGTGGATATGATAGGTGAGGCCTGTCTTTTTTTGTGGAGCCCACCCGAATCTCTAGTTTTTATATGCTTGTGCTGCAATAAAGTCCAGGTGAGGATTCACCATCTGTTTAAAGAATTAAAAAAAAAAAAAAGTTACGAGCATTGAGTGTAAATTCCCCTGATGGGCAGGATTTGAGCCAGCCCCACTAAGCCCCATCCAACATGGCACTAAAAGGCCCAAGGCCTGAGCCCAACATGAGCCCAGCACAGAAGCATAGACTTAGCCAAAACAATTGGTTAGCCCATGCAGGACCCTGCAGGACCCAAAAATTGATGAAATGATTATTTTCCATCTGAATTTTCCTGATACATATTTGATCAAGTGGCCCACATGTGCACAACAAAATAGTGAAACTGATCATCTATATGCAAGATGTTGCTTAAACAATAGTTAGAACAACATATTTGTAGCATATAGTTCGAAAACCCAAACACTACAATGGATGTCAAGTTGATGCGGACATCAGTGGTGGACCATTTAGAGTCTACCAGAGGAGGAAACATCATAGATCGAGTATTGGAATAGATGAGTTGATGTGGATGGACGCCGGGTCCATCGGACCCGTTTTCTGACACACTACGAGTACGGGACCGCAGGAGCAACATGATCACATGACTATGGGGCGGATTTCATATTCTGTCGCGCAGGGTGTTTTAATCTTTAGGATGTTTTTTGTATTTTTTCTTATTTTTAGGCATTTTAGTAGCTACGTTTTAGTTTTATGTATTTGTTTATTTTTTTTCTGATTTTCAGGCGCTTTAGTTTATTTTTCTATTTTTATAATTTATATATACATTGTGAGAACTCTAATTTTTATTATTATTGAACGAGTAAAAAAACGAGTGCGTTCTTCATCTTTATTCTAAACAAACTAGGGTTTCAGGATTTGTAGTCGGGTGTTGATGATTCCACCCCGAATTTTGAGTTTTTTTCTTCTTCGATCTTTAAGGTGCGTGGGAAGGTAATCCATGCTTCTCTCATTTAGAGTCCATCTTTCTTTTCAACCATTTCCTTTTTCCCCATATCTTTCCCTTTTAATATGAATAAATAGAAAGGTGATAACTAGTCCAGAGAATCAGATTCAAACATGATTCTGGCTAGTCTATGCTAGATTTAAGGATATCCTCATATCCCTAGGTCATCCCTTTTACTCGTTTATGTGCATTATGCTATGAGGTATGATCCTGACGGGTTGATTTCATCTCGTTGTTGAAGTTTGTTTAAATTTCTTTGATTGAAAGTAATTAGTTGATTACTTTATTACTTGAATCTCTTCTACCTGATTATCTGTGCATTTAGAGTTAGGTCATCTCATGCCCTTGCATCACAAGTCGGGTTGGGTTCACTCGAACATGTCTTAAGTCAACTCAACTCAATGTTATATTATATGAAATAAAGAATATAGAAGTGTTAGTAAAAATTTAAAATCATACTGGAATTATCCAAAAAGAAGCATGACTACATACTTGGAGAGCTGGTAACAAGGTTGCTCTTTCAAAGGAGACTTTCCTGGAGACTCGAAATTCTACAAATTCGAGTTAACTCGGCCAAGTTTTGAGTTGAGCAAGCAAGTTCTGGAACTTATTATTATATGATAGAACATGGATAATATAGATCACAGTGGGCCTCACAAAGCCCCTAACAGGACGTAGTCTTAGGTAGGGTACTAGTTTATGAGTTGCACAGAAAGCTCAACTTTTTTTTATTTCTTGTTTTTTGTGGGTTTTGATGCGAAAGCCTTTCCCAGGAAGTTCCTACCTTGGGAACTTAGGTGGGACCCATCATGATGTTTGTGATAAATCTACCCAGTACATCCGTTTTGTGAGAACGTGCGTCAAAAAATGAGCCGGATCAAAGAGTCAATTGGGTCGAAAACATGAGGATTGAACGTCCACGGTTGAAATATTTATGGGGCCACAAAAGTTTTGGATCAGGATAATATTTGTGTTTTAAGTTCATCCCAGTAGGAATGACATTATGAGCGGTATGAATGGCATATAAACATCATTGTGGACCTCAGGGAGGTTTCAACCGTGGGAATTTTCCTACCCACCTTTTCCTTAATTTAGTGCGGCCCACTTGAGTCTTGGATTGGACTCATTTTTGGTCGCATGTCCTAAAATGAGCTCACACAATGGATATACAGGGCGGATTTCTCACAAACATCATAGTGGGCCCCAGCTAAGTTCCCAGTGAAGGAACTTTCTGCTAAAGGCTTTCCCATGAAATCCGCATCGATAGGGTTGAGTGAGATGAGTCCCCCCATAATGTATGTGTTGTATCTACACCATCCAACCATTTGGAGAGATAACGCTGTGTCTTGAAACAAAGAATGGGCAGATTCAAACCTCAAATGGACCCCACTACAGAAACAGTAGGGGACAGTGGCTCTTACTGTTGAAACCTTCTTAGGGCCAACTATGATGTTTATTTGAGATCCAACCTGTTTATAAGTTCAAAAGACATGGACCATGGGAAAACACAAATATCAGTTTGATCAAAAAGTTCTATAACCCCCTTGGAAGAAAATCCTGGCTCTGACCCTGCACATGATGTTGGGCAAGTAGGGTCAGTCGTAAAAGACTTGAGTAAAAGCTCCGCCTGAAAATAGATCGTGCAATACATGCTAGGCTAGCCGGCCAGGCTAATAGGCCAAACAATAGTCCAAAGCCATGCTAGGCTAGACGGCCAGGCGGCACCTTGCAACCTTACATTGGGAGAAGAATTTTGGGCTTCTCTGATGCTAGGCAGAGGGAAAGAATTGATGCTAGGCAGAGCGAGAGAATGGATGCTAGGCTTCACGAAGCAGCTCTTTTGGGGAATGTTAATTCCTTAACTACATTGCTTAATGAAAATCCTCATATTCTTGATAGAGCGGCTGATTTTGACGAGACCTCTTTGCACATAGCAGCTCTATTTGGGCATGTTGAGTTTGCGCAGAAAATCTTAAGTATAAATCCAGAGCTTGCCCGTGCATTAAACTCCGAAAAATCCTCGCCTTTGCATTTGGCGTCAGCCAAAGGGCATAAAGAAACGGTAGAAGTACTATTAGAGAGGGAAACTGATCGTGATATGTGCTTTGCTCGTGACCAAGACGGAAGGATTCCTCTCCATGCAGCAGCACTCAAAGATCGTGTGGAGGTCGTGAGGGTGCTATTTGATAAAAAGCCAAGTGCAACTCTGATGTTGACGGGTCAAAGAGAGCCGATTTTGCATCTCTGTGTGAATCATAACCGCTTCAAGACTGCCGAGTTGCTGTTAGAGCTTGCAAACGATGTTCCTGTTGTTGAGTTTGTGAAAATGAAGGATGATGATGACAACACAATCCTCCATCTTTGTGTAGCTAAGAAGGATATTGGGGTATGGATCTTCTTCTTCTTCTTCTTCTTCTTCTTCAATCTCCACAATAACATCCATATTTCATTTATTTTCCTTGTATTTTGACGTAGGGAGGACGTGGTAGGTCGATCACCGTCTCCCTAACCGAGTGTTTCTCGAATCCACGAGAAGAAATAAAAGATAAAAAAAGGAAATAAATTCCGAATAATTGATTTATTGATAATTGAATGAATAAAAACGGAATTACAATGCATATAAATAGGAAACTAAACCCTAGGTAAAGTATCAAAATCCAACTCCAAATAAAACTCCTAGAAAACGCAACTTACTATAAATAGTAAACTTACTATTTATAGAAGTCGTTCAATCCTACTAGAACTCTTGGTTTTCGGCCAAAAATAGAAAGTTATCAAACGGCCTCAACCACGTTGTTCTACGAAATATTCTAAGCCCTTTTCATGTTGGGCACTAACTCTAAAACCCTACAGATGCAAAGTTATGATCGAATTAAAACTTACTATAAATACTAAAAATGAAAATAAACTAGCCTAATGACCGTCGATACGGTCGATTCTCGCGATTCCGGGTTGGGCAACCCGGCGTAGCGGGTTGGTTGGCTAAAGTAGCTCGAGCTACCCCAAATTGATATATTATACGTCCCGTAACTCATTCCGGATTGTGAGATACGACCGATTCACGGTCCTGACGGTCCGGATCACTTTCAGCCCCGTCCGGTCTTCTTTTGCTCTATCTGGGCCATGAAATAGTCAGCGACCCGTCCTACATCAGTCTCCTCCACTTCGAAAGAACTCGACCCCGAGTTCTCGTCCAGCTTTGGTTCATGATATTCGTACAGATCTGCCACGTTGAAAGTCCTTGAAATCTCCATGTCATCTGGAAGATCAACAACGTAGGTATTGTCATTGATCTTGCGAATGATCGGTACCGGTCCAATCTTCTTGTGTTTCAACTTGTTGTAGGTCCCGGTAGGAAATCGCTCTTTACGTAGGTGGACCATCATCTGATCTCCTATTTCAAACACTTTGGCGCGCCGATGCTTGTCGGCCGCTTCTTTGTACTTCTCGTTCGAAGCCTGTAATTTGTTGCGCACGTCTGCATGTATGTCCATGATTCGGTCTGCCATATGTTCAGCTGTAACGCTCATGCCCGGAAGCTTGGGCAGGAGAACCAAATCGAGTGTGTGACGAGGAACGCACCCATAAACAATCTGGAACGGAGATTTTCCTGTCGATCGGTTTACCATGTTGTTGAACGCAAACTCTGCTTGAGCCAGGGCCATGTCCCACTGCTTCGGTTTGTCACCTGAAAGGCAACGGATGAGATTGCCCAATGTGCGGTTGACGACCTCAGTCTGTCCATCTGTTTGTGGATGATAAGCACTGCTGAAGTGAAGTCGTGTACCGAACCGATTCCACAAGGCTCTCCAAAAGTGGCTAACGAACTTTGTGTCCCGGTCTGAAGTGATCGTCTTAGGAATCCCATGTAGTCGCACAACCTCTCTGAAGAAAAGGTTCGCAACGTGTATCGCATCAAAGGTCTTCTTGCACGGAATGAAGTGTGCCATCTTGGAGAATCGGTCTACCACCACGAACACTGAGTCCATGCTGCGTTGTGTTCGTAGGAGCCCTAATATAAAATCCATAGATAAATCCTCCCAAGGGGCATCTGGCACGGGTAATGGCGTGTAAAGACCTGTATTTCGAGATTGTCCCTTAGCGGTTTGACAAATATGACATCGTTGTACCGCCCTGCCCACATCACGAGCAAGTTGCGGCCAGTAATACCGCTCTTCCACCATCGATCGAGTCTTATCTCGTCCTAGATAACCGCCGAGGCCACCGCCGTGCAGCTCGATAATAATTTTGTCCCGTAACAAACTCTGCGGGATGCAAAGTCGATTTCCTTTGAAGAGGAAACCATCTTGAATTAGAAGGTCACTCGGGTGCCATTCTTGGCACTTTTTCCATGCATCTGCAAAATCCTCGTCCTCGGCATAAAGTTTCTTGAGGCAGTCGAACCCGATCACCTCACTGCTCACTGTAATAAGAAGGGATGCACGTCCGCTTAGTGCATCTGCCACCTTGTTCTGCTGCCCTAATTTGTGTTTCAGAACGAACGTGAATTCCTGTAAAAACGAAATCCATCTAGCATGCATACGATTCACGTTAGTCTGAGTATTGATAAATTTTAAGGCCTGATGATCAGTGTACAGTATAAATTCCTTTTGAATAAGATAATGGCGCCAATGGCGCAGTGCTTGAACCACTGCTTATAATTCAAGTTCATAGGTCGACCACTTCTGTCGTGCGTCGCTGAGTTTCTCACTGTAAAAGGCAACCGGCCTACCCTCCTGAGAAAGGACTCCCCCAATGCCGACAATAGATGCGTCGCATTCTACCTCAAATAGCTTGTCGAAATTAGGGAGTACCAGAACTGGGGTAGTGGACAACCGATGTTTAATTTCTGCAAAGCTCTTCTCAGCCCCTTCAGTCCATTGAAACGGACCCTTCTTCATACAGTCGGTAATCGGCGCGACGATACTGCTGAAGTTCCGCACAAATCGACGATAGAAGGTCGCCAACCCATGAAAACTTCGTACCTCATGAATGTTTGTCGGAGTCGGCCAATCCCGAATAGCTCGTACCTTTTCTTCGTCCACTCGGATACCCGTGGACGACACGATGAACCCCAGAAACAATAATTGATCAGTTAAGAAGCTACACTTTTTCAGATTTAAGTATAGCTTGTTGTCGGCCAACACTTGTAGCACTTTTCTGATGTGGGTCATGTGCTCCGTTTCATCCTGACTGTATATTAGAATGTCGTCAAAGTAAACGACAACGAAACGGCCAATGAACGGCTTCAACACTTGGTTCATTAAACGCATGAAGGTGCTTGGTGCGTTGGTCAAACCGAAGGGCATAACCAACCACTCATATAGCACTTCCTTGGTCTTGAAGGCCGTTTTCCACTCGTCACCTGGCCTAATACGGATTTGATGGTATCCACTCCGTAAGTCCAGTTTCGAGAACACCTTGGAGCCCTCGAGCATGTCCAGCATGTAATCCAACCGCGGTATTAGAAATCGATATTTAACTGTTATTTTATTGATCGCGCGGCTATCGATGCACATACGCCATGTTCCGTCCTTCTTTGGGGTAAGGAGTGCTGGAACGGCACACGGGCTCATGCTCTCTTTAATAAGACCCTTACGGATCAGTTCCTCCACCTGTCCCTGTAGAATTTCACACTCTTTAGGACTCATCCGATAATGCGGTCGGTTGGGTAGACTGGACCCTGGGATAAGGTCGATGTGATGTTGTATGTCTCGCATGGGAGGCAACTCATCAGGTAACTCTCCAGGCCAAGTACTTCGAAATTCTTCTAGCAGTGGTTTAAGGCGTTGAAGAATATTAGAGGATCCTGGCTCCTCGCCTTTTACCATAACGGCATAAATCTCGCCCGTTTCCTTTGATTCCTTAACAAACTCGCGAATGGTAAGGAGAGAGTTCCCCTCCACTTTAGAAGCTTCAGGGTGTTTGTCTGGTGTCATAGGGGCCAAAACAATTTTTCGACCATCTTTGGTGAACATGTATATGTTTTCCCGTCCACCGTGGGTCACATCTCGATCCGATTGCCATGGCCGCCCAAGTAACATGTGGCAGGCTTCTATGTCAACCACATCACAGAGGACCTTGTCCTTATAGCTTTTACCAATGAAAAACGAGATAATGCATTGATAAGTTACCTTGGTTTTGTTCACCTTCTTGATCCAACCGATAGAGTAAGGGGTAGGGTGCTTCGTCATAGGCAGATGTAACTTATCCACCATAATTCTCGAGACAATATTTTCGCTACTCCCACTGTCTATGATCAAGACACAGATTTTGCCCTGCACGGTGCACTTTGTGCGAAAAATATTATGTCGTTGTGGGTGCACTTCCTTCCTGGGAGCGTAAAGTAGTCGTCTTACTACTAGCGATTCCCCATGATCTTCAGTCAGCCAATCGACATCTTCTGTGTCCCTCTCTTCGGCCTGTTCCAATTCAGGGTTGTCTTCTGTTGACTCGCCTTCCACGCCGCCTTCATTCGTAGTTAAGTGTGCTGCAGGGCGTTGGGGGCAAGCGTTCGACCAGTGACCTGGTTGGCCACAACGGAGATAATGGTCTGGTCTTGGCCGATCATATGGGTTGGGGATCCTGCTGGAACCTGCTGTAGTGGGAGCTGTACGTTGAGGTCTTGAGGAACCGATTCCCCCTTCCCGGTTCGTGACCGTAGGAGGTTGAGGACGCCCTCCTATAGGCTCCTTGCCTTTGGCCAGCGTTGTATCTTGAGTGGGTCCGGTGTTGGGATTTCGTGTTGCCGGATAGGGTCGAGCAGGGGGCTGTGACAATTGTGTTTCTGCTCGAGTGGCCAATTGGTTGGCCTCACTCAACGTCCATACCGGATGCATCTGGACTCGATCCTGGATTGCAAATCGTAACCCACCAATGAATCGTGATACCTGTTGTGCCTCTGATTCCGATAAATTATTTCGTGTAGCCAATCGTTGGAATTCTTCAAGATATTCGGCTACGGTTCGATTTCCCTGACGACAATTTTGGTATTGTTGGAACAAAATTTGTTCATAGTCGCTAGGGAGGAATCGAGCTCTAAGAAGTTGTCTCATTCTAGGCCATGTTCGGATGGGTGCCTTATTCTGACGGGTGCGGAAAACCTGTAGGTTTTCCCACCATGCTGAAGCACCGGATTTAAATTTATAAGCAATTAGTTTTACCTTCTTATCGTCCGGCACTTCCATATAGTCGAAGTATCGCTCGACCTCTGCCAGCCAGTCGAGGAACTCTTCTATTCGAAGTAGGCCATTAAAGCTGGGAAGATCAGCTTTGCCCCGATAGTCTCGTTCTGCTCATTCCACATGCTCATTCCCTAGCGCAGGTCGTCGTACCAAAATGTCTTCGACCTCATCATCGCTTGGTTCTGATTCGTCTGGTGTAGCCCTACGATTATCCACCTGGAGTGCTCTACGGACAACATGATTGTCCCGTATAGCAACGGTTGGTGGTTGTTGGTTGCCTTGGGCTCGAAGCGGAGCTAGCGATGCTGCAATCTGGTCGAGGGTTGCCTGTATACCTTGCAGGATCAACCGGTTCTACCGTTGCGCTGCTTCGAAAGCTGTCGCCGTTAAATAGTCCCTTGGAGCACCGTCCTTAGGATGAGGATCCATCCCTTCATTAGAGGTCATCGTCCTGAGGAAGAAACCTCTCTCTGATACCAATGACGCAGGGAGGACGTGGTAGGTCGATCACCGTCTCCCTAACCGAGTGTTTCTCGAATCCACGAGAAGAAATAAAAGATAAAAAAAGGAAATAAATTCCGAATAATTGATTTATTGATAATTGAATGAATAAAAACGGAATTACAATGCATATAAATAGGAAACTAAACCCTATGTAAAGTATCAAAATCCAACTCCAACTAAAACTCCTAGAAAACGCAACTTACTATAAATAGTAAACTTACTATTTATAGAAGTCGTTCAATCCTACTAGAACTCTTGGTTTTCGGCCAAAAATAGAAAGTTATCAAACGGCCTCAACCACGTTGTTCTACGAAATATTCTAAGCCCTTTTCATGTTGGGCACTAACTCTAAAACCCTACAGATGCAAAGTTATGATCGAATTAAAACTTACCATAAATAGTAAAAATGAAAATAAACTAGCCTAATGACCGTCGATACGGTCGATTCTCGCGATTCCGGGTTGGGCAACCCGACGTAGCGGGTTGGTTGGCTAAAGTAGCTCGAGCTACCCCAAATTGATATATTATACGTCCCGTAACTCATTCCGGATTGTGAGATACGACCGATTCACAATCCTGACGGTCCGGATCACTTTCGGCCCCGTCCGGTCTTCTTTTGCTCCATCTGGGCCATGAAATAGTCAGCGACCCGTCCTACATCATATTTATTTATTTAAGCCATATGTTTGTTATAGAGGTAACAGGAAACTAAGGCTCTATTTGGTAGACATTAAAAGATGAGTTCATTTTATTTTAATTAATATTAATTTTCTATTAGGGATTATATTAACTAAAATGTTTTGAACTCATTTTTAAGTGGATACGGAACAGGCCCTAAAGTTATTCTTCGTAAACCAATTTATGAAAGCAAAATTCATCAGATATTTAATTATCTTAGCCATACCCCAAATGAAAGCTTGATAAACGTGGTTGTCTTCATGAACTTTGGCTCTTATTTGAATCAGGTAAGGTGATGCAGGCTGCACCTAGGTCAAGTTCTTTGCAATCGTTGATTTTTGCATGGCCGGTGATCTAAGGATTGAAGGGCTCCTATTTTCGACGAAATATCATCATTGACCTAGGAATATCATTTTTAAATCGTTTAGATTGATTCAAAGGCCAAGATATTTGGCGTTTCACCTGAGGGTATATGTTTCTAACCGCATAGGATGTACCTAGCAATCTAAGGATGATGGTGAGTTTGTAAGCATAAAGGATGATGATGACAACACCATCCTTATCTCACTGTTGCTAAGAAACATGAGCCGTTATGGATCGTCTTCTTCTTCTTTGTTGTCTTCTTCAATATCAATAGTGCCATCTATACTGCATTACTTTTTTTTTTTTTTTACATATTCATCGTTCTTATGTTTAGTATAGGTGTAACAAAAAACTAAAAATATTCATATTAAACCAATAGGAAATCAGGATACCCAAATTTTTATCTTAAACATGCTGCAAATTAATGAAACTTCAGTATTGTTAATTTTCCTCATGAGGCCAACTCTTATCTAGATCAGAAATGGGAGGATTTATTTTTTGTGGTTTCCATGGAGTGAAAGAAATGGTTGTTTGAAGGTGATGTATGGAGCATCCGTACCGATCAAATCTCCACCATCGATTTTCATATGGACACATGATTAAACAATTCAATGGCTCGGATTTAAAGGAATCAAGTATGGATCATTATCTTTAACCCTGGAGGACTATTATCATGATTGTGTGAGGAGTGAGTTTCCCACTTACTCTTTGCAGATGGTATAGTGCTCTTTATGAATGAAAGCTGCCAATCGCTCAGAGTGGTTACTGATTTCTTGAATAGGTATGATAGAATTTCTAAACAAAAGGTCAACAAGCAGAAGAGTGGTTTTTCACCTCTTCTTATCAGTCGACTGGCCCAATTAGGGCCATCAAGCGAGTGTTGGGCATTTATCGAACAGCGGCTCCTCTTTACTACCTCAGGGTGCCCATTTTCAAGGGCAAGGCCCGCAGAACTTTCTTTCAGCCCCTGCTAGAGAAGATCCTGAAACATATAGCTGGTTAGAAAGGCAGAATTTTGGCTCAAGCGGGAAGACTGGTGCTGATCAAGCACGTGCTCAGTAGCATTCCTCATCACTCCTTGGCGGCAGACATCCATTTGAGCATCCTGTTTGATATGGAGAAAGCGTTTGCAGACTTCTTTTGGAGCCGGGAGGAAGGTAAAAGATAATGCCATTGGACAAGCTGGAAGAGAATATTATTGTTGAAGTCTGCGGGTGGTTTGGATGTAAGGCAACTTAAGAGGGGTCTGGAAATGCTGCAGGTTGAAGATGGCGTGGAACATCAGATTTGGTAAGAGCAACAACTTATGGTCCTCCTTCATGCGTTTGAAATATGGTAGGGACATCTCCTCTTTGCACTTCTTCCGGAGAGGATAGGTGTGTCTGAACAGCTTCCTCCTCAGGAGTGTTTGTGATGAAATTAGCTTGGGATCATTGTAGAGTAGTGGGCCAATTGTGGGTATGGCTCTCCAAGTTACCTCCTAAGATCTCCTTATTGGCTGAAAAGTTCCGAAGAGGGCAGTCCCTGTTGACGAAAGAATTCAAGCTAGATGCATTCACATGGAATTGAAGTATGTTTGTTGCAGTCCTGAGTTGGATAATTATTCTAAGGCTGAATTGATTGGCCACCTATTCGCGACGAGAGTGTTGGCATCGTAGGTATGGAAGCACTTTTGTGAGCTTTTTGGGATTTCCTTCTAGTGCGGGCAATTTAGCAACTAGGAGGGCCAACTAGTGGTGGATGGCAACCTCGTTTGCTAATTGTTTTTTCCATTTTGCAGGGTGTCATACCCTGTTTGATCTTTTGGGAAGTGTGGATATATAGATAGGAATCAAAGTAGGTTTGAAGGGCTTCCTATGTCAAGGGTAGCGCATGGTATTAAAAGGGATGGAATAGTATTAGGTGGGATTAACATCATTCATTGCACAATGATTACATGGCTGGTAATACATGATATTTTCACCATCCAATCCCATGTTTGGGATCCAATTCTTGCCACGGGAAAAACACTGAATTAAGCAAAATCCCGTTTGGTGGACCATGGAATTGTAATCAACGAACCAAATCCACACTTGTACATGTATAAAACCATAATGTCACATGTAAATGTTGTATATGGATGGATGGCATGGATAAAACACATGCATCAATGTGGGGCCCACATGTTTAGTAGATTTCAAAATCCACGGAAATCCCGCATGGAATCCCACCTAGCATTTCCCTCCCCACTTTTTCCTGTCATGTGGCCTAGTTGTGTTTTGGATCTGCCTCATTTTTTGGCACATGTCTTAACATGATCTAGAAAAACAAATGGATGGGATGATTTCTAACAAATATCATAGTGGGCTCCACTTAGCTTCCGATCACAGGAACTTCCTACGGTCTTATCCATTTCCCATGACAAAAAGGTTTAGAACTCGCTATTGGAAAAAAAGCAGATACATACCAACATATGGTTTAGAACTCACTATTGTTCCACCACATGCACCATAGAGTGGCATTAACGTACATGTGAACTAACAAGTGAACTAACCATAGAGTGGCATTAACGTACATGTCAGAAAAAAGTTCCAACATTCCAGCTTCAACTTTTTTCCTTATACAGGTTTGATCTGCCAAACAAGTGAACTAACATTATTTTGGGTCCATGGCATGTTTTAGTGAACCCTGCCTAATTAATAACCGGATCTCTGACATGTGTGCCATCCACCCAATCTTTGACGCTTGTCCCATTCCCACAAAAATATGCACTTATGCACTGGAGATCCCTTCTCCAATTCGATCAGCCAAAAGGCCAGAGCTATTTGATGCTCTGTTAGTACATGATGCTAATACTCAAGCACCTTGACGGGTACATGTGGCATATGTTAATTCCATGTAAATCGACTAAATTGTGGAGCACATTGTCGCCAAGTAACAATCTCAAAATAAGATTGGTTAATCAATCTTAAACTCTATTTTGTGGACACTTGTTTGTTAAAACAGACCATTGGATGGTTTTCATTTTAAATGATACAGTAAATGTCTGCTAATCTACTAACTAGGTAATCAAATAAATGTAATTTTTGGTACATACGTCTAAAGTAGAATATTTTGGCAGTTTGATTTGACATAATTTTATGCCGCACATATAGGAACGATGGAGATGGAATTTTAATCCTAGGTTTCTTATGCGGCCCACCCATTGTACCTTTATTCCAACAAACCAATTCATCATATGTGCCTCTCATCAAAACTGTAAAAATAAGCACTGCGACTCTTTTTTGCTTGAGAACAGAGTATTCATTACTGCTCAACACAGAATATTCGGGGGGGGGGGGGGGGGTTGGGTGCATCTGATGGTTCCCATCACTACTCTGCCACTCTCAAAAAATCTCCCAATTGTCCTTTAATTTTTTGTTGAACGTGGACTGCTCTTCTCCCTTTTTTTTCGGCCAGCAATCAAAGGGTTGTGCTTGTTCAGTCCAAGCAATATTTGGGCATGATCAATCCATGGTCGGCCCTAAGCCATTCAGATCATCGAACCATGGCCCTCACTTTGATGGACAGAATCCGAAGTGGGGCTCATCATTCAACTGACTGATCACTGAACCATGGTTCCAACTAGTAGAAATTCATCACTTGAGGATACTATAAACAACCTTCAGGTAAGAATCATACAATTCCCTCAAGAAAAATAACCATTTGAATTTTGCAGACAGTTAAGTATTTGATCGAGAACAACCAGGTGGACGTAAACGCCGAAAACATCAATGGTTTGACAGCCTTGGACGTGTTGCTACAAAGTCCATCCGAACCGCCTGATACCGAACTAGAAGCCATCCTCAGAGGAGCAGGAGCTACTAGTGGGGATGAAATGCATCCCTCACGCAAGCAGAAGAAAGACCATGGCAAGTGGCTGGACGAGACTCGGAGCACACTCATTGTGGTGGCCGTATTGATTGCCACAGGGACCTTCCAAGCTGGACTCAACCCTCCAGGTGGTCTTTGGCAAGATACCGGTTATGATGGCGGAAATGTTAAGCACTTTGCAGGGGAGGCCATTCTGAGTTACCGAGCACCGTTACGGTATACAGTGTTTCTGATTTTCAACGGGATAGGATTCGTTTCCTCTCAGCTCATAATCCTACTTCTAATAAGCGGATTCCCTCTCCAGCGAAAGTCTGTGTTGTGGATTTTTATGGTCATAATGTGGGTTGCTGTCTCTTCGATGGTGGTTACTTACACCTATGTGATGTCTGCTCTCACCTCATATAGAATTCGACATGCTCTACACCGGTGGCTTAGAATTCCAATTGCAATATTTGGGTGGGTAGCGCTAGTTGGCCTACTATTTGTATGTCATCTCCTTCGCTTGGCTCTACGTCGCATCAACAAGTCTGAAATCAGGAAAAAGTTATACTGGCCATGTTCAACGGCCGGGAGAAATGGAGTAGTTTAGATAGAAAACCGACATGGGACACCTGTTGTTCTGCTGGCCATGGTGGGGAGATATCTCTACTAGTCAGCTAACAATCCGTAGGCAGCCTTTCTGATGTTCTAGAGACTCGCATTCTTGTGGTTTTTTATTTTTGATTTCCCACCCAGGATTGCATCCTTGGATTGATCTTTCGTGTTGATAGACACATCTGATTATGCTTCTGTATAGAATTGGATCGTCTTATGAATTAATTTAATCAAGGTAGCTATTGATTTTGATGCAGCTAGTCTATCTTTGCAATGAATCATAGCTTAAAACCCCGAAAAAGCGAGCCAACTTGAAACTAATCTCGCTAAGTTGATTAGAGGTGGCCAGTTTGTAGTCAAGTCATTGAATTGAAATATGGTTTGCATGGCTCTCCAAAGTGTACGGAAGGCCAAAGTATCCTTGAAAAAAGCTAAGTTATTTAATGATGAAGTTTCCTTGTTCGGTGTGTATGATAATTCACACGGACCCAACTCAAAATTAAAACGTAGTCAAGCCCAACCCAGACCCTTGACCTGCGATAACACACAGACCTGAGGTCAGCTTGTGTAGATTGTGCACGGCAAGAGCTTCAGTCTGGCTTGAGACGAGCCCAGTCATACACTTGTGTGAGAATCTGTTATGTTCATTACGTGTGACTCGCCCAGCATGATCTATTTCGAAAAAGCCATTGAAACCTAGACACGTTGGCTTGTGTAACACCCTGGATTTTAAGAATTTATTGAAAAATATTCTAAAATTTTAATTAATTTTGTTTTAGCTGAAATATGAAGCGTTCACTTTGTTTTGAAAACAACGGATCATTCATAGGATATTTGATAGGGGACCCTGTAGACACCCCACCTTCGGCTACACTGTTGGTAGAGATAGCTGGATGAATAGAGGACCATATCCCCAAATCCCAAGTCCAAACTCAGCCAAACTCAACCTTATAAGCCCCAATCCATAGCCCAACTCAAGCCTGAACCCAGTCAACCCACCGCTAAACATCAGCCTGAAAAACCCCCCATAAGAAAAGCCAGTCAAAAAATCCTAAAAAAAAAAAGTCAAACTCACTGAGTCAACCACTCAGTCAACCCGCTGAGTTAACCCGCTGAGTCAACCCACTGAGTCAACCCGTCGAGTCAAAACACCGAGTCAACCCGCCGAGTCAACCCGCTGAGACGAATCACCAAGTCGACCCGCTGAGTCAACTCACCGAGTTAACCCACCGAGTCAAAACAGCAGCCTTGAGAAATGACCGTACCACGCGCTGGAAACCGAGGAGCATCCGTACGGGCGGCTCCTAAGGGGCCGCCCAAACATATTTACGCAATCTGCCACTGCCCACTGCTATAAATACCCTTAGCCTCTTCCCATTTCAACATCCACTTCCCCTCTCTTTAGCCCGAGTGCGATCTGTCCCTCTACCCCTTAGCCCATTCCTCCACCAAGGAGAGCCCGAGTGAGGAGATCCTAGCCCTGGTCCAGCCCAACCTGACCACTGGCCCAAGTCTCCCAAGCCATCCAAGTCTTGATCCAGCCACTCAAAGCCAACCCTTGCGACACTTCCGTCCATCCAGCTACTCTTTTTCCAGCATCATCTCATTTGCATCTAGCATAAGTGCAACATTTACTTTCCTTTCAACCCCCCTGCTTCACTGCAAGCACTTTGATTATTCAAATACACAGCATGCATCTCGCATAAAGCACCTGTCAGTTCAAGCATATGCTCTGGGCTTGCCTGTTAGTGGAACCTGCCCATCAGAAACTCTTACTGTTCAGACCTGCATTCATGTACATATCACTACAATCACTTTGATCATTCCAACACACAGCATGCATCTCGCATAAAGCACCTGTCAGTTCGAGCGTATGCTCTGGGCTTGCCTGTTAGTGGAACCCGCCCATAAAAAACTCTTACTGTTCAGACCTGCATTCATGCATCATGTCATCTATGAGAATGTGTAGACACCCCACCTTCGGCTACAATGTTGGTAGAGGTAGCTGGAAGAATGGAGGACCATACCCCCAAATCCCAAGTCCAAACTCAGCCAAACTCACCCTTGTAAGCCCCATTCCATAGCCCAGTTCAAGCCTGAACCCAGTCAACCCAGTCTTAAACATCAGCCTGAAAAACCCACCAGAAAAAAGGCCAGTCAAAAAAATCCTAAAAAAGTCAAACTCACTGAGTCAACCCACTGAGTTAACCCGTCGAGTCAAAACACCGAGTCAACCCGTCGAGTCAACCCGTCGAGTCAAATCACCGAGTCGACCCGCTGAGTCAACTCACTGAGTCAACCCAGCGAGTCAAACAGCAACCCCGAGGTAACAACCGTACATCGCTGGAAACCGAGGAGCAACCGTACGGGCGGCCCATAGCAGGCCGCCCGGAATAAATTACGAGCTCTGCCACTGCTCGCTGCTATAAATACCTCCCTCCCCTTCTCATTTTGACATCCATTCGAAGCCCATTCAGCCCGAGTGCGATCCGAGTCCCCTTTAGTCCATTTTTCCACCAAGGAGAGCCCGAGTGAGGAGAGCCTAACCCTGGTCCAGCCCAGCCTGACCACTGGTCCAAGCCTCTTAAGTCACCCAAGTCTTGATCCAGCCACTCGAAGCTAATCCTTGTGATACCTCCGTCCATCTAGCTATCATTTTTCCAGCATCATCTCATTTGCATCTAGCATAAGTGCAACATTTACTTTTCTTCCAACCCCCCTGCTTCACTACAAGCACCTTGATTATTCAAGCACACCACATATGTCTTAAATTAAGCACCTGTCAGTTCGAGCGTATGCTCTGGGCTTGCCCGTTGTTGGAACCTGCCCATCAGAAACTCTTACTATTCAGACTTGCATTCACGTACATATCACTATAAGCACTTTGAATATTCAAGCACACAGCATGCATCATCTCTCATAAAGCACCTGTCAGTTCGAGCGTACGCTCTGGGCTTGCCCGTTGTTGGAACTTGCCCATCAGAAACTCTTACTGTTCAGACCCGCATTCATGCATTATGTCATCCATGAGAATATATGAGCATTAAACTAGACTTTCAAGTATTCGATCGGTTCTGTGAAGTAGAGACCGTACTTCGGTACGGGCAGTGTGTGGGGTGCTTAACCTCTTCCCACCTTGTAACCGTGATCCCTTACCTTGAATCTCTGGCCGCGGATCAAAAGGAGTCATTTTAGAGGAAGGAATCTTCAGATCCCCTTCTCTAACGTTTCTACGGGGACTAGCCGACTGTAGATTCGAAGTAACTGGCTAGTGGCGACTTTGGTCTTATATAAACACATTTAAACACATCCAGCTTAACACGACAATCAAACAAAGCCCTCAAGAACGAGGCAAGCCAGTGGCACAAACGGCGATTTCGCACTCACGCATCTTCATCTCCTTCTTTCCCGAAAGGGGAAGGGACGAGAACGTCGTGTGGGAGCGCGGAAAACGGCGAGGGTCCACAGAATGTACGAGGATTAAAACAGACTTTCAAGTGTTAGTTCGATTCTGTGAAGTAGAGACCGTACTTCGATACGGGCAGTGTGTGGGGTGCTTAACTTCTTCCCACCCTGTAACTGTGATCTCTTATCTCGAATCTCTGGCCGCAGATCAAAAGGAGTCATTTTAGAGGAAGTAATCTTCGGATCCCCTTCTCTAACGTTTCTACGGGGTCTAGCCGACTGTAGATTTGAAGTAACTGGCTAGTGGCGACTCTGGTCTTATATAAATTCATTTAAACACATCCAGCTTAAACACGACTACCAAACAAAGCCCTCGAGAATGAGGCAAACCAGTGGCACAAACGGTGATTCGTACGCACGCACCTTTTCTTCTTCTTCAGAAAGGAAAGGGACGAACGTCGTGTGGGAGCGCGGAACGGCGAGGGTCCACAGAATGACGACTCTGCTGGGGATGAGCTAGTCCCACTAGTCGTGATCCGACTTGAAAAACAGAATCCTTCCCATACTTGAAAGTCATTAGTCCTCATACAATCTCATCTGCATAGCATTCTACCCAAAACCCAAAAAAAAATAGAAAACCCTAAAACCCAAAAAGAGTAGAGTATAGTCCTCACCATTGCACCTCCTCGGACTCAACGTGTTCGAAAACAATTTCCCTTCCGCAGCATAATCCGCACTCGGGCACAGTAAGCCATGTCCGACCACGAAGAAGAAACTCATCTCTTCCCTACTCTTGAGATGACCGAAGCGCAACCTCAAGCGCAACAGCCCATTGATAATACGCCAATCATACAAGAATTGGCACAAGGAATGAGAGCAATGCAAGAAATGCTCTTGCAATTCATGCAAGCACAAGCCACCGCAACAGCCAACAATCAGGTTGGCCCAGTTCAGCAATCTCAGCAGCCATGCCAGGTCCCTCCGGCCTCCAGTTCAAATCAAGCACAACCATCGGAGTCTGCCCAACAATACCGACAGCAGCCGTCTCAGCCTTTCGCTATGAGGCATCCTCCTCAATACCTTCCCGCGACGACGAGGCCATTCAGAGCACTCCCGTCGCAGGGACTTCCAGTCAGCTTCCAGTCAATCTTGCAAACAACAGTCTCAGTAGATCTCAGCATGTCCCCACCGAGGGGACCCCTTTTCAATTTCAGCACATCCCCACCGATGGAATTTCAATTCAATTTCCAGTAACAGGGACAGCACTGGCGAATGCCCACAATGGGGGTCAGTGTCAAGCCCACATCAATCAGTGGACAGTGGCGAATACCCAACAAGGGGGTCACTTCCCAGCATCTCAGCCTCCTGCAAACAGGAGTACTTTTCAATTCCAGCACATCCCCGCCGATGGGATTCCAGTTAATTTCCAGCAATCTTCAATTCAGCAATCTCCAGTTAATTTCCAGCAAGTTCTAGTCCAACCTTCAGTACAGTCTCCAATTCAGTTATAATCCTTTCAAGCACAAGTTCATCCAAATCCAGTTCAATCATCAAATCAACTTCAGCAACTCGCGGTTGCTTTTCAGCAAACCCATAGGGTCGAAGACATCGACCACTATGCAGAAGAAAAACGTGCCTTACTCCAAGAGGCACCAGTCGCTCGAACAGATCATTCAAGACTGGACGAGTTGTGGGAGCAGTTCCAGATCTTACAAAATCAGCTTTAGCGACAACAAGGAATCGATCTACCTTCGACCAAGTTCAGAGACTTGTGTCCTTTCCCAGATGCTCAAGTACCTCAAAACTTTGAGGTACCAAAATTCAAAAGATACGATGGCAGCGGTTGTCCCACAGCACATCTCAAGGCCTTCTGTAGAGAGCTGAGTGCAATCTCAGGAAATGAAGGGGCCCTCATTCGCTTGTTCCAAAAATCCCTGAAAGGCGATGCCCTAGATTGGTACACCTCATTGGACTGCCACCGCATCAGGACGTGAGAACAACTTTCCCAGGTTTTCATCGACAGATTCGATACAATCCCAACATGGCACCCAGAAGAGGTGACCTCGCGGCTATCAGGCAAAGGAGTGATGAAACACTATCAGCTTATGTGGGACGTTGGCGAGCTATGGCAGCCAGAATGCGGACACCTATCGACGACGAACAACAAATCTCCATGATTGTTCATTCAACATATCCCGGCATATCCGGATATCTCATCTCGCATCCATATGCGAATTTCTCACAGTTGATCCGTGCTAGAGAGCAAGTTGAAGCAGGAATCCGTGCCGGAACAATCTCCCCATGGCCTCATCAAGCCACTCCAGTCAAGAGGAACAGAGTGGAGGGAAGACCTATCGGGTATGGGAACGGAAACTGCAGCGGTTCTCCTCCCCGCCCTACAGAGGTAAACAACATCAGCATCACTGCTCAGGGTAATCAATACGCTCCCCCACAGGGACATCAACAGCATCAGCAGAATCAGGTTCAGCACCAACCTCAGAGGTATCAACCATGACCAAATCCGCAACCACAGCCACAACCACCTCGACAGCAGCAGCAGTTTAGAGGGAATGGCCAATACTCATACCAGAATAGGCAGAATTACAGGGAGCTCAGGAAGTTCACTCCACTCACTCAACCACTTAGTCAAGTTATGACTATGCTGGTACAAAAGCAGTTACTCACTCTAATGGCACCCAGGCCTCCTCCTCATCCTCTGCCTCCGAACTACCGAGAAAATGAGTACTGTGCCTACCATCAAGGGCGTGGCCACACCACTGATCGATGCTTTACTTTGAAGAATGCCATAAAAGATTTGATTGATGACCGCAAGATCGTCATCTCGGTCCCTGGAACTCCTCCAGCAGCTTCCACCAACATCCTTCAGAATCCTCTACCTCAGCATCAGACGGACCCCAGTTCGTCTCGTGGCCTTGCAGTCAACAGTATAGAAGAAGGAGAGCATCTCGATCGCTTCTTCTCCCCTATCCAGTCCATTCATGCTTACACTTATGGGCCGACAAATCCTCCTCCAATCATGCAAGGGGCAAGTCCCTTTCCTCCTTCAGTCTCTGAGGCAGTAGTACTCGAAGGAACACTTCCATACGATGTGCCAGTTGTGCAAGGGGCACCTTACAGCCATTCATGTTGGGAACCAGTCATTCTGGAAGGAACACAATCATACATCGAGCCCACATACGAACCTTTCATCCTGCAAGGGGCAATCCCAGCACAGGAACAACACAATTCACCATGGAGAAACCATACTCATCAGCAGCAAGAGCCCATTGTCTTGGAAGGAGCTCCTCCAGTTGAGCCAGTCATATTGCAAGGGGCAAATCCCGGAGGCGTGTCAATCACACTACGGCAGCTTGGACGAACAGAGAAACCTCCTGCCATATCAAGATGACCAGTATTCATTCCGTGGGAGCCTCCTGCTCCAGGAACGGTCAAGCTAGGACCGCGACCTTATGTGATATATGAAGATAAGCCTCGATATTACCCCTTCAGCACAGGCAACAATGTAGTTCTCAAGGCAAAAGCTCCGTATGAGGAAGATCTGGTACCCACACCAGCACCGTTGCAAGAACCTGTGGTCCTAGAGGGCAAAGGTGAGGAAAATTATAAAGAGGTCCCATGGCACTATCCAGAATGTGCGGAAGTGGGAAACATGAATCCCAATGGGCGTTGCATCCGAAGAGATAATCAAAACAGAGGAGATCCCAAAGGTGCTCTCTCAGGCCTTGGCAACAAAAATGAAGCCGCATACGATGTGGCGACTTAGCTCAAGTCAATCCCTGCTCAAATCTCAGTATGGGAGCTACTCTGCACATCTCGCATACACCGAGAAATGTTTGCCAAAACCTTGAACGATGCTCACGTCTCCTCTGATACGGCACCAGAGATGAGAGCATTGATGATTGGACAGCTCCTGGCTCCACGCGCCATCACCTTCACCGATAATGAGTTACCACCAGAAGGACGCGATCATGGGCGATCCCTCAACATAGCCTTACGATACAAAGACCTCTGCGTCCCACTGGTCCTTATCGATAATGGCTCAAGCTTAAACGTCTGCCCACTTAAGACTGCGAAACGTCTGGGAATCAGTCCTTCTTCATTCCGACCCAGCACCATATGTGTCAGAGCATTCGACAACACCCGCCGATCAGTGGAAGGGGAGGTCGACATAGAGGTACAGATAGGTCCGGAAATCTATACTATCACATTCCAAATTCTGAATATATCAGCCTCTTTCAACATGCTACTCAGACGACCTTGGCTGCACAAGGTTGGAGCTGTGCCATCAACCCTGCATCAACGAGTGAAATACGTCTGTAGAAATCAAGTAATCTCTATCCACGCAGAGAAAGAGCTCATCATTTCTTCCAATGCTGCTGCCACTGAACCAGACATCTCGGTCATCGATATCCAGCACTCTGAAGAAGACATCCCGTTTCACAGTTTCGAATTCGAGACTGTGAACTCTATCGCCAATCCAGAACCGATAAGGGTGGACCGTGTCTTTTCACCGGCAGAACGTCTGAGCCTCAAATACTGAATGAAGAATCATTTCAAGTCTAGAAAGGTACCGCTGATATATAACCAACGCAAATGGGGACTCAGATACAGGGCAATCTTCATGGACAAAAGAAGGAAGAAATTTCGGTGCTCACCCATCCAATTCGTCAAGCCAGGAGAACCTTGCAAAGATCCAAAAGGAATCAACCGACTGCACTACACAAAGGCCTCCCGATGAGCCTAGTTTGGGCCACGTGGCCCCACATTCAATAGGATCAGATTCTCGAACCATCTAAGCCTCCAGAAGAAGAAGGAAATGATGAAGATGAAGAAGAAAGTCAAATACAGCAGCTTCAGGACCAGGTTACTCTGACACCTGCTCTCAACCAGGGGCACAACCTGCCCGCTTCAATTCCAGCCAGCCAGGGGCACAACTTGCCCATCTCAGCGTCAATCAGCAAGGGGCACGACTTGCCTATCTCTGCAGAATTAACATTATCAATCATCAGCCAGGGGCAGAAGCCTCCCATCCATTGGACTAAGAAAGGGAAATGGCCAGCCCTGAATTGGTCCGATGTCTAGATTCCAAACTCATGTCTAGCCGTAGAACCAAACGAACTGCAATGCGAGGTAAGTGACCCGGGAGGGACTGAGTACGACTCAGATCTCGAACCCGACCAGTGAGAAGTCATGGTCATTGGGCCAGACTGTGATTCTTCGCCCGAATCATCAACCTCCACCTCTTCAGGGGAGGAAGTGTGGGGTCCTGAATGGTCATCCGTTCCCCTAACTTTTGAATCAGCCAAAGAGCCATCTGAGGGCTCTGGCTTCCAAAAAAAAAAGCCTGTTTAAGCAGCGATCGGAACTTTAGAACAAGCTGGGATCAATCATGGTCTGCAATGCCCACTTGTTCAAAGTCCCTTGAATTTCGAAAATCCAAAAAAATAAAAAACTTTCAAAAGCCAAAAACATCTAGCATTTCCATTTCAAACAAATCTCAAAAACCAAAAAATATTTCTTTTCCTGCATTCAATAGTGTGCCAAGTTCGTCTAAAGAGTCACATGAGTTTGAAGTCGACATATGACTTCGACATCGAATTAGACTTCGAGCTCATGGGTCTGGACAAAGCTCAGGATGAGGAAGATGATGATCCAGCTCCCGAACTAGAGGATCTCCTCAAAAAGTTTGAATCTAAAGCCAATATTGTAGCCGATGATTTCGAGATAGTAAACTTGGGGACACCTGAGATCCCTAGGGAAGTATGCTTTGGAAAATCGTTGCCACCTGAGATGAAACAGAAAATGATAGAGTTCCTAGCTCCAAGATTGTCCAACTTCGTCTTCTCATATGAAGACATGCCGGGGATCGATGAAGAGCTTGTTGAACACCATCTGCCAACCAAGGCAAATATGAAGCTAGTGAAACAGAAACTTCGAAGAATGAAGCCAGAATGGGCTCTGAAAGTCCGAGATGAAGTCATCAAGCAGTACAATGCGAGATTCTTGGTAGTCTCTAACTATCCTGAACGGCTCGCAAACATTGTACCAGTACCAAAGAAGGATGGCAAGGTTCGAATGTGCATCGACTTCCGAGATGTCAACAAAGTCAGTCCTAAAGACGACTTCCCTTTGCCACATATCGACACTCTGGTTGACAACACTGCTGGATATAAGATCTTCTCATTCATGGACGGATTCTCAGGTTATAATCAAATCAAGATGGCCATCGAAGATAGCGAAAAGACGTCGTTTATCACTCCCTGGGGAACCTTCTGTTACAGGGTAATGTCGTTCGGTCTGAAGAATGCAGGAGCAACATATCAGCGAGCAATGACAGCACTATTCCATGACATGATGAACTAAGAGCTTGAAGTATATGTGGACGATATGATCGTTAAATCTCGCACAATTGAAGGACACTTTGAAGATCTGAAAAAGTTATTCAACAGATTAGAAAAGTACAAGCTCCGCCTCAACCCTCAGAAATGTGTCTTCGGTGCAATGGGAGGCAAGCTCCTCGGCTTTATGGTGAGCGAGGATGGCATCAGGGTCGACGAGACCAAAACCAAAGCAATCATCGAGATGCCCCCTTCGAGAACAGAGAAAGAAATTCGTGGCTTCCTTGGCAGAATTCAATACATCAGTCGCTTCATCGCACAGCTCACACCTATTTGTGAGCCCATTTTCAAGCTCCTTCAGAAGAACGTTCCAAAAGAATGGAATGATGATTGCCAAGTCGCCTTCGACCGCATCAAGAAGTATCTCATGAATCCTCCAGTCCTAGTGCCACCCACTCCTGGACGTCCACTGTTATTATACATCTCGGTAGCAGCAGAAGCCATCGGTTGTGTCCTCGGCCAGCACGACGAGACCGGGAAGAAGGAACAAGCAATATACTATTTAAGCCGAAAGTTCACCGACTACAAGACCAGGTATTCCCCAATCGAGAAGACTTGCCTCGCCCTAATCTAGGCAACTCAGCGACTCCGTCAATACATGATTGCATTCCCTATTCTCCTCCTCGCTCACATGGATCCACTCAAGTACCTGTTCGAGAAACCGGCACTCACTGGAAGGATAGCTAAATGGCAGCTACTCCTGTCTGAGTTCGACATCACCTATGTCACTCAGAAGGCAATCAAGGGACAGGCCCTCGCCGATCATCTCGCCGTCCCACTCCCTCCTGGATTATCAACCGCTCAAGACATTCTTCCATGATGAAGATCTCTTGCTTATTGAAGGGGAAGAAAAGAAGAAAAAAGATGAGTGGACGTTATTCTTCGACGGCGTAGCAAATTCTAAAGGAAGTGGTATTGGAGCAATCCTCTACTCTCCAAATGATGTCCCTATTCCTATCTCAAGGCGCATAGCATTCGAGTGCACCAACAACATGGTAAAGTACGAAGCATGCATCGCTGGCTTAAGGGAAGCCATAATCTTGGGCGTCAAGAAGCTACGAGTATTTGGAGACTCACAGCTTATCATCAATCGGACCAATGGCGAATGGAAAACCAAGAATGAGAAGTTGATACCATATCATGTGTATTTTGAAAATTTGATCGAGGAGTTCAAAGAAGTTACCTTCTCATACATGCCCAGAGCCAAGAACTAGTTTGCAGATGCTCTCGCCACACTTGCATCAATGCTCAAGATACCAAAAGGAGCTTCAGAATGGGAGCTCACAGTCGAAATTCAAGAAGAACTTGCTTTTTGCCTGCAAATAGAAGAAGCCGAAGCCGTCCCTGACAAACCCTAGTATGCCAACATCAAGCAATATCTCGAAACCCAGGAGTATCCAGAGTCAGCAACAGCAACAGATCGCCGAACCATCCAGCGTTTGGCCGGCCAGTTCACAATCAGTGGTGAAGTTTTTTACAAGCGATCCTATAATCACATCCTCCTTTGATGCGTCGACGAAACAGAAGCTGCAAAAATCATGAAAGAAATACACGAAGGAATCTGTGGCCCACACATGAATGGGCACATGATGGCAAAGAAAATTTTACGACTCGGCTACTATTGGCTCACCATGGAGACAGACTGTTGCCAGCACGTCAGAAAATGCTTCAAGTATTAGGAGCATACGAATCAAATCCATGCCCCCTCATCAGAATTATACAACCTGACCACCCCCTAGCCCTTCTCCATGTGGGGACTCGACATCATCGACAAAATTAGTCCCAAAGCATCAAACGGTCATGAGTACATACTTGTGGCAGTCGATTACTTCACCAAGTGGGTAGAGGCAGCCTCCTACACCACGATTGCAGCATCTCAGGTGATCAAATTCATGAAGAACAACATCATATGCCGGTATGGAATCCACAATGTTATCATCACAGATAATGGGACCCTATTCGTCAACAGGAAGATGGATGACTTCCTCAGCAAATTCAAGATCCAACGTCATCAATCAAGCCCCTACCGTCCTCAGATGAATGGTGGGGTAGAAGTCGCAAACAAGACAATCGTCAGGATACTTGAGAAGATGGTTGTGACCTATCGAGATTGGTCAGATATGCTCCCATATGTACTTTGGGCCTATCAAACGTCTGTACGGTCTGCTATGGGCGTTACTCCGTTTCGAGCTTACTTATGGAATGGAGGCAGTTCTGCCAATCGAGGTGGAAATACCATCACTACGAGTGTTACTCGAAAGTGGAATTGAAGAAGAAGAATGGCAACGGGCCAGATTCGATCAGTTGCAGCTAGCAGATGAAAAGCGTATGCGTGCGCTAAGTCATTCCCAGTGTTATCAAAAAAGGATCGCTCGGGCTTACAACAAGAGAGTCCGAAAAAGAAGTTTCAAGGTAGGGACATGGTCATGAAGAAGATTCTACCGTCGCACCTTCTGGATCCCAGAGGAAAGTTCAAACCCTCGTGGGACGGGCCACTGATCATCAGAGAAGTACTTCCCTGGAGGCGCCCTCAGACTCACCAGCATGAGAGGGGTGGATCTTCCTGAGCCAATCAATGCCGACAAGGTGAAGATCTTTCACGGGTAAGTCATTCTGACCTTATCAAGAGATACTTTAATAGAGCTGAAGTCAAGAGGTCGAAGCTAACACCTGTGAGAAATCATTTCCGTCCACCAACAAGTGTTTCAAATAAGGGGATTCAAAAGAAAAAGAAAAAAAAAGAGAAAAAAAAGAGAGAAAAAGGAAAAGGGAAGCCAAAGCAAGGCACCCGAGAAAAAATCAACCGAAGAAGAAACACAGTCATTCATCCACCCATCTCAGAAAGGTCGGTAGCAAAGACCGACAGCTCTATCATCGTAACCTAGGAAAAGGGCTGAAGGACTGCCATCGGCCGGCAATGACGGATTCCCGACCTCTAGCCGCCGCAGTTATCCAAAGATCTAGAAAAAACAAAAAACAAAAAAAAGCAAAAAAAAAAAGGAAAATGTGTGCCTAAACAAATAGGGCGGAGTGAAAACCCGAAAGGGTGCTCCGAGTAAAAACAGTGGGCATACAGCGGACTTGGTGAAAACCCGAAAGGGCACTGAGGGTAAAAACAGCATAGCTGCCAAGGGGCAAACAAGATCAAACACCCGGGACGTGGTGAAAACCCGAAAGGGCGCCACGGGCAAAAATGACGGGAAAAGGCCGGCTGTGGTGAAAACTCGAAAAGAGCGCTGCAGGCAAAAATGACTCAAATGAAAAAAGAAAAAATGAAAAGTGCAGGTACCAAGAAATCAGATAGCCCAGATTGATTCAAGCAATCACAGTTCAAGAATAAGAAGAAGTGCAGTCAGGAACGAAGAGCTCTACAAATTCTGACAATCTCAAGAGGCAATAGTTTCCGTTGCCTACACCTCTAGGGAACCAAAGGATCACGCAAGTTAATCTCGAGACATCGGTCAAAGCATTGGCCGAGCCCCAGTTCTGATTCCTATATCCCGACACAAAATCCAGACACACACTCACAAGACAACTCATGGCACAATAGATTTTCAAACAGTTTTCTCTTTTCAATTAAATGCATCATATTTCTTTTACATATATCATGTCATCTCTTTCAAAAAATACAAAAAAATGCATCATCATCAATCATATACTACGCAAAAAGGAATGTGCAGGTGGCCAATACAATCAATCCCTACCCTCCTCCTCTGCCATATCAGGTAAGTCCTCTAACTCATAATGAAATAGCCTCGCCTCAACCTACTCACCTCCATACGCAGGTAATGCACCTCATCGCGCTCAAGGGTATGGATCATGGCCTCCTCATCAGATAACCTCTGATCGGCAGCCAATCTCCTCGACATCATCTCACAATGATACCGAAGTGCAGAGATCTCAGACAACAAATGGCCATGAGTGGCCAAAAGGAAACCAGGATCAATGAACGGGCGCTCCTCAAAGGGTTCATATGAACCAGATGAAGAGCCGGCATCTCCAAGGATATCCTGCTCATCCTCATCAGGCAGTCTGGTGCCAGCAAGGGATACGTCGATACAAAGACTGCTCAGCAACCCAGTACTGATATGGGGCAGTCGCCATCGGAAAGGCCCGCAACTCAAAACAAAGCAGATCAGCAGTCAGATAACTCACCTAAGATCCATTGACCCAAGTCCTAAAGTCAGAGATCCTATATGGAAGCGCTCGGTGCCCGATACCCATAAAAGCAAAAAGAGGAACATCCTTCTCGTACCCAAACTGCCGCAGAAACCGGGTAGGGTGGTAGGAAAAGTAAGATCGAAAGCCTACCAACATCAGAAGAAGGCGGTGTGCATCGCAAAGCACTGGAGGAAGTGAAAGCCAAGATGACTCCCAATGAACATTCCAGTCACGAAGATCAGCGAACATCATGCGATACAAAGGCTCGCTCATCCTAGCTGTATGCGGAAGAAACTCCATGATATGTCGCATAAGGTCGAGGCGACGGGTGTCACGAAATGGTACAGGAACAGTCAGCGAAAGACGCTCCCATAGCCAAACCTGATCATAAGAAGGAAAAGAAGTTCAGCTAGAGCAAAGCAATTTCTAAAAAGCAAGAAAGGAAAGGTATAAAAAAGATACCTGAAAAAATGCACAGCAGCCACGAAGGACACGAGTGCGGCCCAGGGCACAGTCAGTCAGCCCATTAAACAGCTCGGCCAAGATGAGAGAAATGATCCCCTGCCGTCGGATAGCTCGGCTCATCACCTCAAAAAGCAAAGGAGTCTGGGACCTGCGCCATCCCGAGAACAGCACCTCAGCTATCAAGCAGAACATCAGTGCGTTCCGAGCAAGGATAGAATCGGCCACACTCCGAGGACTCGAAAAAAGATCATACAGTAAGTCCAAGGAGAACACTACAGCATCCTGGCCGGCAGCTGCAGGCTGAACAAGATAGGAGATCCCGAACCAGTTCTGCGGTGTGGCAGTCTTCGGCGATGTCTTCGGCGAGAAATACTGAGTATAATCCCAAGGTCAAGCGTGCAAGCTCCTCTAAAGAGGGTCCCATCTCCATATCGTTGAATGCGAACAAGTTCAACGAAGGGACCCAGTCAATCAAGGCAGCTCTGATCATCCTCCAATCGATGTCAACTCTAGCCATATGGATTAGACTGCCGAAGCCATAGGACTTCAAATCCCAAATCTCATAAGCTGACAAACTATCAAGCCAAGCAAGCAGCCGTGGCGAGCAAGAAGGACGAGAAAGCAGCTGACAAGTCCTCACGGGTACCCCCTCCAGAACAAAAGGCCCAGAAACCAATGACAGCTCATCAAGGATCGGAAGATCAACGGGCGAAGGAGAAGGAAAAGATGGAACCTCTGCAGACTCGACAGTCTCTAACCTGCCCTCAGTAACGACTATGTCTGATATAGTCGCATCACTGCCTGAAACTGTCACAACCTCAGCCGCATGAGAAGACTCGCCCACCTCATGAACAGAGTGCTGCAAAAGACCGACGATCAGGAGAAGGACGACACCCTCTATCAAAAGGGCTACCAGCGAAGATCGCACCACACATCGTGGCATCCTGGCCAATCTGACCACCAAAAAATGCATATGAACCATCAAGAAGGGTCCCGGCTACCCCAATCAAAGAATCAACGGTCAGATCTGGACCTTCGGCCCTCTCCAACAGGAACTCATGAATCTAGTCATCATCCTGGCCGATCAAAGGGATCATCGAGGCATCCACACCATCCATCACCAGGGGGACATCATCAATGATCACATCAAGTCCACCCAAAGAAGTATGCCACACATCTCGGCCATCATCAAGAGCATCCAAACCATCAAAGGTATCATCTGAACCATCCATACCGTCCAGGCATGAGATCAGCCCATCTATGTCCATCATACCCCCATCACCACCATCAATCACATCATCTAGGTGGCCCACACTCAAGGGACACATAGCCTTACCTATGTCCCATCTCATCATCTCATCCATACCACCCATTTCTCCCACAATCAAAGGCCAATCCAAATCTGGAATTACAGCCATCCCACCATTAATAGAGCCATTCAAAGCTCTCCCAACAACCACCCCTAATCCATCATCAATACCCCCATTCAATGCTCCATCTCTACCATCCATTAAAGAGATTCCACCATCATTAAAGCCTTCACCACCTCCTGAAGTGTGGGACCCACCATGGACAGCCCCCACAGCCCCTAAATCTCCACCGTCCATTGCTTGGGAAAAGACAAACCAAGGAAAGGACAAAATGAGAAGAGAAGATGAGACAAGGAAGAGATTCATGGCTAGATTGAAAGATCGGGTACAAGGATGAGGGAGACAGCAGCCAGGAGAATATGCTCACTGTCCGAACCAGAGCCAGCCCAGGCCGCACAAGAGGCGAGCCTTGGGCGGCCCGCCCGTACGGACGCACTCCCTCTCTCTCCGTGGGATTGGCTCCATGGTTCTTGGTAGGTGAGGCTGACAGTCCACATCAGCAGATGGCACCCTGAGGGCCGCCCAAGGCCACAATCCATTCCAGATTTCGATTGAGGTTGATCAGAATCATTTGGAAGGTACCCCACCTACCCAATCATGAAGTACTGCGACCAGAATGGGTCTGATCAAGTCAAAGAGAGGGAAAGATGATCAAGAAAGGGCCACAAGCAATCTAAGCCATTCGAAGACCAGATTATCATGATCTAAACCATGGAAGAACCTACATGAGCCATCAAATAGCAGAATCAAAGGCCCGATCATCAAGAAAGATGGCCGAAACCCAAGATCTGATCATCAAGTGGGCCCACAATGCCGAATCCAGCGATCTGAGCTGTTCAAGTCATCATCCACACCATGAGAAGCCTTCTTAACCTCACAAATCACCAAAAAAAGGTGCTCCAAAGTAAAGCCGAGGTCTCAAGTAGGCCCACAGGGCCAACTCAAGCCATCTGAACCATTCAAGTCATCATCCATGCAGTTAAGAAGTCTCATCCATGCAGTTAAGAAGATCCATCAAAGGAGCTATCACCGAGCCCCCCAGCATATCTGCGACGGCCCCCAGGAACATAGAGCAGAGGAAGCAGAGGCCCCTGGCCATACAACAAGTACCACTCATCATAATCGCGATCCGGGATCGTGAAACGAAACCCGGGCTGGCTCACAAGAGCGTCAGCTATCTCATCAGCTAGGATCTGAGCAGCTGGAGGAGGTGCAGAACAAGGGACTCTAGCCACTCCGGTAATCTGTCGAAGCAGCCTTTCACCCAAATACCACTGAAATGATTCAGCGTCAGAAAGTATGATCCGGAGGCATGAAGCATTATAGGTCTCCATATGCTGAGGGGTGTAGTAGAGTGAAAAGTTGGCGTATGGCATCCGAGCAAGCTACAACAAGGGAGATCATCACGATCAATTACAGTACAGCACGAGGGATAAGGAAAGCAAGATACTTACATCTTCAACGGTCAATCCGTCTATGTCAACACGCCAGTTGTCCCCAGAAACTCGAGAGTTCCGCTGACAGTTTTGTTGATGCCAGTACATGTGGCGATATAAAGATGGCTCAATGTCGTCCCGCATCCTCGGCGCGAGGTGGGAAAAATGGTCATAAAAGCAAGTCTGGGCAAGGGCACAACTAACAATTAGAGAGAGGAAGAGGGTAAATGTCTCCAAGAAAGGAGAAAAAAAGTTTACCTCAACGACAGTCCAGAAACTTGTGTAAGACCAACTATTCCGACTGGTTTTATCCAGACCCTGGAAAATATGAGTCAGGATAGCCCCGTTCCAATTGTAGGGGTAGTGTAGATCCTCAACCAAGCGAAGAAATTTAGGATCAACCCTCTCATTGGCGTGGCAGAGAAGGAAGGACCCGAAGGCATAAGTGATCATAGCCCGTGCTTTGTAGAGGGCCTTAGCTCGGTAGTGTGGATGACGGAGGCAAAAGTGTTGTAGAACCATCGCATCTTTACTTGATGGCCTTAGAATTCATCTTCGGGCGGGACATCACCAACAAGCCGTAGCCAGTCAGTAGAAGTGATGGGAGCAAGAGAGCTAACTTGGGGAACAACTACCCCATGAAATGAAAAGCCAATTTGCATATAAATATCCAGGGGAGTTATTCCCCATACACCACAAGGGAGCTGGAAGGTGTGGGTCTCGTCCCGCCACCTCTCGCAAAGAGCCGCGAGCATCATGCGGTTGGCACTGTTGTTATGGAAGCGTAAGGTAAGGAGGCCAGCAAAAGGAGTGTCAACTAATACTCGTTCAAGCAAAGGCTGTGGATGTTTTACCCAGTTGTCCCAGTGGTCTCTGGTACCTCGACCCTTGATGGCGGGAAGAGTTGGTGTTCTTGAGCCAAAGAACACATATGGGCCCCTCGGCAGATGATGAAGGCAGGATCATCTTCATCAATCACTCGACGTCCTCTGGTACCGTCCGCCATTGAATCCTACAAGCTTGGCAAGGTAAGTCCCTATCCCTTACCCGTTAAAATCCAAATCATCATCCAGGAAACCCATAGGATTGGACTCACATTCAAATGCAAAATCCAAAGTCCGACTCCATGTGTTACCTAGAGTATGTGTTGGGCCCATTAAAGAAGGCAAGGCCCACCTTAAAGAAGGTTGCATGCCATTGCCTTAGGCAAAGATAGTCCATCATCCAAGGACATACTTTGGACAACAAATACACTAGAGTGTCATGAGATCAACAAGGGATAAGAATCCTACTTCACATGAGAAATCCCTCTTCAAAGTCCATATGTGGCCAAGGATTGATCCACTTTTTATGCCAAGGCCATGATTCTCACTTAAGATGTTTCCATCTTTTTACACATGTACATGGACAAGTGGGGAATAGGAAGGAAATGGGCCCTCAAGAGCAACCCAAATGCCTCACCTCAATGGATTGAAAGGAGCACATAGCCCACTTAAAAAGCATGAGGCACCCATTCATGGGTTAACCATGGGCAACCCTATGTGTCCTCATCTTGATAAATGTTTTAACCATGAGAATACAACATGGTGGTCCACCCATAAATATATGAGTTAAAGAAGCCAAGGGTAAAAAAATTGATGCACATAGCCCACATAAAGAACTAAAAGTCGAAAATGTCCATGCAAGGACAAGTTTGGGCAACTTGTGTGCACCAATTTCTTTACAAAAAAGGGGGACCATTTGAGCACAAGAAGGTATGGCTTGATGAGTCACCCAACCATCATGGAAATGGCTAAGAATGGTACACATAGCCCACTTGAAGATCAAAATCCAAAATGCCTCAAAGCATGGGACAAAATTGCGCAACTTATGGGTATCATTCTTTCCCACAAATTTAAAGGAAAAACACTCATCTTTGAGAATGATGGTGGATGACCCACCAAGCACCCCAAGAGAAGTTCAAGGAGCTATGGTTGCATGGATAGCTCACTTGAAGAGGAATCATCCATTTGAGATTGATAACATTTAAGGAAACTCTTGAGAACCACTTTCCTACCACAAGAAAAAACCATTTGAACTTAGTGAGATTGTTGGAACAACTCACTCATGGGACTTGTAGATGATCAAGTAACTCGAGTCCTCCATCCATCAAAAGAAAAAGGATGAAAGGAAGAAAGCCTACATGGACAAAGTGTAGTGGTGCACACATGGTCCAAAGAAATCCAAGCTTCAATGAAGGCCCAAAAGCCCATCCATATGGAAAAACTCCAAGGAACCCACCACACTTTGTACAAGGATATACATCATAATCAAGAGATGGTGGAAGATTTGGGCTACTTGTCCATAAAGGCCCAACTAAGAAATCTAGCCCACTTGGGATCCAAGTGAAGAATGGGCTAGTCACTTTTATCCATACACATGTGAAGAAAGATGGGGTCACCTAAAGTGAGCCTCATGAGCCCAAAACTTGAGATGGGCCCTACCATGCCCATGGGCCCAAAACTTGAAAAGAAGATGGAAAAGAAAAGAAGAGCTTTAAGGAAAAATGACAAGGGCAAGAAAGCATGAGGGAGCCCAAAATGAAGCATTGGGCCCATCAAATACACCAAGGGCCATAACTTCACTTTGAGCCCATTTGATACACATGAAAAGAGGCCCAACTCCCATAAAGAAAGATAGGATGTTTTGCCATGCACACTTGATGGACATAGCAAAATTACCCTTTACATACACATGAAGGGAGTATGAAAAGAAGAAAAGAAAAAATGAAATGGAAAGCTTGCAATGTCCTTCTCCATGCACCACCTTTGAAAGAGATTGGGGATCTAGAAAAAGGTCAAGAACACTTGGGTCCACCTTCACTTCTTTTGAAATAGCTACATGAAGAAAAGAAAGGAAACATGAGAAACAATGAAGAAGGAAAAAGACAAAAGAGTAAGGGAGTGGTCCATACTTTTACCACTCACCAAAGAGGGACCACCTTGCTGTCCCAAAACTTCTCTAAGGCCCACCACTTAAAAGAAGCAAAGAACCACCAAAAGAGAGAGAAAAACTTGAAGAGAGAGAGAGAGAGAGCATAAGAGAGAGAAAGGAGAGATTACACGTTGGAGGGGGCAAGGGTGCCCCATGTTATATAGAAAAGGGGGGTGCACCCCTTTACCCGACCCACTGAAGAAACCGGAGGGCAGGGACAGCTTGGGCGGCTGCCCAGGGGGCCGTCCTACCTCCCACCTAGTTGAAACGACCTCTCTTCCTCTCTCCTTGGGAAGAACTCCTCCTTGGGAAGGGTGGTTGCAAGTGAATCTTGTACCTCCTTGTAAGAATGAAGTGATGAAAGAGAATGGTGAGAAAAAGTAAGGAATCTCAGCAAAATCTCATCTTATGAGAAATTGGTGAGAAATTGGTTTGATGATGTGGAAAAAGTTCCATGAAATTTTCAAGAAAAAGAAAAAGAATTGACTTGGTCAAACAACGATCTCAACCATCCAAAGGCATGACCTGATGATCTGAACCATTCTAAGAAGAATCCCCGGAATCTCCCACCTTGATTGCTACTCTCTTGTACAGCTTTTGGTCCGAAGACCTTAAATTACGTCGGGATCAAGATCCCGAGGGACTTTTTAAATAAAAATCGGTAGCAGTCGGGATCCTTCGGATCAAGATCCGCTGACACCGAACATTTTCCAAAAAACAAAAAAAAATGTGTTTGCCCTGTCTTGTACAGTTTTTTGTCCGAAGACCTTAAACTACGTCGGGATCAAGATCCCGAGGGACTTTTTAAATAAAAACCGGTAGCAGTCGGGATCGTTCGGATCAAGATCAGTTGACACCAGGACATTTTCCAAAAATAAAAAAAAAATGTGTTTGCCCTGCTTGTACATATTTTGGGTTCGAAGACCTTAAACTACGTCGGGATCAAGATCCCGAGGGATTTTTAATAAAAATGGGCATCGATCTTGACCCTCAGAACCAAAATCGATGACTCAGAATATTTTTCAAAAATTACAAAAAGAATGTACTTTTAGCATGTATATAAAGTTTTTTTTGTCCGAAGACCTTAAACTATGTTGGGATCAACATCCCGAGAGATTTTTAATAAAAACCGGCATCAATCCCAGCCGTTCAAGCCAGGATCTGATGACCTGGATCATTTCCAAAATACCAAAAAGATTTTTTGAGTTTTCCATAAAAACCAGTATCAATCTCAACCACTTGAGTTGAACTCTGGAACCTTTTAAGAAAAAATAAAAAAATTTTGCCATCAATTTCAACTGCACAAATTCATCCCCAACGGTCCGAAGACCTAAAACTACACTGGGATTAACTTCTCGGGGGCTTTCTTCCCCAACCTATTCCGGACATGGCTGGCAGTTGATATTACGGGTGTATGGAATCTTTTAAAACAGGTAAAGGCTGAGGCGGGCAGAACTCCGCAACCCTGTTCGTATTGAACGCACCGTGATAGACAACCTTGATTTGGAAGTCGCTGTTGAATCTGACGGATGTTCCCTATTCCCAAAACTCATGAAGGGGATTAAGGCTGTTGGGAGGTGGAGCGCACCCTCACGAATTGTGAGCAACGTAAGGCCCCAAACTGGATTGACAAAGGGAAATGTGAGGATGTGGCTCATTTTGTGGCCGAAGGAGTCCGTCGGACGATACGTGGTCTATGTGCATTGCACATGAGGAACAGGCAACTTTGTAGGTGTGTTGACTGAAAAACCCTCAAAATTCCCTCATCCGAAGATGTAAAACTACGGCACTTAACTGTGTGAGATTCGTCTTGCTCGCTAACGTAAAATGGATCGGGTGCCTTACCAGCAGTAGAAGCTGGAAGTGGATGAAAATTCCATACTTTTCCCTGCATTTCAGAAAAATCACAAAATACCAAAACATTGCAAAATCACCTTTTCAAAAATCACAAAAAAATATTTCCCTTGCTTTCAAATCAAATATTTGCAAAAATCACAAAAAAATATTTCCCTTGCTTTCAAATCAAATATTTTCAAAAAATCACAAAAATATTTCCTTTGTTTTTAATAACCGATCTCTATCCTGACCACTCAGGTAAAGATTCGGACCACATATTTGCAAAAATCACAAAAATTGGTACTATCCCCAGCACTACACTTCAGGAGTCTTGAACTCCGCTCACTTCACAATTTGGGATGTCGGATCCGATCGCTCGCAAATTGGAATCTTGACCAAAACTGGCGACCGTCTCAATCGCATTTATGCCCAGAAGAATATCTTGAAGTCGGATAACATCCTCGCACATTCTCATTAGCAAAGAAACAATATCTTGGGACGATGGACCTGATCGACCACAGGTCGGGATCTTGACCAACCCGCTGACCAAACATCCGTATTAAAAAAAAAATCCCCATGGAGCACAACCCTGCAAGCCATAAGCTCAAAGTTCTCCACATTCCCAACAAAAGCAAAATCATCGAGCTAAAAGAGAATGAGCCAAGCCATGCATTCATCATGCATCTCTATGCATCAGCATCCATCGCATCAATCATCATGTTTACCTACTTTCAAAATAAAGTTGGTTAGCCAAAGACCCCACAGGCATCCCTAGTGGAGGCACGTGCAGACCGGATTTCCCTTTTAATATATATATATATATATATATATATATATATATATTCCTATTTGCAAACAAAAACCCCACGGAGTATCACTCCCCAGAGTGGGTATCTTTTCAAAAATCCAAAAAATATTTTTCCAATAGAGCGTTCTGCCTCCAAAACACCAGGAGATCTTCCATATCTCTGGGTAGGAGCCGACGCAAAAATTAAATAAGATCCGATGTCTCACGGTTTCCCCGGAGATCATCGGATCCAATGCACTCAAAGTACGGTCAAACTGAACTCCAGTGTCAGTACGGTCATACCACATGCCAAGATACAAAAAGATGAAAGCCAAAAGTCTCGGTCAAAGACACCATTTGAACAGGTGGAAACGATGAATTGTAACCCAAGTATCAAAATCAGCAGATTGGGTGGAAAAAGACCACCTGCACATACTTAGGCATGGATGCCTGAAGTACCTTGACTGATTCCAAGTCGGCGTAGTAGAATCCCGTAAGACTATCTGACGCAGGGCATCTAACCACTTTGACAGTCAAGCGAAACAAGTACTCCTGGAGTGATCTAGGAAAACATCAAACATCACACAATCAGTCTCAGGGTCAGCAACCTCGTAAGACTAGCGACGCAGAGGCTCTGCTGTACCTTTCCGATGTTAGTACCGATCGGGAATGAAAGGGTTACGATTGAGTACCTAGGTTGCAGTAAAATGCAGGGATAATCGCAACGTTTTCTCCAAACTCCCGCGGTATGTGCGAGTTATCAATCTCCAAACAATCAACTGACTCAGATACAAAGGATAACAAAGATTCCAGACCACAATCAAGGAAAGAATGAATTGCAAACCAAGCATCGAAACCAGCAGATCGGGTGGAAAGAGTTCACCCGCACATACCTAGGCGTGGATGCCTGAAGTACCTTGACTGAGTCCAAGTCGGCGTAGTAGAATCCCATAAGACTATCTGACGCAGGGCATCTAACCACTTTGACAGTCAAGCTGAAACAAGTACTCCTAGAGTGATCCGGGAAAACATCAAACATACAATCAATCACAGGGTCAGTAACCTTGTAAGACTAACGACACAGAGGCTCTACTGTACCTTTCCGATGTTAGTACCGATCGAGAATGGAAGGGTTGCGATTGGGTACCCAGGTTGCAGCGCATGCTAGGGACAATCGCAAGTGATCAATTTCCAGACGATCAACTGGCGCAGATGTAAAAACAAGCAAAGATTTCAGACCATGATCCATGAATGACTGGGTCAGAAGTGGGGTGTCCACTCACTTTAGCATTTGGTTGCACGCAACCTCTGCCAAAGAGGGGCATCTGTAGACACCCCACCTTGGGCTACACTGTTGGTAGAGATAGCTAGATGAATGGAGGACCATACCCCCAAATCCCAAGTCCAAACTCAACCAAACTCACCCTTATAAGCCCCAATCCATAGCCCAACTCAAGCCTGAACCCAGTCAACCCACCCCTAAACATCAGCCTGAAAAACCCCCCATAAGAAAAGCCAGTCAAAAAATTCCTAAAAAAAAAAAGTCAAATTCACTAAGTCAACCCACTGAGTCAACCCACTCAGTCAACCCGCTAAGTTAACCCGCTGAGTCAACCCGCTGAGTTAACCTGTCAAGTCAAAACACCGAGTCAACCCGCCGAGTCAACCCGCCGAGACGAATCACCGAGTCGACCCGCTGAGTCAACTCACCGAGTTAACCCACCGAGTCAAAACAGCAGCCCTAAGAAATGACCATACCACGCGCTGAAAACCGAGGAGCGTCCGTACGGGCGGCCCCCAAACATATTTACGCAATCTGCCACTGCCCACTGCTATAAATACCCTTAGCCTCTTCCCATTTCAACATCCACTTCCCCTCTCTTCAGCCCGAGTGCGATCTGTCCCTCTACCCCTTAGCCCATTCCTCCACCAAGGAGAGCCCGAGTGAGGAGATCCTAGCCCTGGTCCAGCCCAGCCTGACCACTGGCCCAAGTCTCCCAAGCCATCCAAGTCTTGATCCAGCCACTCGAAGCCAACCCTTGCGACACCTCCGTCCATCCAGCTACTCTTTTTCCAGCATCATCTCATTTGCATCTAGCATAAGTGCAAATTTACTTTTCTTCCAACCCTCCTGCTTCACTGCAAGCACTTTGATTATTCAAATACACAGCATGCATCTCGCATAAAGCACCTGTCAGTTCGAGCGTATGCTCTGGGCTTGCCTGTTAGTGGAACCTGCCCATCAGAAACTCTTACTGTTCAGACCTGCATTCATGTACATATCACTACAAGCACTTTGATCATTCAAACACACAGCATGCATCTCACATAAAGCACCTGTCAGTTCGAGCGTATGCTCTGGGCTTGCCTGTTAGTGGAACCTGCCCATCAGAAACTCTTACTGTTCAGACCTGCATTCATGCATCATGTCATCTATGAGAATATACGAGGATTAAAACCGACTTTCAAGTGTTAGTTCAATTCTGTAAAGTACAGACCGTACTTCGGTACGGGCAGTGTGTGGGGGTGCTTAACCTCTTCCCACCCTGTAACCGTGATCCCTTACCTCAAATATCTGGCCGCAGATCAAAAGGAGTCATTTTAGAGGAAGTAATCTTCGGATCCCCTTCTCTAACATTTCTACGGGGTCTAACCGACTGTAGATTCGAAGTAACTGGCTAGTGGCGACTCTGGTCTTATATAAACTCATTTAAACACATCCAGCTTAAATACGACTACCAAACAAAGCCCTCGAGAACGAGGCAAACTAGTGGCACAAACGGCGATTCGCACGCACGCACCTCTTCTTCTTCTTCCGAAAGGAAAGGGACGAACGTCAGTGTGGGAGCGCGGAACGGCGAGGGTCCACAGACCCTTTACAAAAGTTACTTAGAATAATCCCATAAACGTCGTAGAAAGACCGAATTTTGAAAATCTCACAGTTTTCAGATAATTACACCATTAGATAAACTTAAGTTAAATTATCAATTTTAAGTATTATGATCTCTGACGATTGCTTTCACACAAAACTTCATATATGAGCTTTTGGGCATATTTTAATTATACACGTCAAATTTCAGCCCTCCGAGCATCTTACAAATAGTCCAATCAGAAATCAACGAAGACACGGCCCACCTTAGCTCGGATCTATCCCGTTTTTCTTGTCAATGCCCAAAATCTCGTAGCCGACCTGATGAATGGAGCCAATGGCTCCGATCCACCTCCGTGGACCCCTCGTGCTGTGACCAGGCGGTCACCTGCAGTTACTGTGCGACACGCGCACGCACGGAGAACATCTTCTTCTCCGTTGTTTGAGCTGCAGCAGCAATTCTCGAGGGCGTCCGAGTGGCTTCAGTCGTTCTCCACATGGGCCCCTCAGCAGTAATCCAATCCGTCGATCTTCACGGCGCACCACCCAAGCTTGATTCTTCCAAGTTTCTTCGCTAATCATTGTTTGCGTGGTCTACACCAAATCACCATACAACAGCCAAAGAAATCCTAGAAATTGTCCTATCCGATCTTCTGTTCTGCATGGGCCATCGAGGCTCGTACGGGACCTTCCTGTGGGCCCTATCTACCATACCAACGGCTCCTATGAGTAAGTGATCCCAAGAATCAAGTCGTTCTCCATTTCCTTCTCGAACCGGGAAACCGTATCCGGTTGCAATCACCAACCTAGCAACCCTTATAAGATCCCCTTAGACGTACATTCCCTCACCATAAACGTCGTTCGAACAGAGAGAGAGAGAGAGAGAGAGAGAGAGAGAGAGAGAGAGAGAGAGAGGGAAAACGTTGGAAAGAGAGAGAGGGTGGCTGCTGAGATGAGGCACACACCTCTGCTACTATTGAGTCCTCACTCCAGATCTAGAGAAGAAGAAGGAGAAAGAGAAGAAGGAGAGAGAGAGAGGAGGAAGGAAGAGAAAGAAGGAAAAGAAGAAGAAAGAAAGAAGAAGAAGAGGAAAAAGAAAAGAGAGAAGGGAGGATAGATCGGTTCGAACTCGGTTGAGTTTCCAAGTTGATTCGCTGTTGATAAAGGCAAGGCCCATATAACCATGATTTTATCTCTTAAATCTAATCTAAACCCTAAGCTTAGGTGTAGTTGTGATCATAGTGAAGAAAATCTATCAATATATACCATAAGTTAATGTTTTTCCGTTAACGTAGGTTTGGATTTAAGCTTGGTTTTACAGTGTTGGGGTTAGGAGCTCTACAGTGGAAGCAATCAAAGCTGGTGAGGAACAAACCTCAATGGCAACCACACAAGCAAATCGACAAACACAAGAAGGCAATTTGAATTTTATGTGGAAAGACCCCTCACGGGTAAAAAACCACCGCATAAAGCGACACCAATCCACTATGATATAAGAAGTTACAAGAGATAGAAAAAACACAACCCGAATCATAGCCCACAAGAGAAATCCCAAGCTAACAAAGTTAATTCTCACATGAGAAGGACAAACCCATCCCTTTCCCTCATCCCAGAGAACTCCTAGCTTTCACATAACTCTTTCTCTTGCCCTAGAACTCTCTCAATCCCTTGGCCCATTGGTGGCAACTCTAATCCCATATTACATCCCCTTAAATAAGAGAAAATCGAGATTAGAAACTCCTTGTGCAAAACTGTGCAAGAAACCAAGTCCAAAAAGGAAATTGCCGACCGGCCGACCAAATGCCCAAAAAACATTCCAGCACTTTTGTTGTCTTGGCTCCATCGTGACCGACCGGTCGGTGGCCTTCATGCATGATGATTTGAGGCGTCCAATCCCAAAAAACTCCACCACGACTCTAATCTTCATGCAACACCTTGTCATACACATTTTCATCTGTACTCCGTCATCATCATAACTCCACCACTTCTCATGCCTCATCGACTTCATCCTTGCACCTTCACCATCCGCTCGCTCATGTGGCCCTTGCACGCACGCCACACACGAGTAATCGTGGATCACGCTGCCGATCCCACAGCTCCACCATGAATAGTACTCCCGATCAAACCCAATCGCAGTCGATAAACCTGATTGAGATATTGGCATACCGATCCACCTTCTTCCACTTTACTTCTTTCATAAATACCGATCACTTTCCATATTTTTCTTTCACAGAATCCTTCTCCACATCGAATCTTATGCTAGAAGATGCAATTGATGCCTTGCCTCAGATTCTCTCTACTTCCTTTCCAACTTTTATCTCTGATACCACTTGTTGGGATTAGGAGCCCCGCATCGAAAGCAATCAAAGTAGGGGAGGAATAAACCTCAATAGCAATCACACAAGCAAATTGACACACACAAGAAGGCAATCCGAATTTTACGTGGAAAAACCCCTCACGGGTAAAAAACCACCGCACAAAGCGACATCAATCCACTATGATATAAGAAGTTACAAGAGATAGAAGAAACATAACCCAGATCACAACCCACAAGAGAAATCCTAAGCTAACAAAGCTAATTCTCACATGAGAAGGACAAAGCCATCCCTTTCCCTCATCTTAGAGAACTCCTAGCTTCCACATAGCTCTTTCTCTTGCCCTAGAACTCTCTCAATCCCTTGGTCCATTGGCGGCAACCCTAATCCCGGATTACATCCCCTTAAATACGAGAAAATCGAGATTAAAAACTCCTTACGCAAAACCGCGCAAGAAACCAAGTCCAAAAAGGAAACTGCCGACCGGTTGGCCGACACTCGTACCAGCCGGCCGAATGCCAAAAACATTCCAGCACTTCTGTTGTCTTCGCTTCATCATGACCGACTGGTCGGTAGCCTTTATGCATGATGATTTGAGGCGTCCAATCCCAACACAACTCTTACAATAGTATTACTTTGCTTGTCGATTCCATGCATAAAAACTAGAGTTTTGTTGTGTGATTTCTTGAAATTGTGCTTATTGAAATCTCTTCATGTAATTATGAATTGTATGGTATTCCTTGATGTGTACTCTGAAATTTGATGTATGTAAACCATGATTTATGCTTAAGTGTTTGGAAAAGGAACCATGATGGTGTATATGCTTATGTGGAGACTATGCTTAATTTATGTTTGTTATATGTTTATGATGATTGATGTGTTGTATGATTCGAGATTTTGTATATGGATGTTACGTTAATAAACACCCCTTAACTCCATACTGATGTAACCGTTTGATGTTAAGAGATGAAGCTTGTATGAGGCCTTGATATGTTAGCATTACCATATGGATATTTTTTAATGAATGTGCCTTATTGGTTATAGTAAGAATTAGCATCACCATGTGTATTATTAAATGATATGCCTTAACTTGTGGATTAAGTGTTGGCATTGCCATGGATGTGTTGTTGGTTATATATGCCATGATGTCGAGTTTGGCACTATCATATGCATTGTTGGATATGCGCCAAGGGATCCTTGTTTGATATGTTACATGTGATGGACCCCTTTGAGGAATGTGATTAATAAATATGAGGAGTTTCATGAGCCAAGGTTGGTGGTATGGGACACTAAGCCTGAGCTGTCGGCCTATGCTAGGTGACAAGCCCCCAATAATGACCTTGAGCTTCCTTGAACTAATGAGGTAAGGAGTAATCATTAGTTGTGAACATCATTTAATTGGCTAGATGTTAAACTTACTTAATTAAAGGTGAAACTAATCATGCATTCGCTAGACCCGACTTGGTGGGTCAGCCCCTCGGGCGTTAGAGAAAGTGTGCATAAGGTCATTTCTCTCTCGCTATCTAGTGAAAGTGTACATGAGGCCCGTTTCACTAGTTGGGTTTTGCAGAGTGGGAAGAGTGAAATTGGTTACGTCCTACCTAGAACCTTTGGTGACTAGTGGCTAGTGAGAAGAGTGGAATTGGTCCTGTCTCATTTAGTTAGGGTGCCTTAGCTAGAGCATGCATATCATGCATTGCATTAATTAAGATTTTTCATGAATGTTTTGATTGGGTATAATTATTATGTTTGGATATTATTGTGTTAATCTTAGGGGGTAACCCTCATTGAGTTGATTGCGAGAAACTCACTCCCTCCTGGGACGGTGTTATAAAACACCACCAGCTTGTTACAGGTGACAATCCATTAAATGAACCTGACTTACAAGCTGAAGAGTATGAAGTTTTATGGCGGTCAATGACGGACGATGAAGCCGAAGCGGCTTGAAGATGGATTATGTTTATTATTTTTGTAGAATAGATTTATTTTCATGTAACTTATAATGAGCCTCCCATGGAGACCAGAAAGTGGAATATTATGTAATATGTATGGTTTAAGAACATTATGTTGATAACGCAGAGTAGAAAAACTTCAAATAAGAACCTTGAATTCCATCATTTTGCTATGAATGCCATGAATGTGTGGAAATATATCCTTAACACATTTCAGTTAACACCCGGAAACTCGGTCCATCGTAGTGTCCACGAGAGTCGAAATTTTAGGGCGTTACAGCTTGAGCCAATAGGTTCTTAGATGTAGCATGCTCTTGGCCTGGGCCCATCGTCGAGCCTAATATACCAGCCCATGCTAGCATTAAACAAGCCAGGACCGAAAAGTGTCATCCTAGCCCTTCTCATTGAGAGCCCCACATTAGGGTTGGATGGTCTAGGGGGGATTCTGTAACGACTCAAAAAATTCTGGCCAGTTTCAATTTTTTTCTTAAATATTAGAATTGGGTTTAAATGAATAAATCTCTCATTAATAAACAAAAAAGAAACATGGACTGGTTGGTTAGAGCTCTCTTGGTGGAGAGGGAAGACTAGGGAGAAAGTCTTTCCTTTGATAAGAATATAATTTTGAGAGAGAGAGGAGAGAGGGATCGGCTATGGGACCAGATCAGGTACATCTGACCCATTTATTTCTTTCTTTCTGCTTATTATGCCCATATTCAACCCATGAACGGATCAAATCAGTCATTCGTTCATTATATACGTCTGGGGATGATCTTCAGATCCCAGGCATTAAAAATGATAAGATGATTAATGGGGACCATCTGGGTGGAACGAAAACTATCTGAATGAGTCATAATGATTATAAGGGTAAAATATACATGGGCCAAGAAATCCAAATAAATCGGACCTATAAGCAAGCCACATCATTGGATTAAGGCTAGCCTTGAAATTTTTATATTTGTTATTTTTATTATTAAATTAATTATGTGATAAATCTTTTATGTTTTAGAAATTATTGGGCCCACAATTAGGTGGCCGAACCAATGGATGTACTAGATCTCAAGTGGACCCCACGTTTTATTCAAATTAAATAAATAAATATAAAAAAAATAAAGATAAAAAAGAGGAGAGAAAGAGGCTGCTGGAGTAGCCAATGTCCAGAGGACGCGGTTGTCCAGCAACATCATTGATGCTGGGCGTCATGGGGCCTGACGTAGGGCCCCACTTGCGAGACCCACCTTGATGTATATTGTATATACACACCGTCCACCTGGTTCTCCAACCCATTTTAGGGGGTGCGCCCAGAGTTAGGCTAGATCCAAGGTTTGAGTGTGCCACACCACCTCAAAACAAATATAAAAAATAATAATAATAATAAAGTGGGTTGTAGGACTGGGTGTGGACAGAGGTCCACTTGTGCACCCCACTGTGATGTATTTGTTAGATCCACACCGACCATCTGCTTCATCATGCCGTTTTTTACCGTGGATCCAAAAATCAGACAAATTCGAATCTCCACTGGCCTGCACCACTCGAAACAGTGGTGACTATGACACTTTGGTCAGAGCAGTCTGAGTTTGGATTATTGTCCAATTTTGGGAACCACCTAATGACGTTTTCTCAAATCTAAACCGTCTATTAGCTTCATCAACAAGTCTCATCAACAAGTCTAATGCCTATAAAACAAATTTCACTTTAATCGAAAATATTAGTGGGCCATACCAAAACAAACAGTGGGGACAGTACCTGTCCACTAGTTTGGAACTTGTGGGCCCCACTAATGACCCATTGGAAAATCCACTCAACTCAATCTCTTAGACAATGGGTTGTAGGTCTTGTGACAAAAAAAATCAGCCCAATCAGACTTCTAGGTTAGTCATACCAAAAAAAAATAGTGGGGGGTACAATTTGGGTTCTTACAATTAGACCACTTTATGGACTCCACCATGAGGTATTTGCAGAATCTAATTGACCTATCTTCCTTATTACTTCATTAAGGAAAATGTGACAAAAAATTAGATAGATCCACAACTCTAGTTGGATGTACCATAAAAAAAGTGTGAAAACGGCCACTTTTTAAAGAATTGTGGGCTACACATGGATGTCTAGGATCATCCACCCCACAAATCTGATCCGTCAGAATATTTGGGGCTTGATATGAAATATTGGCCCAATATAACTATCAGATGGGTCGTATAATAGTAAATAGTGTGTAAATGGGCCAAAACGGCCACGATCGAAGCATTTCTGGGCCTCATCTTACTGATTTGGATTATCCATCTCATCCATATGTTCTTACAACGTTGTTAGGTCTGATAAGGAGGATAGATCCAACCTCATATGGATCATACCACTTATATTAGTAGTAATGACCACTTCTATAATACCTTGTACATAAAATGAATCTCTTTGTTTTAAATTGTAACTTAAGCCTATGGAAAAATCAAGGGGGACTTTCATCATCATTAACAGGTGAGTTACTCCACCATAATTCTTGTGTGTTGAAATTAAAATGATTGTGTGATGATTGACTTTGAAATATATGATTAAAGTCTATTGCACTGTCAAAACAGTAAAAAAATGACACGGCTTGGTTTAACGATTAACTGTATCCGTTGTCATTATAAAAACGGTCCGTCGCTTATTGGTAAAAGTAGCGCCCTGCCAAATTATTACAGAATTTTACGGCCAACCTAAATCCGTCCGTAATCTAAATTAACGACGGATCTAATTCGACGTAAATTGTACGACGGTTCTACTCCGTCGTTAACTAAAAATTTCCGACGGTTTGTCGTAACAATCTTAACGACTTTGGTAATTATCGACGAACTTTCTAGATTTACTGACGGAGATGGTCCGTCGTATACCTTAAATTACGCTTCTTATCCACGTTATTTTTAGTAGAATTTGTTTAAAAAAATATTTATTTGAAAACGAAAAATGAAAGTATAAAAAAACTTAATAATGTTTAAGAAGAATAGAGATTTTGAAAATAAAAAGCGGGATTTAAAAAAGATACGAAAATTTGAAAGAAATTGAAATTCTGAAAAAAAAAAAAAGGCTTTTTAGAAAAAATTAAGAAGTTGGAATAATGTTTAAAAGATTAAAAAAAAAATTGAAAAGTTTGATAAAAATAAAAAAAGAGATTTTGGAAAAAAGAATTGATAATTTGAAAACGAAAATTGAGAAGTTTAAAAAAAAAATTGTGATTTTGAAAAGAAAAAGTTAAGAAGTTAAAAAAAAATTAAAAATGATATAGAAAAATTGAGATTTAAAATAAACCAAGATTATGAAAAAAAATTGAAATTTAAAAAAAAATCAAGATTTTGAAAGAAATTGACATTCTGAATAAAAAATATAGGCATTTTATATATATAAAAAAAGTTAGAATGAAATTGATAAATTTGAAAAAAAAAAAGATTTTTAAAAGGAAATTAAGATTTTGCACTATGAAAAAAATTATGAAATTTGATATAAAAAAATGAGATATTGAAAATAATAGACATTTCGAAATCTAAAATTGTGAGGTTTAAGAAGAATTGCGATTTAAAAAAGAAAAATTGGTGAGAAGTTAAAAAAAAATTAATAATGTTTGAGAAAAATTAAGATTTTGAAAAATAAATTAGGATTTAAAAAAATTCAAAATTTTGAAAGAAATAGACATTCTAAATAGATTTGGAAAAAAATTGAAAAGCTTGAATAAAATTGTTAAGTTTGAAAAAACATTAGATTTTGAAAAAAAAATTGCGAATTTTAAAAATAAATTAAGGTTTTGAAATGGAGGTTTTGTATTTTGAAAAAAAGTAAGAAGTTTGATAATAAAAAATGAGATTTTGAAAAAAAAAATGAAGTTTGAAAAAAATGAAATTAAGAATTGAAATTGAAAAAAAAAATTTGATAAGTTGATACATTGTTAATAAAAGTGATTTTTAGTAGAATTTCAACTTAAAATAAATAGTTTTGGAAAAAAAATTTATATTTTGAAAATGAAAATTGAGAAGTTTAAAGAAAACGTGATTTTGAGAAAAAAGTTGAGAGGTTAAAAAAAAATTAATAATGTTTGAAAAATAATTAAGAATTACAAAATCAAGATTTTGAAAAAATTGGGTTTTAAAAAGATCGAAATTTTGAAAGAAATTGACATTCTTAAAAAAATTATCATTTTGAAAAAATTTAAAAAGTTTGAATAAGATTTATAATTTTGAAAAATATTACAATTTTTAAAAAGAAATCAAGATTTTATATTTTGAAAAAAATTGAGAAGTTCGATATAAAAAAAAAAAGAAGAGATTTTGAAAAAAAGAAAATGAGACCTTTGAAAAGAATTGACTTTAAAAAAAAAATGGAGAAGTTCGAAAAAACAAATTGAAAATCGATAGGAATTGAAATTTTTAAAAACAAAATTGATAGGTTTATACTATTTTAATTCAAGTGAATTTTAGTAGAGTTTCAGTTAAAAAAAGCTTTTGAAAAAAATTGACATTTTGAAAGTGAAATTTAAGAAGTTTAAAAAATTTATGATTTTAAAAAGAAATTGAGATTTTGTATGTTGAAAAAAAAAATGAGCAGTTTGATAAAAAAAAAAAATGGGATTTCAAATAAAATTGACATTTTGAAAAAACATTGATAATGTTAAAAAGAATTGACATTTTGAAAAAAAAATGGATAAGTTTGAAAAAAATATTAATAATATTTAAGAAAAATTGAGATTTCAAAATCCGAGATTTTGAAAACAAAATTGAGATTTTAAAAGAAATTGAGATTATGGAAAAAAAAATTTGGCCTTTTGAAATAAAATGATAAGTTTGAATAAAATTAATAAGCTTAAAAAATAAAATTATACTTTTAAAATACAAATTGAGATTTTGAAAAAAGTACCGAGAAGTTTGAAAAAAATGGCCATTCAATCACTACTGTTTTCTCGTGGTGTGGTCCACTTGAGATTTAGATTTGCCTCATTTTTTGGATCAAGCCCTTAAATGATAGGTAAAAATGAATGGACAGTGTTGATAAAATACATACATCATGGTAAGGCCCATAGAGCACTGACCAGTGCCACTGGCCAAAACCCAAACAAAAATATTTGTTTACTAGTTTCTTGGGTGTTACCCCTACTGTGGGGACCACCATGATTATGTGTTTCATATCCACCCTGTCTCTCTATTTCTCCAACCCATTTTTGGGAGGGGAAGAAAAATTGTACAGATCCAAATCTAAGGTGGACCACACGACAAGAAACTGTGGTAAGTGAGTGCCTCACCATTAAAAATTCCAAATGGCTCTTTGTAAGTTTTTACTAATGTTTACTTTTAATCAAACCTGTTGATAATGTCAAAGAAGATCTAGATGAAGGGAAATTACAATGATCAGATTGATCCAAAACTTTTGTGACCCGCAAAGGGATTTCAAATGGTTATTTATCGCTTTTTTTCTTTCTTTTCGTATGGCCCACTTATGATTTGGATCTGCATACGTTTTGGGATCACTACCTAAAATAAATTTTTAAAACATATGGACGGTTTGGATATACAGAAAATAGACCAAGGTGGGTCCTATATGGTTAAGGTAACACCCACTAACGAGTTACCTGAGTGACACCTAATACTCCTTCCTCCTGCGCACCTTCTTAGGTGAGCACCCGTGCACTCCTTCTTAGGTGGGAAGCACACATGTTATGGAAAAAAAATCCAAATAGTCCATGTGATGCAGCACCCCAAGAAACCCCAAGGACCAAAGTTTCAACCTGATCCAAAACTCTTGTGGGACATAGAAAAGACAAATCCAAATCAAGGGGAAGAAACTCTTTCCAGTTTCCATGGCCCACCATAGTTTTAGATCAAGCTGAAGCTTGGGCCCGGGGTATTTCGTGAGGGATCTCATCACATGGACGGCTCTGATTTTGTTATTAATACACGAGTGCAAAGGTGCCAGGTGCGCTGGTACGCAGGTGCGCAGGTGTGCTAGTGCCCACACAGTTAGGGTGAAACCCTAATTGTCAATTTGACGCTCTTTTCCGAACTCCCTCTCTTGATCTTGCTACCCCTCTTGATCTCCATCACTGGCAGCGACGCATGCATTCTCCATGTCTCTCGCTCAGGTACCTCTCTCTCTCTCTCTCTCTCTCTCTCTCTCTCTCTCTCCCAGGCAATCTTCTTTTGATTCTCTGTGTGTATGGTTCCCATGATAAGTTTCATCAGATGTACAACTTGGATTCCACATACACATCACGTGTAGGCACCACACAGCTCGAATGTACTGTAGGGACCACTCCACTTTGTGAGAGTCAGTGCGTGGAAAGTATGTGCTGGTGGGCCTGCCAAAAACTGATCAAATAGGGATCACTCCACTTGGATCAACGGACCATGTCCAGGGTCTAGATGGTCAGATAAGACCCACACACAGTTGGTGGACGCCGCCCAGATGAGCCACACAAGATCTATTAGAACAGATTTTCAGCTTTTAGGTTGTGCAGAAATTGGTCAGGCCCATTTTTTGCTCCGATTCACGATCACATGGTGTCCACTTTGGGTGAAGGATGTGTGACCTTTTGATAGCCCTATGTATGGGAAACAAAACTCCTAAGCTGGAGACTGCTAAAAGTGTGTATGAAATTTATGGTGCCAGGCTCAATATGGGTACTTGAGATTTTCGCACACAGATTCTGCACAACTATTGCTGGCCACATATTGGGCGTTGTTCGCCGATCACATGGGACCCACTTTGGGGGTGTAGGAGGTCATTTATACTCTCACTTATGAGGGCTGCAAAACATCAGAGGTGGTTAACCAAATGGATATTTGTAGGGTCTGCCACAAGGGTCCAAAAATGAAGGTTTGCCCCAAAACATAGGATTTTCAGAACTGGTACCTAGTTAAAATGATTTTCAGTTTTCAGGTTCTGCAGAAATTGGTCGGGCCCATTTTTGTCTCCGATTCATGATCACATGGGGTCCACTTTGGGCAAAAGAATGATACCTTTCGATAGACTTATGTATGGGCATCAAAACCCCTAAGGTGGGGCCCGCTGAAAGTGTGCATGGAATTTATGGTGCAAGGCCCAATATGGGTACTTGGAATTTCTGCATATAGTTTCTGCACAACTATTGCTGGCCCCATTTTGGGCGTTGTTCTCCGATCACATGGGACACACTTTGGGGGTGTAAGAGGTCATTTATACTCTCACTTATGAGGGCTACAAACCACCAGGTCAATTGGTGATTAATTTCAATTGAAATTGTGTTTCGGGTGGATCCTCTCAACCACCAGGTCAAGCTTTGTGATTTTGGAAGTGTAAAAATTCTGTTACATCCATACCTTTGTTCTTCTTATGGTGTACTTTGAATTTTATTTCAGGTTCAGAGTATGCAGTCATCAATTCAACAAGGTGATCCCAAATTCAGAAGCGCGATGCAAGGGCTCACCACCATTGTCCGTAGGCAAGGATGGAGATAGAGGTTTGCTGGTCTGAGCATCAACTTCATGAAGGTAATTAAAGAAAGTTATTCTTTAACCACAATCTTGTTTTCATGATAGTTTCTCAGACTGGATAATCCCTTCATTTTGTCTTGTTGTCCTAGGCTTTTTCGTGGATTTTTGTGGTAAGATAAGACATTCTTCTAATGTTTTGGTACTTTCAATTGATTGTGTAACACAAGTTACAGACATGTGGTAAGATAACACAAAAGCTTGGTATTTCCTTAATATAGGAATGCATGTGAACAAGGTCCTCTACTCTTTCAGTTACACATCCTCATTATCATGCATCAAAGGGCAGCTTCATCAGATCTGAACTTCCAATAAAAAATGCTTGCCTATTTGCTTGTGAAGTTACTTCATGCAAACTTGACTCTTTGTATCCAAGTTGTGCATTAGGTGGGTCCCCACCATGTAGATGAACTGGAGTGCCAGTGGCAGGTGTGTTGGCTTAGGAAAATCTGTCTTGGGTATGGAATTCAAAGGCATGCTAGACAGGCCATATTTCAGCTTATTGAGGTCACCCTCTGTCAAATTGTATGCACTCAACTCTACCCTTGCTGGTGTGAATTTGCTGGATTACTTTTAGACCCTTCAGACTAGTGTAATGGCCCGTTTGGCACCATGGATTTGAGGAGAAGTGAGGAGAAGTGGATTCCATGATATGAATTCTCACCGATTCCACTTCTTATCAATTCCAGATTTTCTGTTTGGCAGCCAAGATTTGAGAGAAATCAAACATGAAGGAATGGACGGTGTAAATTTTAATCCCACCGTATGCCTACCGTATTAGCCTCGATTTTTAAATCCATGCCATTCATCCATTTTTACATATCATTTTATGCCAAGATCCAAAAAATAAAGCAAATCCACATCTAAAGTGGACCATAAAACAAGAAAAAATGGAGAGTGAGACCTTTATGATGCACAAAAGTCTTCGATTAAACTGAAATTTGTGTGGTCCCTTCATCCCGGTCCTTGTGACCTTATCAACAAGTTGGATGGAAAATGTACATCATGTTGGGTCCCATAGTTAGGGACATATTATGGTGGGTCCCACGTTGGGAAGGATTTCTCCTCAAATCCCACCTTTTTTTGAGGATTTGAAAAAGGGCTAAAAGTGCCTTTTTGAGTTCTCCTGGATTCCACTCAAATCCACTTCTCTTCAAATCCATGGTGCCAAACATAATAAAGCAACCAGTTTCTCCTCCTTTCCCTCACTTTCTCCTGGAATCCAGGGTGCCATACGGGCCATAATGTAACTTTGCAAGCCCAAACACACCTTATATAGTTTTTGTGATAATAGTTCACTGTAGTTGTTGTTTCTATCTTTATCTGGGTATAGTGTTTCTATTGTTCTTTGATCTTCTCCAACATTAAGATTCTTATTTCTCCTAGTACTTCATGTATAGGAAAATTGTTCGAGCGATTGGTTCTAACCAGAAACTAAAGTTGATGGCCCTAGTGTTTCATTTGTGCCTCAAGAAACAACCAACTTCGTTGCTGCTTCTAACCCACATCAGTTGAATGCACAAGTAAATCTGATGATGAGGCTTGCCTGATTTGTCATGAAAACCTCAGCAACCACAAGATGGTTCTTCAACATTGACATATTATGTGCAGTAATTTTAAGTCTGGACAACTTTCACCTCAACATTTTTCTTTCTTTCTTCTTTCCTTTTTTTTTTCTTTTTCTTTTGTTTTTTTTTTTTTTTTGTTTTTTTGTTTTTTTTTTGTTTTTTTTTGTTTTTGACAAATGATGAATTTATTAGGCCAAAGGCGAAAAAAAAAAACTACAGACCTTAACATTTTTCTTGCCATGCTTGAAATGACAAATATTTTGGAAGTACCAACATATTTATGCGCATGTACTCAATGTTTCCATGAATAAGTGGGTAAACATGGATTAAACTTGCAACCTCTGCTTCATGAACCATATGTACTACGCACTGAGGTTTCTAGTCAGTCCATTGGGACTTCTCCTTGAGAAATGGCATGGGATTTTCTTTTGCAACAATCCTTTCTTAAAATGACAATCAACTTCATGCATTTGGTGCCTTATGGATGATCTTGTTGGAATAGTGAATAGATGCTTGATGTTTGTAGTCAAATCCACTGAAAATGGAATTTTTTCTACTCTCTGTTATTTCTAGTAGGGTTCTCTAATCAAATTAGTTCTCTCTCCATGCGAGTCATACTCCAAGATCACTATTTATTTCTGATACTTGGCCTTATTTTAAGGATGGACCATAGACAAAATTATATCTAGTATTTGATCTTAAACGTTTGATTTCACCCAACTAATTTGAGCTGTTGATATTTTCATCTTAACCTGTTTGATTTCACTTGATGTGTTTCCAGATCCACAACCATTCAAGACTTCACACTGTATAAGCATAAAATATGGTTTTCATGTATCCAGATCCGACACCTACAGTACTCTTGATGAAAACCAGCTGGATAGACATCAGATACGAAACCAAATAGATATTTTGGTAGATACTTTTTCATCTGTAGATACTTCAATGAAAGAAACTTGATTTGATGGCTATTTTCTCATTATGAGGACTAGGAAGCATTAAGTTTGGTGATTTCCTTTATATTAAATTGAAAGTTCGAAGTTCTATTCCTTGTGCATCCAAATGAAATTGAAGGCACTACGAAATGTGGTCAAAATTGGGATGACAGGGATAGAAGTGCCAAAATGATTAAAATAAGAGTCAAAATGACTACAAGTACCTGAATGAGATGCAGGCGAACAACAGACGCTGCACATGTTCTAGCAACGCATCCTGTGGTTCCAGGAATCTGCCAAGGACAACATAGGTGGTGAAAATGTTGAAAGATGATGCTGTATGGATTTCTGTCAACTCTCAGACAATGGCTGAGAGTTTCTTCATAGCCTGCAATCTGTTTCAAGATGATATGGTTAGGGTAATCCAAAGATGGGAGGATTGATCTCAGTTTGGCTGGGAGGAAATTTGGTTTCAAATTTGGGATCTCCCACTGGAGTGTGGATAAATGAAGTTTTTATGGAGATCAGGCCTGTATCAGAGTGGTGGTGGAGATCGCTCCATTATCGGAAGGTTGTGATTTGTGAGCAGTTATGTTTTGCCAGGATCCTAACCAGGAAGAACAAGCTTCAATCTGCACCAAAAAAGATCAGTATTAGAGTATGGAATGATCGAATCATGTCTGCCCACCATAAATTGAGGTTGCCTGAAACCCAACATTGAAAATTTACGTCAAGTGATTCTTGCATTAAACAATTAACAAAAGTGAAAATGCACCACTCCTTTTGTATGCATTCATATGCATTTTTTAATTGAATTGCAATTGTGAGACTAATGAAGTGTAAATAACCAGATTGTAATTTCTTAAAAAAAAAAATCATTCAGTTTTGGAACTCTTTCAAGCATTTCCTTTCTCCAACTTTCAAATGGGATTTATTATAGAACTCAATAAATAGTTCTCTGTTCATGCATCAGATATATTATTAGAAAGTTGTGTGTGTGTGTGTGTGTGTGTGTGTGTGTGTGTGTGTGTGTGTGTGCAAAAAAAAAAACATAGGTGTTGCATGAATTGTCTTCAAAGATAACCGTCCCTTCTACGAACTGTTAATGCAAAGATTTGTTAATTACCATGGTTAGTGTGTCGTCGAGTCTCCTTGCGGCTGAAGACAGTCTCCGTGCGGCTGAAGACAGAAGCTACTCAAAGAAGATCGCTCGTCAGTTAACTTCAAGCCTCTTCATCCAAACCTTTGATCCCAAAATCTTTTATAGATGGTCCAAATCCTTCCTAGGTACACCCTTAGCACCATCTATAGCCCTCCTTCCATTTAGATCAGCTTTGGAAGGATTCATGTTAGCAGAAGTTGCTTAAAAATTGAAAAACAATATGTCTGCTCTCTCCGATACATACCCGATCCATCGGAGATTAGTCCGATAGATGTCCGATCAATCGGAGAATTGTCCAGTAACATTGAAAACTTCTTTGGACACTTTTCTGATCAATCGGAGGACTGTCCGATCCATCGGACAGGGTCTTCCGATCAATCGGACGGTATGTCCGATCAATCGTAGAAATGTCCAGCAAACATTGAAAATTTCTTTGGACACTTTTCCGATCACTCGGAGGTCTGTCCGATCCATCGGACAGGGTGCTACGATCCATCGGACATACATACGATCCATCGGAGGAAATTCCAGAAAAATTACATTAACTCTCTGGAAGGAATTCCGATCAATCGGACCATCTGTCCGATCAATCGGACATGATCTTCCGATCAATCGGAACTAAGTCCGATCAATCGGATGACCTGTTTTTCAGCAAATTCAAATCTCGCTAAAACTTATGTCCGATCGATCGGATCCTATCGAGCTGATCGTTTTCTGACCGTTGAATATCATTTCTATATATGGAACTCGATTGGATCTTGTGAGAGACACCTTGAGCATCATCTAGGGTTTGTGTGAGCCTTCTCCTTGAGATCCCCTTCTCTCATACCCTAAGATTTGTTGAGTTCATACTTCAATCCATGTTGATCTGACCAACATTGATGAAGCATTCAAAGCTTGGATTGAATCATGAACTCAACCCCTCTTTAATGGCATCTTGACCTACCTCTCATAGATATACTCTTGTCATCAATGCCATTAATGGTGGTTTAGGTAGAAGCCTTCCTCATATAAAAGCCATATCCCCATTTAGCCTCAACCTAACCTTAATCCCTCACCTTGGAATCTACAATGAGTCATCCGGAGCGAGGTTGCTGATCGAGGGAGCTGAAGAAGGTATCTTCCGTGCAAGCCGAAGCTTCTTCAACAAAGGCATCATCAAGGGACTCAATCAGCTAAGTATATTTAGTCTTTCGAGTCCAAGAAACCTCCTCAAGTTGAGATTTGGGTTTCAGAGTTTGAAGACCCAAACTCGTAAGAGTCCTTGCGTAGGACAAGTCCTTGAGTAGGACAAGCCCTTGTGTAGGACAAAGTGGTCATGGATTAGTCCTATGGAAGGATGAATCCATGTGTTGAGTCTTAAGTCCTTTTGTAGGCTGTTAAGGTTTATGGTTAACCTCATTTAAAACCATAGTGATAGTGAAATCCGGCCACTCAAGGAGTGAGTGGATCAGCCGGGAGTGGAGTAGGTACATAACCGAACCACTATAAAAATCTCTTGTTGTGTGATGAATGGATGAATTGATTTACTTCTTTCCCATATGCTTTTATTGACTTATATTCTGCATATCTTGTGTTTGAAGTAAGTTTCCTAAGAATACTTTGCATGATTATAAGTGTGTAATTGGAAAATTTAAAAAAATGTCCTATTCACCCCCCTCTAGGACAAGGTATCTTGTTTCTTGCTTCTACAAAAGCGGTAATCAAACTTACACCGCATTTTCAATTGGTATCAGAGCGGGTTCCTCCTTAAAGGCGTAACCGCCTGGAGTGTGATCCGTCTCTAGAAGCCTGAAATCATGTCAAAAGGGGATTCTAGTATGGTTTCCAAACCTCCATATTTTGATGGATCAAACTATGCTTATTGGAAAGCAAGAATGAGAGTCTTCCTGCAATCATTGGATCATGCAACATGGAGATCTGTGGAAATCAAATATGAAATACCCCTCTTGAGCACTGTCATAGATGGGGTCACCACTACCACAGTCAAGCCTGATGATTTATGGACTGATCTTGAACAACTGAGATACATTAGCAATGCCAAGGCACTCAATGCTATCTTTTGTGCCGTTTCAGCTGATGAGTTTAAAAGAATTTGTAATTGCACAACTGCTAAGGAAGCATGGGACATCTTTGAAACCACTCATGAAGGAACTAGTACAGTCAAGAGGTCAAAACTTCAGCTCTTGACTACTCAATTTGAGAATATGAAAATGGAGGAACATGAGAACTTCATGGACTTTTACACCCGACTGAGTGATGTCACCAATGCTATGTCGGGATTGGGAGATAGGATATCGGATCCGCGCATTTGTAGGAAAATTCTAAGATCCTTACCCGAACGATTCTCCTCCAAGGTCATAACTATTGAGGAATGTAGAGATATTGATACTATGAAAATAGAAGACTTACTTGGATCTCTACAGACCCATAAACTTCATTTCAAGAAATCCCCAAAAAGTAGAAACACAGTGCTGAAAACTTCACACACTACACAAGAATCTGTAGTTGATAGTGATGAAGAAATGGATATGAATGAAATGGCTCTTATGGCCAAGAAGTTTAGAAAATTCTTCAAAAACAAGGGAAAGAGGGTTGACAAAAATAGCAAATCTTTTGACAAAAAGCGCCATCCAGGAAAATCTTACAACAAGCCAAAAGATCCTAAGTTCTACAACTGTGGACGCTATGGTCATATTGCCTCTGACTGCCAAGCTCCTGCCAAAGAAAAATTCAAAAAGAAAGCAATGGCAGCCACATGGGACAACCTCGAGAGTACAGATTCAGAAACAGAAGAATATCAAAGTGATGAGAGAGGATCAGTTAAAATTCTGATGGCCTCTATCTCGGAGATTGTCCCAGACATACAAGGTGAAAGAGACAAAGATGATCATGAGCTATCAGAAAACAGTCAAACATCCTCCGATGACGACGACGAGGATGATAATAATGGTTTGCAAGTTGCTTATGATGAGCTATTTCGTCAAAGCATCCTTCTTACCAAGAAGTTGAGCCAAGCAAATATTGACAACAATAAATTGGCTGATGAAATGCAAGAAGTGAAGAGAGAAAATAACGGATTTTACCATCAGATTTGTGAATTAGAAAAGAAAAACAAAACAGCTCAAGACAAAATTAATACCTTAGAAGATGAGCTGAAAAAGGTAAAATCTACAAATCAGTGTCTAGTCTTGCAACTTAATCAAGAAAGTCAACTAAATGAAAGGTTTGCCCAAAGTCGAGAAAAACTAGATGATATCCTTAAATCAGGTAAGCCTTGTAGGAATACAAGAGGGCTAGGCTATGGTGAGCAAACTAAGGTTAGTAACCCAGAACCTAAAAAGATTAGGAATGCATCAGGAAGCACTAAGAGAAATTCACCTATATGCCATGCATGCGGAGATGTTGGACATTTGAAATTTGAATGCTTGATCTTTAAGAATCCGGTTCGGAACTTGAAAGGTAAATTTGTACCTACCGGAAAAAGGATGAATCAGATGTGGAGTCCTCCTAAACAAACACCAAACGTGAGGAAAAATTATCCCACTCCACCGAAGAAAGACAAAAGAATGGAAGAGCTCCTAGAAATGGTAAAACAGTTGAACAAAAGAACCATGGAGCTGATGAAAGAGAAATCAAGTGAAGAGAAAACCTCAACACCTTATGCTGAAACGATGACATCCCTAGAATCAACCAAGAAGCCTAGTTCTCCAAAAAGGGTAGTATCTAAATGGGTAGTAAAGAACAAATGCTTAGTTATCCATACAGCCCTTAGAGCCGGAAGAAACACTAGGTGGTACCTTGATAGTGGATGCTCCCGACACATGACAGGTGACAAGACTCAGTTTTGTGATTATGCTGAATTTGATGGTGGGTCTGTTACCTTTGGAGATGGGAGTGTTGCCAAGATTGTTGGAAAGGGAACCATCACCGGGCCAGGATTGCCCAAAATTGAGGATGTACTATGTGTTGACGGTTTAAAACATAATCTATTAAGCATCTCTCAAATATGTGATGAACAACATTCGGTGAAATTCTCCAAAGAAATGTGCGAAATTATGGATCAATCTGGAAAATTAATATTAAAAGGGTTTCGCACGGGTGATAACTGCTATGTGATTGAAAACAAGGGTGATGAGGGACCATCTGCCGTATGCCACATGGCTATTAATGATGAGACTGATTATGGCATCAACGGCTTGGTCATGTCCATTACAGGAACCTTGCTAGGTTGAGTAGAAAGAAATTGGTAAGAGGTTTACCAAAGATTGGGAAGAAACCAAAAGAAGTATGTGCTGAATGCTTGAAAGGTAAACAAATTAAAGTTGCACATAAGAAGACATCCATCATCGCTACATCAAAACCCCTTGATCTACTCCACATGGATCTTGTAGGCCCCATAAGAGTAATGAGTCAAGGTGGTAAGAGGTACTTCTTTGTTATTGTTGACGACTATTCCCGATATACTTGGGTTGTATTTTTGAAAGAAAAGTCGGATACATTTGAAGAATTTGAGAAACTCATGAAACGACTCCACAATGAAAAAGAATGCACAGTGAAACGTATTAGGAGTGATCATGGGGGGGAATTTGAGGATGGGCGCTTTGAACTATTCTGTGAAAATTTAGGCATCAAACATGAATTTTCAGCCCCAAAAACTCCACAACAAAATGGAGTAGCAGAGAGGAAAAACAGAGTGCTACTCGACTTTGCCACAATTATGATGAACAGCAAAAATATAGCAAAAAATCTGTGGGCCGAAGCAGTGAATACAGCGTGTCACATCATTAATCGAGTTTATTTGAGAGCCGGCCTAGATAAGACCCCATATGAGCTGTGGAATGGAAAAGTCCCAAACATCAAGTACTTTAGGGTCTTTGGTAGCAAATGCCACATCCTTAGAGATAGAGAAAATCTAGGAAAATTTGACTCTATGAGCGATGAGGGAATATTTCTAGGATATGCTTCTGATAGTCGGGCCTATAGAGTGTACAACACAAGGACTAAAACAACTCAAAAATCCATAAATGTTGTCATTGATGACCAATCCAAAGAAGACACAAGACTGGATGATGATGAAGTGGGAGAACCGTGCCACATAGGTAAACCTGTTGAAAAATCTCCCACTCCCAATGCCTCAATAGCTTCTGGAAATGTTCCACACATCAAGGATCATCCCCTCAATCAAATCATTGGAGATCCGGATGTTGGAGTCAAGACGAGAAGACAACTTGAGGCCATCAACAGTCATGTGTGCTTCACTTCAAAAATTGAACCGAAAAATATAAATGAGGCTCTCAATGATGAGTTTTGGATACTTGCAATGCAAGAGGAACTTCAACAGTTTACCAGAAATGAGGTTTGGCTTCTGGTTGAAAGACCATATGAGAAGAATGTCACTGGAACTAAATGGATCTTCAAAAACAAAACAGATGAATCTGGCAATGTGATTCGAAACAAAGCACGTCTTGTAGCTCAAGGGTACTCTCAAATCGAGGGAATTGATTTTGATGAAACCTTTGCCCCGGTTGCTAGACTCGAATCCATTCGAATTTTCATGTCCATAGCATGTGCTCTCAAATTCAAATTATTTCAAATGGACGTGAAAAGTGCCTTTCTAAATGGTATACTTGATGAGGAGGTTTATGTTGAACAACCAAAAGGGTTTGTAGACCCTAGTTATCCTCAAAGAGTCTACCGATTGAAAAAGGCTCTCTATGGGTTAAAACAAGCCCCCCGAGCATGGTATGAACGTCTTACTCAATTTCTAATTGCTCACAAGTTTGTTAGGGGGAGTGTTGATAAAACCCTATTTGTTAAGAGGACGACTGATTCCTTTCTCATTGCTCAGATTTATGTGGATGATATTGTATTTGAGTCAAACTGTGAAGAATTTTCTGATTTATTTGCTGAACTAATGAAATCTGAATTTGAGATGAGTTTGGTAGGTGAACTAAATTTCTTCCTAGGATTGCAAGTTAAACAACTGAAAAATGGAATCTTTATCAACCAAACTAAGTATGCAAAAGATTTAGTCAAGAGGTTTGGGCTAGACTCGGGTCGATCACACACCACACCTATGGCCACTACCATTAAACTTTCTAAAGACTTAATCTGGCAAAAGTGTTGATCAACATTTATATAGAAGTATGATTGGGAGTCTTCTCTACCTCACAGCTAGTAGACCCGATATTGCCTTTAGTGTCGGGGCATGTGCTAGATTTCAAGCCGATCCTAAGGAATCACACCTCATTGCTGTAAAAAGAGTGATTAGATATGTGGCCTGCACAACTGAATATGGCTTGTGGTACCCCTTTGACACCTCAACCATCATTGCGGGGTACTCCGATGCCGATTGGGCCGGAAATATGGATGATAGAAAATCCACAAGCGGTGGCTGTTTTTATGTCGGAAACTGCTTAGTTGCTTGGCATAGCAAAAAGCAAAACTCCATCTCATTGTCCACTGCTGAAGCTGAATATATTGCTGCCGGTAGTTGCTGTGCTCAACTACTTTGGATGAAGCAGATGTTGAAGGATTATGGTCTTAATCAGGACAAAATGACGCTTTTTTGTGATAACACAAGCGCCATTAATATTTCAAAAAATCCTGTTCAACATTCTCGAACCAAGCATATCGACATCCGGCACCATTTTATAAGAGAACTAGTTGAAGAAAAACTGATCAATCTTGAATACATCCAAACCGAGCGGCAATTGGCCGACATCGTTACGAAGCCGTTAGATTCCACAAGGTTTGAACACCTTCGGAAGTCTATCGGGGTATGCTCACTCTAGCAAATTGGAAAATCATGTGCATATAGGTATATCTGAGGAATTAGCCTCATATAATTGAGTGATCATTGAGCTTACACTCTTACAAAATAGACTGGGGAATCATTTGCAGGAGGGTGGAAGGGTTTAACTGCTTAAATGCCACTGGAGCCATTTCTGATTGATCGGACACTTCTCCGATCAATCGGAAATATCGGGAGTCCAATAGTTAAATACGCGAGCCCTGTTCATTTCTGCCCTATGTTTCTATTTTCTCTCAGCCTCTTCCGGTAGGGCATCCCTGTGCGATCGGACTGTAGCTCAGCAGGCTTTCCCTCGGTCCTCATTCGCAGCAACAATGGCTCCTCGTGTCTCCTAGGTAAGGTCTCACAAGCTGTCAGTTCAGTTTCTTGCTGTCAGATCGGTTCCTTCTATCCCTTTCTTCTATTAGCTTATCATTTGTAGGGATTTGAAGTCATTCCTGTCCATCTTGGTGTCTGCATTGTTCAAATCATTCCTCCAACTTTGATACACCATGCCTAAAGATCCTAAAGGCAAGTCCAAGATGGCTGCGGGGCCATCCACCACCGCCAGGTCTAAGAAACTCCAAACTTCTCGACCCTCTCAGGGCTCTCCACCTCCTGCTGCTCCTCCTGCCCAACCTGAGAGCCCAGCTTCACTCTCTCGGTTCCAATCTCGCACCATTATATATGAGAGAGAGGTCGCCTTGTCATGTGTGGAGCCCTTTGGCATTCCAGCCCTTCTCGCGCAGATCGGCTGGGATGGTGTGCTACGTTTCGGAGGCGTAGCACATCCTGAGGTGGTATATGTATTTTTATCAAACATCATCAACCCCGTTGGAAACCCGCCATCGTGTGAGGTTATTGTCGGAGGATGGGTAGTCAAGATCACCGCCCAAACCATAGCCGACCTGCTTGGGATTCCCATGTCCACAGCCCCTCAACCGAATGACAATCTTCTCGATTCTACTCTTCGGGCTGATTGGACTCGATATTTGTGTCGGGGTCCCAATCCCGAGTGGATAGACGGTAGTGCACTTCGGGCGTCTGAAATGTCCAATCGATTTCGAGTGCTCCAACAAATCTTCAGCACAAATGTCTACCCACGCAGCAGTAACAAATCCGATCTCACCGCAAATATGGTCAATCTGCTCTATCACATTGGTCATGGGATGCGCCTGTGTCTCCCATCCATCATTTTGCATCATATTCTGGACGCGCTGCCACACAACCGCAACACCATTCTGTTCGGCTGGATCATTACCAGATTGGGGCACGATTGCGGGTTCACAAATATTGTGGTCCATCCTATTCCTCGCCGCACCTTCAGGGACCTCAATATCAAGAAGATGTCCCTACCAAAAGAGGATAACGTAGAAGACCGGGATTTCTCTCATACACCCACTCAGGTGTCGTCTAGCACTCATAGCAGGTCTTCAGCTCCATCACCGACGCCGGCCCCAGCTTGTCGCTCAGTCAAGCTTCGACTTCAGTTCGACGCCTCTTCGGCACCTCCTCCTCCCAGCACGGAGCAGATCATTGCTCAACTAGATCGTGTGGAGGGTGCCCTTGCACAGCATGGTGAGCGGCTGTCGCGTCTTGAGGGCCTGATGCAGACCATTCATGATGCTGTTCAGCGCCTCACATCAGCTCTTTCATGTCATCGAGATGATGTTGCTGGCCCTGCTCCATAGCTGCCTATCTTTTTAGTCAGGGTCCCTAGTGTCTAGTCGTCGCAGATATCTTTTTGGAGCGACATTGTTAGTTGTATTGATTGATACATCTTTTCTTTGACATATTTTGTTTTGGATAGTCTGATGGTCATTCCTTTTGGATATTTTGGATATTTTGCTATGATTTGTGTTGAATCTGGATATTCTGATGATCATTATGTTTTTTTTTGTTATGATATTTTGCTATGATCTTATGTTGAATAGTCTAATGATCATTCTCTTTGGCTATCTTGGTGCGACATTGCTTTATCCTTATTGGGCTTCTTGCCCTCTTTTGGATTTTGTACATATGGTATGTTGGTCATGATATACATTTCAGGAGGGGAGGTTGGTTGCTTGGGCTATAAGCCCACTGTGCTTACTGTCATATACTTGTATATCCTTGCATGACCATGTGTGTGTTGGCTTCCTCTCTCGGCACGATAATGTCTATTTCCTCCTTTAGTCTATGACATATGCGCTGCATTCTCATTTCACTAACCTTTGTCAATCACTGACAAAAAGGGGGAGAATTTATCCCACCAAAAGGTCCAGGATATTTTTTTGTTGATCTTTTGTGTGCAGGGACTAAGGGGGAGTTCAAGTGAAGCCTAGTCTGTACATTGAGTCTGTACATTTTGTATGTAATGAGTCATGTCTATGTATAAAGCTTTTATTTTCTTTGACATGATCTATGTATGTATTTTGGTTTTGGTGTCTAGGAAAAAGTCTTTGGTATGGACCAAGACTTTCATAGGTTTGGTTTTGTCTGGTAATTGACAAAGGGGGAGATTGTTAATGCAAAGATTTGTCAATTACCATGGTTAGTGTGTCGTCGAGTCTCCTTGTGGCTGAAGACAGTCTCCGTGCGGCTGAAGACAGAAGCTACTCAAAGAAGATCGCTCGTCAGTCAACGTCAAGCCTCTTCATCCAAACCTTTGATCCCAAAACCTTTTATAGATGGGCCAAATCCTTCCTAGGTACACCCTTAGCACCATCTATAGCTCTCCTTCCATTTAGATCAGCTTTGGAAGGATTCATGTTAGCAGAAGTTGCTTAAAAATTGAAAAACAATATGTCTGCTCTCTTCGATACATACCCGATCCATCGGAGATTAGTCCGATAGATGTCCGATCAATCGGAGAATTGTCCAGTAACATTGAAAACTTCTCTGGACACTTTTCCGATCAATCGGAGGACTGTCTGATCCATCGGACAGGGTTTTCCGATCAATTGGACGGTATGTCTGATCAATCGTAGAAATATCCAGCAAACATTGAAAATCTCTCTGGACACTTTTCCGATCACTCGGAGGTCTGTCCAATCCATCGGACAGGGTGCTACGATCCATCGGACATACATACGATCCATCGGAGGAAATTCTAGAAAAATTACATTAACTCTCTGGAAGGAATTCCGATCAATCGGACCATCTGTCCGATCAATTGGACATGGTCTTTCGATCAATCGGAACCAAGTCCGATCAATCGGATGACCTGTTTTTCAGCAAAATTCAAATCTCGCTAAAACTTATGTCCGATCGATCGGATCCTATCGAGCTGACCGTTTTCTGACCGTTGAATATCATTTCTATATATGGAACTCGGTTGGATCTTGTGAGAGACACCTTGAGCATCATCTAGGGTTTGTGTGAGCCTTCTCCTTGAGATCCCCTTTTCTCATACCCTAAGATTTGTTGAGTTCATACTTCAATCCATGTTGATCTGACCAACATTGATGAAGCATTCAAAGCTTGGATTGAATCATGAACTCAACCCCTCTTTAATGGCATCTTGACCTACCTCTCATAGATATACTCTTGTCATTAATGCCATTAATGGTGGTTTAGGTAGAAGCCTTCCTCATATAAAAGCCATATCCCCATTTAGCCTCAACCTAACCCTAATCCCTCACCTTGGAATCTACAATGAGTCATCCGGAGCAAGGTTGCTGATCGAGGGAGCTTAAGAAGGTATCTTCTGTGCAAGCCGAAGCTTCTTCAACAAAGACATCATCAAGGGACTTAATCAGCTAAGTATATTTAGTCTTTTGAGTCCAAGAAACCTCCTCAAGTTGAGATTTGGGTTTCAGAGTTTGAAGACCCAAACTCGTAAGAGTCCTTGCGTAGGACAAGTCCTTGAGTAGGACAAGCCCTTGTGTAGGACAAAGTGGTCATGGATTAGTCCTATGGAAGGATGAATCCATGTGTTGAGTCTTAAGTCCTTTTGTAGGCTGTTAAGGTTTATGGTTAACCTCATTTAAAACCATAGTGATAGTGAAATCCGGCCACTCAAGGAGTGAGTGGATCAGCCGGGAGTGGAGTAGGTACATAACCGAACCACTATAAAAATCTCTTGTTGTGTGATGAATGGATGAACTGATTTACTTTTTTCTCATATGCTTTTATTGACTTATATTCTGCATATCTTGTGTTTGAAGTAAGTTTCCTAAGAATACTTTGCATGATTATAAGTGTGTAATTGAGAAATTTAAAAAAATGTCCTATTCACCCCCCTCTAGGACAAGGTATCTTGTTTCTTGCTTCTACAAAAGCGGTAATCAAACTTACACTGCATTTTCACGAACTCCATAGCAAGTTTGCACTTGAAGCAGAACCATTGCTTCAGCATAGTTGGAATCTTTGATATCATCCCAAGAACTCCATGAGAGTAGTACTGCTGCTGTTAGGCATAACTCCCACAATACTGAAAGGCCCGGGGTGTCCCTATGAGCACCATCGAAGTATTGGGTTTGGGTGTTAAACTCGGAGTCCTTTTAAACAAGGATCTTTAATCTTTCATGAAGCTCAATCATTGTTTACTTGTAGACAAATATCATAATAATGCAATTATTAGTGGGTCCCACTATTTACACCCACATTTTCTTTTATTTGCAGGTATCAGTGATGGGCTTTTGTTGTTTTTTTTTTTTCTTTTCCTCAGAAAAATTCCCTTTTCCCCCATTTATTGATGCTTATTTTACATTAATACAATATATATTTTTTGATTTAGGATCTTCATATCTTAATTTTACTTACAGCAAACTGATGACTGAACAGAAAACTGGACTAGTAGTCTTAAACATGGTCTAATTTGTTTCTTTGCGTATCATAGTCTGACCTTAAAATGCTGAGTGAGATTGGAACAGTTGAGAACATTACAGCTTTCATTGAAGGTGTCAAAAATAGGTAAGTCTTGCTTTTGCATCTTATTTCCCTATTTGTCTCTGCCCTCCTAAGCTTGCATATGAGAGCTAGTTGAGAATGCAAGGATTTGTTTTAGATTATAAATTTTGATTTGATCTGTTTGTCTCATGTCTTTTTCCTGTTGGGTGTACAAGGAAGTGAAAGATGTTTGTGGTGAATT